>CM060362.1:33304017-33904017 GCA_030545235.1 Helianthus tuberosus
AAGAAAGTTTGATTGTGGCAATCAATAACTGTAATTGGACTTGGGCAGGCTCTTCAGGGAAACTCTCCAAAAAGCTTTCAAGAAGTTCGTCGGCATTATAAATTCTATCAGCTTATTCACCAATTATCCAAATCAATAATGTTGGTTAATAATAATAAACAAATATCAACATTTAAGATAAAATTTTCACAATATTAGAAAACTTCAGAATTTTATATTACCTTGGCCTCTGGCTCATTCAAAGTGTCCAAACTCTCACAACGTGTGGCAAATTCATAATTGTAGTGCAAAGTTTAATTAAAATGGATATATATCCAAGAGAACCATCTATAGATCTTCTATATCCTTGCTCAGGAGCAACCGAGGCTGATAACAATCAGCCTCTAAAACAACTTTTCTAACGTTTTTGGCGACAGGTGGCGGTCCAGTTGTATTTCAGTTCCAGCTCATGTGATTACATGAACCGTGATGTGTGTGGTATATTTCTATCATTTTGTATTTAATCTTATTTATCTGTTTAAGTTATATTTCTGCAAAAATGGATGCAAAACAGGTTAATGAAATCGAAGAGGAAGAGTTCTCGCCAGTTCTAACAGTCAACATATAGCAAGTACGGTAACAATTACAGAGCACCGAATTTGCTGCAGCGCATATTTAGTGATCACACGTCTCTCAGATCATCTGTTGCATTCTAATTTCTAAATTCCTCAACATGAATTGAAGTAATTTTTTTTGAACAATAAAGCTCGGCCACCCCGATACATCCATAGGCAAAAGGCCACTCATGCCCACGATCACATAGAGCGTTGGTGACCGGATCGTCATCAATTCCAAGGAAACCCACCACCCCGAAGGCTCACTAAGGTAAAACCCCTAGCTCGCGCATGACATTTTGTCACCAACGAGACTCCAACTGGCAATCTCACTAGAAAGTTATTTGAATAGCGCTAGAGCACTAGAGCACCACCCCTTTAGTATGAAATGAAGTTATTTATCAAAGAATATGAAAGTAACAATTATTAAGGACTATAAATCTTTATTTATCGTTAGCCCACACTTGGAGCCCATGATTGGATCCTTGATAACAATCCACAATTATAGCCCCATGATTTGACATTTTTCTACCAGTATCTGGGTCCATCAGCCTAGTTTAAGATTCATATTGTTGGTCTTGGTCCAACCAGACCGAAATTACAGATTATATTCATTTTTTTTAAAGAATGAAACAAAGTAATGAAAAATTGAAAATATTTTCTTGCATGGGACAAAGTTTAATTTAGATACACAATACAACATGAACTAGATTAGTTGTAAAACACTTTCACATATGTATATTCTAAGAAAGGAATTACTCATAATCGGTCCAACTGCTAAACCAGTTTATCTGATTCAACCGCCACTCTTCAAAATTAACCGGCTGACTGATCTAGTGTTGGTTCAACTCATGCCAACCGAACTGGTTAAAGGTACGATTCTCGGTCCACCTAATACATTCCAGTTTTAACAATATTGCTTATATCTTATAATTATAGACATATTTTCCATGAACACAACCCATAAGCATAAAAAAACGTTTCATATAATTTAACAAACTTCTTACCACCATCACTCACTTATATATCAGTTAAATTACTAATTTGTCCTCCCATCTACACTTTTATACAAACAACACAAAAGGGAAAAATGACATTTACCAACACCCTTTACTCCCAAATAATCAATGTCTACTAATTTGATATTAGTAAACCTTCTCTTATACATATTCTTTCCTTTACTTGGCATGTTCTCATATGCTTATTCCGTTGACTCCTCAGAAACACTATCCGGCTCGCTGGATTCAACAGAAGGAGCAACATGAACCGGACTACCTAGAGGCAGTCTGGGACTGGTTCCTTCTGATGCATTTTCAACGAGCCGGTTAACCATTTCCAAGACCTCGCTCATCTTTGGTCTTGATTTTGGATTCTTGGACAAACACTTGTTGGCTACAATGGATAGTCTTTGTGCTGTTTCCATTGAGTATTTACCTTCTAACCTAGAATCGACTATTAGCGAAAACTTTGCAGAGCTAAGATAGGGTTTCACCCATTCTAGAAGGTTTTGTTGCTTCTTGGGTAGGTTACGATCCACTGGACGCCTACCCGTGATAAGTTCATACAGAAAAACACCGTAGCTCCATACGTCACTCTGGGATCTGAGTCGACCAGTTTGTATATACTCTGGAGCTGCATATCCCATTGTTCCCACAACCTGATCAGATAATATGTCAACATTGTGGGTTGATAATTACAAGACCATCAAACTAGTTTCTTCATATGTTTTATTTTCTTTTTTATTTGAGTTTCTTGATAAAAGAATGAGAAACTATAAACAATATTTATTCCATTTTCTTTTATTTTTAGTCTTTTAAGACATAGAAAATGAATGTTTCTTTTTGTTTTGTGTGTGTTTGTAATATATAATGTTTTGTATAGATCCTTGTCGTAGAACATACCGCTGTAGTGACATGGGTTCGTCCTTCTTGGGGACCTAACCTAGCTAAACCAAAATCCGAAAGTTTGGAGTTCCATTGATCATCGAGAAGGACGTTGGAAGATTTGAAATCTCTGAATATAATCTACCAAGAAACATTAAAGAAAACAAAACTATAAGCGAAGATGCGCGTTTGGATAAGTTGTTTGAAGTGTAATAACCTACTTGAAAGTCCATTTTTTCATGGAGGTATGTCAAGCCACGAGCGGTATCTTGAGCCACTTTAAGTCTCATGGCCCATGAAAGAGGTTCCTCGGTCCTTGCCGATAAATGATCTTCAACACTTCCATTGGGCATATATTCATAAACTAGAAGCCGTTGGATCCCTCGTTCATCATCTTCTGCGCAATAGCCAACGAGCTTCACAAGGTTTGGGTGCTCAACCACCCCGAGAACATTCACCTCCGTCACCCACTCCTTGTGACCCTATTAACCACAAATCAAAATTATTACACTAATATGTTATTTGCAAACTCCATGTTTCTTGTAATATGTTAGGGCTATAAACTCGCTGAGTTTGGACGAGTCAGGATGAGCCCGAGCTCGGCTTGTTTACAATCCGAGAAGAGCTGAGCCGGCTCATGCAAAGCTCGAGCCAACTCTTGGCTCATTGATCAAGGCGGCTCATTTATTCTTCATTGACTTTCAATGTATTTTTTACACATATTGATATGTACAAATACAAAACAAAAAATATATTTTTAATATATATATATATACGTATTAAAATTTTAGCTTTAGTTTAACGAGCGAGCTTGTCTTGGCTTGGGCTCTGCTCTTTCAAAAACGAGCTGACTTTGAGGGATATTTTTTTTCTAGCGAGCCGAGAGCTTTTTTACTAGCCCTATAACATGTTAACTAATATAGCAAAAGAAGCTTGCCTGTAAACCCCGTCTACCGAGCTGCTTGACAGCCACATGAACCCTTTTAGTCTGGTCTTGAGGGGACTTGATGGAGCCCAAGTAGACACACCCAAACCCACCCTCTCCAATTATCGAAGACCGGCTAAATCCATTGGTGGCCAACTTGAGTTCAGAGAAAGTGAATTCTTTAAGGTTAATTGGCCTCTGTATACTGCTTGGAACATTAGCCCTCCTTCGGGTTCGCTTGGTGCTAACTTTAGACACAGATTGAGAGTTCAATCCTGTCCATGATCTTCCTGTAGATGAAGAAGTATTAGATATCGATTTTGTCGGATTTTTCGGTTCATCTTTTTCTTCACCGCATGTAAATGCAAAACAATACATAGCCTCCAAAGATTTAGTGTCTTGGCTGTAAAAAAAACTGGATTATATTCAGCTCAAATTTAGATGATCCCAAAAGTCAGGCAGACACATAGAGATGGAGCAGCTGGAAAAGAAATTTACTCAGCTTAACAAATAAAGGAGTCAACAATGAGAAATTATAGATTAAATAGTAGGAAGTTTTGATTATCTTTAACAACACAATATTACACGACATTATATACATTCCAAAGACAGTTAATTTGGCTTATTTTTCAAAACTGATAATGACATTTTCATAAAATAATATTCATTAGTTATAATAAATAAAAAATGTTTATAACAAATTAATCAAGAAATGGTTGTTTATGTTATATTCAAAGCGTGTAGAGAGACTTTAGAATATACTTATTTAAAACTTAAATATATTTTCAAACAAAAAGTGAAATATCACATGTATCTCTATTAACTTGCAAAATATTATATATCATATTTATATTGGATAAACGTACTATGTTTTAGGTGGTCACATAATCGTGACGCACCTAGTTCAGTACGCTTAAACTTTATTTTAAATATGTTAGGGTCGTCGATCAGACAATCACCAATTAGCTAAATGAAGAGTAACGAAGGTTCATTAACACATGATGTAATCAAGTAATCAACAATTATAATGCTCTCATATATGTAGATTTGTGTACCGATTACAGTATAGATAACATCTGATATACTAGCTAAACTACTTATAGCAAAAACAATAGTGATCAAGAAAATTTCCTTTGAAATTTTCACATGCCGGAAGTTCACATACCAAAGTCTACTCGAACAACTTGACAAAACAAGTTTAGGGGCCAAGTGCTCTAAGGAATTCGACGAGATAACTATATATTTATAATCTTGTTTAGAGGAACGACATTGTCAGTTTGATAGTGACGTCTAACATCTTTAAGCAAATTCTCTTCATCAGGCAATGAGAGATTGCCACGTAGCAATGCTCGTTCGTTAGTGAGACGTTTTCATCATGACCTTCATTAGTAGGACTTGTTATCAACAACAATGTCCCTTTCATCCTCATTAGTGGTAACTTTGTCATAAGTGACAAGTTGCACATTTCTTCATTAGATGTAACTTACCCCGATATAGGGGGTGGTGCTCTCATTCTCTCACATCCACTTTAGTCCTGTCTCGCTCCTCCTGTCCTTTGTTGCTTCTCGGATTTGGAATGACCATGCATGTGTCCCCTTCTCTCTATCCCACATCTCGTGCCATATCATCTCCACCTCAGCCCAATTTCCTTCCCGCTGCTCCATTCCCACTTCCCTCGAGAACATTCCTTCCCCCTTAAGGAAACTTCGAAGATAGCTTGTTCTTCAGTAGTACATCTTCATTACTAACAAGTGATCTTCGGTAGTAGCTTCCCATCAATGCCATTATGCAAGTTAGTGACAAGTGATTTTTGGTACCAAGAACTTACCATGTGAGCAAGGTATTTTATCAACATCAACTTTACATACTCAACTTGACATCAATAGCTTGAATACTTCTAGAGTAAAGTTTGGTAAACCTGTTAAAATAACTATACAGTAAAACCTCTATAAATTTATTACAAGTTAAAATACAAAATCAAAACCGGTTGAAAAGAATTTCTATAAACCGAACCAAATGTTTCATAAACTTATAATCTTAATTAACAGAAAACCCTGTCCAATTCATGATCAGGACTAGTAAATTTGAAGATACTATCCTTTTACAATATTATTTCCCTTTTGTGCCACCTAAGCAAAAACAATCTATGAATATTTAAATAACTCACGGACGGCAGCCAAGTTGGAAAAAGGGAAAAACAATCTATGAATATTTAAATATCGCAAAGATTTAGGTGGTGTTTGTTTTTTGGCCAGAAGCACTTCTGGCCACTTATGTTTGCGCCGTGCAGACGCGGGCAGACGTTTGGATATTGCAGCTTGTGTGTTTTCTCGCAGACCTTTCATTAGTTGTGGGATATTTGTTTGTAGCAAAAACACTTATACGTCTGTGGTGGTGTGAAGATCTTATGTTGAGGAAGTTTCCAATTTTCAAGAAAAATATTACATCCAATCAAACAAACACGTCTCTTAGATATTCTAGAAATGATAAGTTTACGTAGACCTTTCTTTTCTTTTGTCAAAGTCGGAAAAGAGAGTTTTCTAGTAAAGATGGGGTAGTTGGAGGGTAGTTGAGTGGGTAAAATCCACAAATGGGAAGGTATGGATAACCAAAATTATTTGCCTAAATTTTTCATGTGATTTTGATGTGAATTTTTAAATAACAAGTCTTTAAATATAAGTATAATGTTTAGTTTTATTTAAAATATATTTATTGATGCACCTTCGTTCCATTCACCTACACAACCAAAGTTCGTTAAAACTATTTATTGTTAGTTAGACCAGGTGTTGTGGGTTCACTAGCAATCCATTAACGATGCCACGTAGGATGTTGGTGACGGTTAACTCACGCCGACTAGTTAACGACGGCCGTGAATGGGAATGGAATTGAGAATTTGTTAACCCGTTACCTATGTTAATGAGAATGATGGTGGGGTCCATGGATGTGAGATTTTTTTTTAGTAATTGGTATTTGGTGTTTAGTTAACGCACAACACATAGTTAACGGGTATTTAGTTAATGGTCAAGTTCTTACGTGGCAATGACGTGACGGTGATGTGGCAATGGGTTTAGCTAACCCACGACACAGTCTTAGGGTGGAAGGGGTGCTCCCCACATGGGAAGTGATAAACTTTCCACCTCAAACAATCACCTCATGCCATGTTAACTTCCCTTAGCATTCCTCACTTTCCACTCAAACACAATGGATGCTCCCCCGAGCCGTTCCAACGTTTCTGGAGGCCCTAAGCGAACTACAAAGTCAGGTCCTTGTTATTGGTACAAATGAGTTGAGATTGAGATTTGAGACATTGAATAACCAGAGCGATAATTTTTCCTAGTATCGGCCCTAATTTCGCTCAATCCGCAATCAATTTCACATTGCTTACTCAAAAGACGCCAACGAGGGTTGATGTATTGCGTGCGTGGACAGTGTGGACTCCTAGTGTAAAATCCTAAATATTGAGCCTAGAAACGTTGTTTAAATGGCAAAAAAAAAAAAACAAGTCTAATATATGAAAAGAAATAAAATTGGAGGCCCTTGTTTTTTGGTGGCCCTAGGCCTTAGCGTAGGTTGATAAGCGGCCGGCTCTGATGCTCCCCATGTGAGGAGTCCATTTCTTTTTCTTTGTATTTTTTATTTCTACAAATTATGCATTAATAAAAAAGCATATTTTAAACAAAATAAGATTACATTTAATTAAAAAAAAGACATTACATTATATTAAAATAAATAAAATTACATTAAAATAAATAAATATTTGAAAAACTAAAATTAATTTAACTATTCGTTGTCAAAATCCGCCAATAGGTGGGGTAAATCTAGTTCTCCAAGATGCTCAACAAGATCATGTTTTAGTCTCCAATGTGTATCTTCACCAATGAGCTCGTTAAAAACAGTATCATCAAAAACTGGCTCAACTGGAGAATCCCGAATGTGTACCGGTGCTATCACGTTTCCGTCGTCTTCTAGAATCATGTTATGTAAAATAATGCACGTATACACGACATACCTAGTCTTTTTCACAATCATAGCATGCATTGGTCGATTAAGTATACCCCACTTTGACTTTAAAACACCAAAAACTCGTTCCACGTCTTTTCTTGCCGCCTCGTGTTGGCTCTTTAACTTCTTTTTGTTCCATATGTGAGGATATGGAAATGATTTCACAAACATGGACCAACTAGGGTAGATTCCATAGGTAAGATAATATCCACGCTTGTATAAGTGGCTGTTCACGTAAAATGGACATTTTGGCGCGGTTCCATTTCGTTGAGTAAGAAATAATGTAGATTGTTGGAGCACATTGATGTCATTTTGTGAACCTGGTGGACCACAAAAAGCATGCCAAATCCAAAAATCTTGAGATGTCACCGCTTTGAGCATGACTGCCGGGTACATGTGATCTCCTCTCATATATTGGCCCCGCAACTCTGTGGGACACATTCTCCAAACAAAATGCGTACAATCAAGACTACCCAACATCCTAGGAAGGTGATGTTTCTCCTCATGAGCTTGGTACAAAAGCGCAATGTCGTAGCTTGTTGGTCTACGTAAGAACTCGGGAGCGTATAAATTACATACTATTTCGCAAAAATATTCTAGACATTCACGGGAAGTCCTTTCGGCCATATTTAAATATTCGTCGTTCTAGTCTGAAGGGTTACCGGTTGCAAGTTGTTTAATCGCTGATGTAACGTTTTGCAAGGTGTAAAACTCTTCTTCAATCTCCCATCCAAGCCCACTTGAAACCACGAGTTATTCGCTTCCACGTCTCTCACAATTTTTAAAATCAACCTTTTTAACATACGAAACCCATGCCGAAAAAAATCATCATTGTATTTGGGCTCCTCGATAAAATAATCTGCCTAAGGGTTTCGTGGTCTTTCTCTCGGTCACGACAGGCATATCTTTTTTTACTAGATGTGCTCGTGTCTTCTAGTTCGGCTTGCTCGATGAGATTTTTGAAAAAAAAAAATAAGCTACTATCGCATGAGGAAGAATCATCGTCACTAATGTCAAATGGAATAAACAACGATATGTCATCCGTCATCTTGAAAAATAGTAGATTTTTTTATTGTGAAAGAAATGGTTTAGTTGATAGTAGTTTTGGATTGTGAGAGAAATTGTATGAATGGTGAGAAATGGTGTGGCTAAATAAGAAAATTGTAATTTTTTTATAAAATTAACGACTATATAGCTGTTTAGATGAATAACGTTCGAAAAATCATGCGGTGACTACTCACCGAGTTGTCCCACTCACCGAACAAAAGGGAGGGCCGGCGGCGGCGTGCCCGCGCGGGGACTTTCCTCACTGCACGGCCTCCCCGCTGACACCCCTACCACCCTTATAAGTTATTTATATTTGGTTTGATGTTTAAATAAGATGGTGTTCGGGATTAACGTATAAAGTGAGGTATCAAGAACAACTGTTTTCTCATTACTGAATCTGAATTCTGATACATAATAAGCAATATATAGAGGAATACAACTACACCAACTAACTGCCAGTTATACAACTAACAACCGTAACTAACTATATAACAATACTTACAAGTTGTGAACACATATACTAATAATGTATATTTTGGTATATCGAAATATCTTGATTTTGTGTGAATTATATTTTTGTTTTGTTTGTTAAACCGACAAAATTTAGTCGATTTTTCTTGTATTACATTGTTCAATAAACTAAAGGGTTATTGGATTTTATCACCCCAACTATCAACCTTTGGCTGCTGCCACCCCCAACTATCATTCTTTGGCCGCTGCCACCCCCAACTAGCACTTTGACGCTTGACACTTTAGCGATTACGTGGCACAACTCCTTTCGTCTTCTTCCTTTATAACATACATGTTGGTTGGAATTATAAACAAACCTTAATTTCTTCATCAAGTTGCCCAACTCTGATCGAATCAAGCCCAATTCAAGCATAAGTTCGAAGCGTTAAACTGATATACACAACCTAAGTTCTAATCAACATGAGTCATCTTCCAATTCTTCATGTAGTGTGAACCGAAACTCTAAAATATTCAAGGTCGATTTGGATGGAAACTTGTATTATCATCATGAAATTGTTGTTGTTCTTCGCGTGGCCGGACGAAAAAGTGTTCGACATAGTGATCAATTTTATGGTTGCTCATAATGGCCTGTAAGTTCTTTAATTATGTATCGAATTTAATTTTTTGTTGAAACTGAAGTGGTAATCTTGGTTTGTAGTTATCCGACTGCAAGTTCTTTATGTGGAAACAAGATTTTGACAAATTATTCGAAGCTCATTCAAATTGCAGTTCAAGTGAAATGATAACAAGTCCAGTAAGTTACCAAGAGTTGAAGAATGAGAAATTGCAATTGCATAAAAAGTTATTATTAGAAGAGAAGAAAATGCTAAAAAGACAAATTTGTGCCAAAGAGTCCATGTGGGGGTAGCCATTTGTGTTTACTTTTTTTCTGTCATTGCCGTATGGTTATACATGTTGAAGTAGTCACTGAATTTGGTTGTATGATATTGAACTTATGAATGAAAAACCATAATTCCCATATGTGTTAATGTAGTCCCTTATTGTATTTGGGGTTGTAGCATATGTACCAAACAGCCCACTGCAACGACTATAACCATCACAAATGTTCAGTGCAGTCCTTGACCATAACATATGCAGTCCCTTATTGTATTTGGTTGTAACATGTTGTATTTGGTGCCAAAGCCCATTGCAGTGACCATAACAGAAGTTCAGTCCTTATGTGCAAATGCCATAACCAATTCCCAAAACAGAAATGCAGTCTTTATGCCAAATCCACAAACAGAAGTTCAGTCCTTATATGCAGCCTGTGTATTGACCAAACAAAAGTGCAGTTTTGTGTACCCAGACTAATGTGCAGTGGTGTGTATTGACCAAACAAAAGTGCAGTTATGTGTAATGACCAAAACTAATGTGGAGTGGTGTGTATTGACCAAACCAAAGTGCAGTGGTGTGTATTGACCAAACAAAATAACCCTGCATCAACCAAAATATGTTGTATAATGACCAAAATACCCCTGCAGCACCCAAAACTTATATGCATTAATGTGTAATTACCAAAATACCCCTACAGCACCCAAAACTTATATGTAGTGATGTGTAATTACCAAAATACCCATGAATCCATTAACACTTATATGCAGTGATGTCACAACCCCCGACCACACCCTGGGCGGGAGCCGTGAGCCAGATATAGGTGGTATTGTTGTTTATTAAATTTGCAACGGAAAATATCATCAGGACCGTAGTTAGGAAAATTTCAGAGTTTGCAAAACACCAAAGTTTAATATTAAACAAATGGGATAAAACCCATATTACATTCAACTGTTTTTATAAGGTTAAATCCTAACTGATAAAACATAATTTCTTCTTTTATTCAAGTAATCATAACCACTTTATGTAAGCCTTCAGTGATCCATAGTGGGCTTCTATTACCTTCACAGTAAGTTACCTGAAACATGTTTGAAAACATTTTATCAGCGAAAAATACTGGTGACTTCATTCAATTTTATAAAAAGACACATTGCTATATTTTACAGTACCAAGGGTAATTGAATTGTTTATATATATCAAATACTCAATCAATATTTGTCACATGGTTGCAGTTCCGATGTGACAGCGGTCATATCACTCATTTGCTAACTTTCGTCCAATAGTGAAGATTATCAAGTAGTGTATACAAAACCCCACATACCGGAAGTAATTTCAGATTACAAAAACTTAAATCACTGTAAGTATAACTGAAAAATATTTAGGGTTTTGCAATGCATTTGATAAAAAGAAAAAATGACTCACTTTGTAGTTTTAGGGTTTTAACTTAAAATTTCTTGGTGCTAATCCTAAGTTCCTAATAAAAATACAATGCAACACGTGTCAGTGTAAAAACCCAACTCAAACTTTAATGATACATCACGAGATCAAAACCCCAACGTAGTTAACAAAGTATAGCCTTATACAGACAACACTTTGGCATCCGTTGCTGGGTTCCGGATCGATTGGACAGGGTATCGAATCAGTGATCAGGGTTAAAACACTTACAACGAGGCAGAGTTTCACAGGTTTAGGGGAGGGTGTTGAATAAAGCGAGCAGAACGAGAGCAATTGAACGTAAATAATGATCGTAACTGTGCAGAAGCCTGAGTCCCACGAAGCTGCATTTAGGTCAAATGGGTTCCTCCCGCACGTCGTGCCAGGTCCCGGGGACACCCCTGCATGTCGCATGGGCAGCCTATTTTGCTTAGACAGCCTTCGTTGCACGTATAGCCCTGCCACACGTCGTGCTCGAATCACACGTGTCTTGGTACTCCCCCGTGACATGTGGAAGATTTAGGGGTATCCCCCCCCCCCCCACGTGTCTCCTGAGAGTCTAGTTACTAGTTTCTTTGTTTTTCGTACTGGTTCACGCCGTACAAGTCCGAGGTTGCGATCAGGAGTCCTTATAAGGTGTTTTGGGAATTGTTACAAGTGATGTGTAATTACCAAAATACCCTTGCATCCATTATCACTTATATGCAATGATATGTAATTACCAAAATACCACTGCATCCATTAACACTTATATACAATGATGTGTAATTACCAAAATACCCCTGCTTCACCCACAACTCATATGCACTTCTGTGTACTCATCAAATACCACTGAACTTACCAAAACATAAGTTTGTCAAGTTATAACATTAACTTGTTACATAACATGGAGTCTGTAACATCCCAAAATTTCGTATGACTTAGAATAATAATTTAATCGTGATGTTTTAATAATAAGGAATGGTAAATATAGATTTTTACCATTTCGAAAGTTTTTAATAATAATAAGTCTAAAACCCCTTATGCTAATGAAAGTGATTAAGTTAGTATGAGAATTAACCATTTTGACACACATTAAAAAGATAAGGGACCAAAGGTGTAAATGTTTAATGAAGAGTTGATAAATAAAAAAAAAGAAAAGGAAACCAGTATTTTGGTTCCTGGGTGCGATCGTACAAGGGGGGAGCCAAGGGGAAACCCTAAGTCTCAAGAATCTCACAAATCTTACAAATTGAAGGGATTGAAAGCTGAATTCTTGATTCAGGAGTTAGGAATTAGGATCTCCTAACTATATTTGATCTCAAGTAAGTCTAAAATTTGATGTTTTTATGAAATTCATGAAGTGGGTTATGTATAATTTATGATGTTTGTATGAAATCAGACTTAGATGTTGGATGATATGAACAAATAGGAGTAATATTATGTGCTATTTCGATTGTACTAGTAGTTGGGGTAAAACCCACTTGAGATTATGTAAGGTGGTAAAAATTAGTAAAATTTATAGATGGAGTATGTAATGTTGATGTTAAAACTCATGTTATAGAAGTGTTTAGATGAGTAACTTGATATGAATCATATGTAGTATGGTTATGATTGTTGATTTTGAAAGAATTGGTTGAATTATTTGATGAATTTAGTATGAATGTGTTATAATTACTTGTACATTATGCTTATTAGAATTTACGCACGCCATGTGTTTGATGAAATGTCTAAATTAATGTAATATTGATTTCATATGAAAATTTGCTAAATTTATGAAATATGATTATGGTGAGAATGCATATGGTTCATAAACGTCATATTGTATGACAAAGAATAAGAGAATAATGAGAATTTCTGAAAAGCTAAGTATATGAAGTTGTGATGTATAGGAACAAAGAAGGAAGGAGGAACAAGTCACTCTATAGCGCAAGAAACGCAAGATCGCGGTAAGTTCATATGAACTTAATTCTCCTTTCATGTAGATCTACGAATGATGGTTTGCTAATTAAATCTTAGTGTTGAGTTGTATGTTCGTTTATGGTAGAATTATGATATGTTGTATGTTGTAAAACGGATAAGTAACCTAATAGTATTGGATGTGTAACGACCACTCAAGTGGGTCATAAATCGTTTGGGAAGTAGAATGGTAAATGATTAGAGATTGACTTGTTGATAACGGGTCAAAATGATGAAAGTATGTTAAATGAATGGTATGTATCGAACCATTACGGATGGGTCGGATAGACTATATGTTGACATTTCCGAAAGAAATGTTGAAGAGCATAAATAAATTTATGCTAGAAAGGAAAGAATGAATTGAAATATGGTTGTTGACGAAAGGATAAATTTTGTTAACCGGTCGAATAATGGTAGTTAAATAAAAGATTTGTTATCCCATATATATGTCGAACTAATAAATGTTTGGTGTTATGAATGATATCCGTTAAAGCGGAACTGTCGTATGAGAAATTCTAATGAAATGGTGTAAATATGAAGCGACACGGTAATGGGTCAAATAATGGGGAAAAAGTTAAAAGTTTATTAGTAATATGTTTTATCCGAACTAACATGTAACTTTATGTTATGGATGTAGGTAAATCTCGTGCTTGATGATGGCGAGCTCGGATCGAACACACGCTACATCGCCCTTTATACGCTTCCGGTTAAAGTCGCACTTTTGTAAATGGGTCAAAACGTCTCTTTAATGTAAATGTTAAACTTATGTTTAGGATTAGGATGTCATGTAAGTAAGCTAGTATTTTAAACCTTATTTTGGGAAGTCCGGACAAAAATACTTGTGACGGATCTTGCATGGTCACAACTTTTATATCTTTTGAAAATGTCGTAGAATGTGTTTTTGAATGATGTTGTTAAAAGCAGGGAAATGTTTTTTGTACGAACGGGTCATGCCCAATTTTTGTTAAAATTTGTATGTTATTGTCGTTGTTTTCACCGTTTGTAAAAAGTGGGCGTTTCAAGTTGGTATCAGAGCCCAGGTTTGAGGGATTCAAGTATTAGAGTTAAAATACTTGAACTCAAACCGAAAGCTCGTATGAAAGTGTGTTCGTTCCGAAGCGCTATGCAAGTAAGTAAATTGTAAATTTGATTATGATTGTAGTGAGAAATGGAAAGGGAATTATAGGTTATTTGCTTTTAAACCGAGTTTTAAGGTGAACAATAATGCTAAACAGGTCCGCAATTAAATTACGGACACTTAGGAAAAAAAAAAGAATTACCTAAAACGGACTAGTAGAGTTAAAGATATGAGGTTTTTAAAGATTGAATTTTGGAAAAAATTGGAGCTGGGCAACTGCAGCAACAAGGAACCAAACGTTCTGTTGAAAATGGGGCGTCGAGTCACGCGACACCAACCCCGTTTCACCGCCGCGTCACGCGACCGTTGTCGCGGCCCGCGACAAACTAGGGGGCACTCTCTCGCGGCCCACGAGAGCCCCAAATGCTGGCAATTTTTTTTAATTTGTTTGTTTTGAATATGGGATTTGTTTTAATCGGTTTCTAAGGCCTTGTAAACAATGTTTAAGGTAATTTTGATGTTAAGAATGATGAAGGAAAGTATGTATGAAGGATGAGAAGGTAAATCGTTATGATCAAAGATTTTGATCTACACGATACAACATGATCGTCAATGACGATAATGTATGAAGTATGAATTGTGAGTTGAATGCAGTATGATAATATGAGTTAAAGTATAATGAAGGGAAGTATGAAAAGAAATCTAATGAATGAGATGAATGTTTTATGTAGATGGCGGATACAATGAATGTAAATGATAATGATACTGATATTACCAATAATGATGGTAAAGATGATGCCATATGATAAATGGTAGGCGGTGTGGTCACGAAATGACCGCTAACACCGAGAATGATGAATGGTAGGCGGTGTGGTCACGAAATGACCGCTAACACCGAGAATGATGAATGGTACACGGTGTGGTCACGAAGTAGCCTTTAGCACCGAGGATGATGAAAGGAATGCGGTATGGTCACTAACTGGCTATTAACACCCGGAATTATGAAATAAAAGCATGATAACCATAATTAAAAAAAAAGGACAAAGGTCAATAAGACGTAAGCATGATGGCATGAAGTAACATATAACGAAGTGAAAAGTTATATATAAAATTAACGAATGTCTAATAACTAAGAGAATGAAAGTCATTGAAATATGTTAGGCATATTAACATATTTCCTAAACTGCGTGGTAGAATATTTCTTAAGGCAAATCCAATAGTTTCGTTAAGTTTCCGAGAATGCAACCTATGATATTAGGATCCTCTAAATGTCAACCGGGTCATGTTGAAATGTTTAGAAGTAAGAACGTATATGATTGGAAGGTTGTGAATGAAGTTCTAGTTGGGTTTATCAAATCTATAATGAGATATAGGTGGTGTAGTCATAAAGGACAGTTAACACCTAGCATGAAAGAAAGGAAAGTATAAAAAAAAAATTTAAATGATAGAATGAAATGGACGTGAAGAAAGAATAAATATTAATAATGATCTCGAATGATATAGTAGATGGCTGATGAAAACGAAGAAATTGTTAATAAAATATGTTCCGAGTAGCGGATGGCGCGAGAAAGTAAGTAAGAAGGATGAGGGATTCTATTCCCCTATGAACGAAAGGCATGTGTGATGTGGCCTATCGTGACTGACGTAGATGATAATGTACAAGTGGAATGAAAGTTATTGAAATGTGATTATGAATGCATCAATGTAACTTGAGATGACATGGAAAGTATATGAAGTAATGAATGTAGAAAATGCTTAATTATAGATGACGGACGAAGGAAACAAAAACGATAACAAATGAAAAGTAGGAATGATAATTACGATTAAGCTTAGAAAATATTGAACATGAAAGGATGATAGAATTTCGAGTATAGTATGATCCTAAGGATAAAAATTTTGTCAAACAAAAAGTAAATGTTAGTAGAATTAAAATTTTAAGGGAAGATATTTATGTGGTAAGCATAGATAGATCCTTAAGAAAGGGTTGTAGACGGATGAAAGTTAGAGTCGTTAGGTGGGAAGGAAAGTATGAAAACAAATGAGGTGATGCTTTTTCTCCTCCTAACTAAAGATAAATATAAACATAACAAGTAAGTGGTACAGATAGCATGGTTGGTCAAGAATAATGTAGGACTAAAGGAACACATACATATATATATGTATAAGTGATGCGTATATGAACGTATATGAGATATGTTGTCGCTGGTTGTGGGAATATGAGTAGGGATATGTTGATAGTTAGTCGTCGTAGACCTAAGCGGGATATACGAGTAAGAGTAAAACATATGACAAATGTGGTAACATGTGATGGTGTAAGTAATTATATATACACATAGGAGGATGTTGAGGTAATAGATTATGATGAAAGAAGTATGCTTCGAACACGTTGCGTATTAAGCATGTGATGATCGACTTATGAGGACTAAAATGAATAATGGGCTAAGACCTAGCTGGATGATTTAAGCACCGACAAGGATAGAGATTTTTGTAAGAAATGGTAAAATGATAACAAGTATGTCTAAAATCAATAAGGAAGTGCATATGTGCGAATTAGTCCACAATGTAGGAATGGATTAACAAGCAACTAATAGCAATAGAGTTACTAAATGTTGAGGCAAGTATATGTATATGTATATATATACACACACACATACATTAGTAGTCAAAGTTTGTACGTCACAAGAGGGAGTGACTAGGAAGAATGATGATGTTAATAAAAGAGGAATCAAGTAGTAGGCTCATGGTGAGCATTATTATTTCTAACGGCATAGTGAAGGAACAAGTATGGTTAGTGACTTGGCAGGCAGAAGTAAATGACTCGTGATGCTAGTAAATAAATATTAATCTTCATATCAATGCAGGAAATAATGGCGGCTCTAAATTCTTGTTTATTGTAAAGTACGGTTATTAGATGTCTTGAAATGTCATGATGGAGGGATGGTAAGAGTCGAACCGTATATCAGAAAATGCATAGTAGAAAGGAAAGAAAAGTGAGGAAATGTTAAGAAAGCGGGGTGCACACTTAGTATGCCAAATTTAGAATAATTAGAAAGAACTGTATGGAAAATGTGAAAGGTTAACGTCGAAGGAAGTTAGACTGAAAATATAAGAATGCGTAATTGTTAGAGGTGGAACGTTACATGAAGAGGGGTTGAATGGAATGTAAAACAATGAATATTTGAATGGATATTAAATAAATTTTGCCCTCTGTCGAGTTCCCTATCGTATGTGAAGAGTTATTAGAAGATAAACCTCTAAAGAGATGTTCGAGAGTTAAAGTTTTATACGCATGATTCTTGATTTGTATTATAAAACAACCCTACGTGGTGGAGTGTAATCTCAATTATCGAATGAATGGTTGTGCCAAGTTTTATGTAACTCATACGTAAAATGGAGGGGCATATATTATTGCTTATAATCTCGTATGTAGCGGAACCTAGGTTGATAAGAATTAACCCTTTGAGGTACAATGTTAGGTAATTGCCTTAGTATTACAATTGCTAGAAGGAATGACGTATGTTTGACAGCTATGAAATGTGATGACAAGTATAGCTGAGTACGACACCTCGAGTGTAACATGAGTTGCTCAAATGTAAGTATTGATTACACGATCATATTGATAGCATGATTAAAGACTTATGTTGGCCCTTGTAACCTAGGGATAGATGGTAAAAGATTAGAGCAAGATAGTATGTACATGATTTGTATAACCGTATACATTAAGTTGTGGTTAACCATGCAGTTATGAGAGATTATCAGTGAATGAAATATTGGTCTCGGGTAAAGATTATATGTAGGTATTGTAAAAAAAATATATATATGAAAAGAACTATCAAGCAAGTGACATGAAAAAATTTTTTGCTTGATATTGGCCTCGAAAGGATGGGGAGTATGTAGAAGCTAAATAGTTAGAAACTATTGAATGATGTTTGATTTGTGAATTAATATGAATGAATAGGAATGAACAAATATGAATATTATGATAATTATTTCCCCTAAGTAGATGTTAGAGGTATGCGGAAATGAATACTCTGACGGATAAGTTTTAAGAAATCAGCTTGAACAATTGAATGATAATCATGAAATAATGTAATAGGATCGCTTTGATTCATACAAGATTGAATTACCAAATGTTTTAGAAGAGTTTAGAGTAGTAACGACCGATTCATCACGAGGGATGATCGAATGAAAGCATGTTAATGAAGTTCGAGGTATGTAATCGCGAAGGGAAACAGATAAACTCGTCAGAATGTATGGATTCAGGTTTCGGGGACGAAACCTTCTTTAAGGGGGGTAGACTTGTAACATCCCAAAATTTCGTATGACTTAGAATAATAATTTAATCGTGATGTTTTAATAATAAGGAATGGTAAATATAGATTTTTACCATTTCGAAAGTTTTTAATAATAATAAGTCTAAAACCCCTTATGCTAATGAAAGTGATTAAGTTAGTATGAGAATTAACCATTTTGACACACATTAAAAAGATAAGGGACCAAAGGTGTAAATGTTTAATGAAGAGTTGATAAATAAAAAAAAGAAAAGGAAACCAGTATTTTGGTTCCTGGGTGCGATCGTACAAGGGGGGAGCCAAGGGGAAACCCTAAGTCTCAAGAATCTCACAAATCTTACAAATTGAAGGGATTGAAAGTTGAATTCTTGATTCAGGAGTTAGGAATTAGGATCTCCTAACTATATTTGATCTCAAGTAAGTCTAAAATTTGATGTTTTTATGAAATTCACAAAGTGGGTTATGTATAATTTATGATGTTTGTATGAAATCAGACCTAGATGTTGGATGATATGAACAAATAGGAGTAATATTATGTGCTATTTCGATTGTACTAGTAGTTGGGGTAAAACCCACTTGAGATTATGTAAGGTGGTAAAAATTAGTAAAATTTATAGATGGAGTATGTAATGTTGATGTTAAAACTCATGTTATAGAAGTGTTTAGATGAGTAACTTGATATGAATCATATGTAGTATGGTTATGATTGTTGATTTTGAAAGAATTGGTTGAATTATTTGATGAATTTAGTATGAATGTGTTATAATTACTTGTACATTATGCTTATTAGAATTTACGCACGCCATGTGTTTGATGAAATGTCTAAATTAATGTAATATTGATTTCATATGAAAATTTGCTAAATTGATGAAATATGATTATGGTGAGAATGCATATGGTTCATAAACGTCATATTGTATGACAAAGAATAAGAGAATAATGAGAATTTCCGAAAAGCTAAGTATATGAAGTTGTGGTGTATAGGAACAAAGAAGGAAGGAGGAACAAGTCACTCTATAGCGCAAGAAACGCAAGATCGCGGTAAGTTCATATGAACTTAATTCTCCTTTCATGTAGATCTCCGAATGATGGTTTGCTAATTAAATCTTAGTGTTGAGTTGTATGTTCGTTTATGGTAGAATTATGATATGTTGTATGTTGGAAAACGGATAAGTAACCTAATAGTATTGGATGTGTAACGACCACTCAAGTGGGTCATAAATCGTTTGGGAAGTAGATTGGTAAATGATTAGAGATTGACTTGTTGATAACGGGTCAAAATGATGAAAGTATGTTAAATGAATGGTATGTATCGAACCATTACGGATGGGTCGGATAGACTATATGTTGACATTTCCGAAAGAAATGTTGAAGAGCATAAATAAATTTATGCTAGAAAGGAAAGAATGAATTGAAATATGGTTGTTGACGAAAGGATAAATTTTGTTAACCGGTCGAATAATGGTAGTTAAATAAAAGATTTGTTATCCCATATATATGTCGAACTAATAAATGTTTGGTGTTATGAATGATATCCGTTAAAGCGGAACTGTCGTATGAGAAATTCTAATGAAATGATGTAAATATGAAGCGACACGGTAATGGGTCAAATAATGGGGAAAAAGTTAAAAGTTTATTAGTAATATGTTTTATCCGAAGTAACATGTAACTTTATGTTATGGATGTAGGTAAATCTCGTGCTTGATGATGGCGAGCTCGGATCGAACACACGCTACATCGCCTTTTATACGCTTCCGGTTAAAGTCGCACTTTTGTAAATGGGTCAAAACGTCTCTTTAATGTAAATGTTAAACTTATGTTTAGGATTAGGATGTCATGTAAGTAAGCTAGTATTTTAAACCTTATTTTGGGAAGTCCGGACAAAAATACTTGTGACGGATCTTGCATGGTCACAACTTTTATATCTTTTGAAAATGTCATAGAATGTGTTTTTGAATGATGTTGTTAAAAGCAGGGAAATGTTTTTAGTACGAACGGGTCATGCCCAATTTTTGTTAAAATTTGTATGTTATTGTCGTTGTTTTGACCGTTTGTAAAAAGTGGGCGTTTCAGAGTCATCACAAAGTCATAACCTAAATTCACTACATAACATTAAGCCTACATGTTTCTTGTCCAAAACAGGCAATACAAAAACGTTAAGTTGTCCAAACAAAAGCCAAACTTTGACCAACTAACTGCAGCCTTCTTTGTTGCCCTTCCCTCTTGGCCTTCTTCTTTTAGTTGACTTTTTTCTTCCAATTTGGGCCTCATTTTGAGTGGTCTATTGGGTTGACTGTTAGGTTGATTGCTGGGTTGATTTTTTCTTCTTTTGGTTTCCCTTTTGTCTTGTTGATCCAGGTTCAGCGCATCCAATAACAATACACAAAGTGTATTACTAGTTAGCATAATTTGACAAATAAAACAACTAAAATAAAACACTAAACCTCATAAATGTCCACCTGAATTCATGTTTCCTTGCAGCTTTCTAGAACAACTCCTTCAACTCCTCATCCTTGAACGTCTTGTGCCAGTTAGCATAAATGTGCCTTGCACATTTTCTATGCTCTGCTCTTAGCCAAACCAGTGCAACAAAATTCAACCAACCCTACACAATCATAAGTATTACTATTAAGCAACATGGCAGAATAAAACATATGTATTACTAGTAAGCAACATGACAGAATACTACAATTTGCTGATCTGATATGAATGTCCATGATTCCCCACCATCACTTATTCCCAAACACTTCCTGAGCTCTTCCATGAACCATTCCCAACTATCATTGTCTTCCCCTTCAACCACTGCCCATGCCAAGGGATACATCTGACATCTGACATTAGCATCCCTTCCAACAACAGTTAATAACATCCCCCCCAGGAAAGTCTTAAGAAAACAACCATCTATACACAAGACCTTCGTGCATCCTGCTAAAAATCCTCTTTTGACACCATCAAAACATACAAATAATATAAAGAATGCTTCACAACTGGTTGTTGGATCTAGATTGATGAAACCTGGTGATGCAGTTACAAGAACAAATGTTGGATTTGTTTTCTTCAAAACTTCCATGTATGAACCAGTTTTACTATGATGATCCCTCATTGATCCTTGTTGCTTCTTATGAGCACAAGCTTTAGCCTTGTAAGCCAACCACTTGGTAATTATGACCTTATACTTATGTTTTTTAGGCAATGTAATCTCCTTGGCATACCAATTGGGCTTGGATCTAAAGAATCGTAGGAACTCATTAGCTATAAACCTTGCAGTTAGTTGTCTATTCTTTATCATGTTTCTTTGGCAAGAATGTTTATTCTTCACTCTTTTTACCATATAACACTTTTTCCCTTTATGCAATGAGCACAATATATAGAAAGGACACCCTTCTTCACACTTGACATGTATACGAACACATTTGGTCTTCTCACTCTTAGTAAGGTACAAATTCCTACCATTAATTACTGAATACCTTCTCACTACCTCTTTAAAGGCATCCCTTGATGCAAACCTTGTTCCCACCTTCCAAATAAATTTCTTCCAATTAGTGTGTTCACCTACATATGGAGAAACTTCCTTGTACTTCTTACCCCTGATATCATCATCCTTACTATCAACAGGTGTAATAATGTCACCATCAGATTCCTCATAACTACTATACACCTCTATATATGAACATTCTGCATCATTAGTTTCATGCAACATATCATTTGTTTCTTTTTCCTGTAAGCACTCATCAAACAACTTTTTTGCATCAAAATCAATTTTACTAGCCTTTCTAACTACATCTTGTGACTGTCTCCATTCAAAATCCCCTTTATCTGACTCTGAACCAATTACCTCATCCTGAACCTCCTCATCATCACTGTTCTCAACTAGTTCATCAAAATATTGATCATCCAAATCATCATTTGACTCTCCTGACCCAACTACTTCAACATTATAGTCACTATCCTCACTGTCTTTAGCATGTTCTATGTCTATATCCACTGCAGCCTTCTTACCTAATGACTTAGATCTACATGTAGGGGAAACCCAATCAGTTGACCTAACATAATTTTTGGATTGGGCTTTTTTTATTAGGCTGGGAAGTGGGTTGGGTAGCTGGTTTAGTGGGCCTGGAACTTGAGTGGGCTTCAGGTGCAATTAACGGACCTAGTTGGATAAGTACTTCCATAAATGGTTCAGTCCAGTGGAAAACCTTCATAGCCAAGTCCAACACATCTCTATCATTACGAAAGTGCCTAAGTTCCCCATCTTCATCATCCAACCCATACATATGAATGTCCCTGGATTTGTAAAAGTCCAATTCCATTGCATAATCTACTAGTTCAAAGTATGAAACGTGGTCTACATCTATTCTAACTAACCTTGATTCACCTCCAACATATTGTGGTTGACCAAATCCTACTTCAATATAGCCACCATACCAAAGCGTGACATCTATTGTTTCCACCATCTCAAATCAATGCGTAAAATCAAAATTCTGCAAAATCGTACCTTGAATTCGAAAGATTATGGCTTGATTCTTGTATCTTTGTCTTTGATAATCCTTTGTGTGTCATCGATTAGGTTTAGTTCTATTAAGAGAGGACCTATGGTTTTATATGGACGTAATCGCCATGTCATTTACGTAGGATCAAAAACTAACAGTGTTAGTGTTCTGTTAACAGAGTGGTTCCAGCATTGAAAGTCAAGTTGGAGGTGTCGGGCGTCAAGGTGTTAGTTGGGGTGGCAGCGGCCAAAGGTCGATAGTTGGGGTGATAAAATCCTATAACCCTAAATTAAATCAATTAGTTTTTGACATGAATGAATTAGATTAGCCGGATTTGTTAGGGGGTGGGGGGGGGGGTCGAGACACAAGCCAAATGCACCCGAAAATCCACCAATCACATATTCCTAACTCACTTTACCCTAAACTAACCTAAAAGACATTATTAGTGACACCACCACTCTAAACCATAAATCCCGCCTTTTTACACTACTTTCTCTCTCCCTAGACACTATTTTCTCTACCTCTCTCCTACCCACACATCTTTTCAATCGGCTTCTACAAGCACAACCCCCAACCCGCTTTGGGATACCTGGATAGGTGTGGTGGTGTTACCGGTTCGGGTACCCTACCGATTAGTGTTCAGTTAGTTTGGGAGTATCAGAGGAAAATAAGTTGAAAATTGGCAGTGACGTAGTATAATTCATTAGTTGAAAGTGTTACCGGTCAAATAGTAAAAGTTAAGGTTGTTTAAGTCCAACAACCCTTAAATAAAATAACACAAAAAGGAAAGCTTATACTCTTGTGAATGCGTGTTCAATTTGTTAGAAACAAAAAAAAAACATTTTAAATAAACTGTTAAAAGGAGATGTACGAACAATGTTTTTTCTATTAGAGAAAAATGCCTGGATAGTCCCTGTGGTTTGCCTATTATTCACCTTTAGTCCCTGATGTGTTCAAAATGCAACATATAAATTTCATCAATTGTGGCATAAAACTAACCCTTTTTTAGTACTAATGTTGGAAAAAGTGTGCTTTTGTCTTCCTTTTGTATTTTTAGGATGAAATGAGCTTAAATTAACAAAAGAAGCAAAAAGACATCAAAATCTAACATAAATACAAAAAAAGGAACAAGACGTGACATGCCCGACCCCACGACAGCATCTTCCCAAGCAAAACAAGAGATCAGAAGACTGAACACGCCCCGTGCTCAGCCGGCACGGGGGCGTGCCCAAGTGTCAGCAGAAAAGACAAAGTGGTAGAAGCTTCTATTGCCCACCACGGGGCCGTGCTCAACGGACACGGGGCGGTGGTCAACTATAAGATTCGCACAATCCAGGCAAATCTTCATAGTACAATGATTCTTCTGCACACGGGGTCGTGCTCAGCGGACACGGGGGCGTGGTCAACTAATAAGACAAAGCTGCATTAAATGAAGAAAGAGAGGATGTGGACACGGGGCCGTGCCCACTGGACACGGGGCCGTGCCCGAGCTTCTGTTCAGCCTATAAATAGAAGTGCTTGGCTCAAGCTCAAACCATCCCTTGGCACACCACCTCTTCACCCACCACCATAACACCATCATCCACCACCATCATCCATTGTCCATCGTAGAGTGTGTGAGTCGTCTCGGGATCCAAGATTGATCGTAAGAGTTCTTGACAATCAAGGCCATGTTTGCCTAAGTCTCTTACATCACTTGGTGAAGACAAAGTGTCTAGTGTAATACTTTTTATTTTTAATCTTTTCGCACTTTTTACTTGGTTTTGTATTAATGACTTTAATAACTAGTTGCTTATGTTGAAGGTGATCTTTCCTTATCGTTTGTCCGTGGTGTCTTGGCATTATTTTACTGTCTACATAAAATAAAAGATTTTCACCATTCATATCTCCACGGTCTATATGGAGGTATGTTGGCTACCTGGTCGGGGGTTAAGGGAACGGTTTGGTAAAGGTCTTGCCATTGTTCAGCGTTTAGAGGTCCTGCAATGGACCTGGGTCAAATTTAGTAGGACCTCCTTCAATACTTAACGGTATTGGATGGCGGGGGTCCAAACTCTTTGATCCCCTCATAAGTTAACTACTATTAATACTATAACCCGGCTATTTAGGACTGTATCCCTGCTGACTCAGACTACTTAGTCGAGGGTAACGTCACCTCCAAAAGAGGGGCCTACCATAATTTGCATTAATAACTTAATTAATTATCTTCCAATAATCCACCCTTTTAGGATTGTATCCTTGCTGACTCAAACTACTGGGGTGAGGGTAACGTCACCTTCAAAAGAGGGGCCTACTACAATAACTAAGATAATCTCTTAAAATAGTGCAAAAGTGCGGAAATAATCAAAGGTTACACTAGATACGAGTCGGAACCAAGTGATTCATCTTGTCTATCTGTTTTTATTTTTATTTTTCAGCATTTTTAGTTAGTTTTTATTTTTCTTAGTTTAAAACATTTTTCTAAACTTTTTGATTTGATTAGACGTTGAGGATAAACCGGTACTAAAAGCTCTTGTGTCCTTAGACGACCTCGGTATCTTACCAACACTATACTACGCTCACGATGGGTGCACTTGCCCATATGTGTGTCTAGTGTTAGTAAATATCGTGTTTTATAAATTTAAAACTTGACTAAAAAGTGTTAAAGGGGCTTAAAATATACACCTAATATATATAACACTCGACTACGCATCAAGTTTTTGGCGCCGTTGCCGGGGACACAAGGATTTTAAGAAAGTTAGGAATCAACGGCCTAATCGTTTTTCTTGTTTTTCATTTTTTTTAGGATTTTTTTTTAGTTTTTTCAGCTTCTGCAGAACTCAGCACGGGCCGTGCCCGCTGAACACGCCCCGTGCCCAATCATTGGAACTGGCAATCCTGTTTTAAGTCAGACAGTAAGCTGAACACGGGGCCGTGCCCACTCAACACGCCCCCGTGCCCAAGTTTCAGTTACTGAAAACAGAACCGTAAGATCCCGACGGTTGGTAATTTCTGACACAAGCATGAGGGATACTGATACTTTTTACTTTCGGCACTCTTATGGTACTATGTGGTGTCAATTATGTGGTGGTAACCATAAAGCATTAGAATGTTTTTTTCTAAATTATAAACCCCACTATATAGACCCATCATTTCCTAGTATCCTTAAGAGGGGCGAAAGTAAAAATAATCCATATCTCTCTCTCGAATGCGCCCAACCGGATATTCTAGGAGAAATGCTTCTCGATGAATTATTTCAACTAGAAGATCTAATTATTAATTGGTTAAAAGAACTTAGGGAAGATTTCAATAATCTTTTCCAAGACGATAACCAAGAAGAGAGGTTGGAAACGCATTCAAACAACTTCATTGTTTCCAATGATACTTCTAACTCTAGTGAGGACTTGAGCGATAGTCGTCCCTGTGTCGATTGTGCCGTGAAGGACTCCCCATCGACTTCGTTCGATGCATACATAGACCTGAGCGATTCGACATACACCTTCTTTAACGAGAGCCCGGAAAAGGGTTGGACTTGTCCACCTACATATAGCATAGGAATCACCCTCACCGACAACCTCTTGCGTTCTCGTCTTAGTCTAGATCAATTAAGGTATCTTAGGCACTTTGGGGTTGTTCCATCCACTAAGGAACCGCCCGATCCGGAAAAGTTCCTTAAAAATAGACGCACTTCATAAAACAGCCTTCCGACACGGGGCCGTGCCCAGGTCAACACGCCCCCGTGTCCACCAAAAGATTCCCTTCTGACTTTTGTCAGAATACGGACAAAACGTGTCAGGATGTTGCCTGCACACGGGGCCGTGTCCAGCCGACACGGGGCCGTGTCCAGCACGCTGTCGTTTTCTATAAATGCAACCAAGAACCCTACACATTTGGACCATTCAGGGACAGAGATTTGAAAGGATTTTCTGACTTACCATCCTAGGTATGTTCTAAAAGAAGGTTCTTACAAGCATCTTGTCCTTTCCTTTTTTATCTATTGTCTTCTTCTTCATCTTTCTTGCACCAAGAACTCCATTAAAGCTTGATTTCAAGCTTTGTTGTGATGTTTATTGAATTTTTGTTCAAGGAATCTTGTTAAAAATAAGTTACACAACATTGTTTTAAGTTATTTCTGCTCAAAAAAGTTTCATAAGTTAAGAAAATAATTTGAAACCCCAAGATTCCTTGTTCTAAAAATCTGCAGAAAGTTGAACACGGGGCCGTGCCCGTGATACTGTTTCATTAAAACGAACTATTTTTGGTTTGTTTTCGTAGAATGTCTAGCCAAAACAGTGGAACCTCTTCTGCGCACTCAAGGAACAGTCGACGGGAAAGGAGGCCGTCGATTGAAGCAACTCTTGTAAGATACGTAATGGCGCTACGTGAAGCCCTTGACGAGATGACTTCAGTGGAGGAGGTCCTCATTGACCGTATTAACTATCTCTCGGTGGGGTTGGAAAACAGTTTCCAAGAAATAAACCTCTTGCACCAGAGGTTAAACATTCTTGTGACACCTCCATTGGAACCAATCCTCCCTCAAGAGGATTGGAACCTAGCACTTGGAATCCAAAATCCTACCGGTTGGGACGACATTCCGGCGGAACCTCCTCTTGAAGAACTCCAAGAAATCCTGGTGGAAGTTACACCTCCTCAACCCAATGCTCATGAGCCCGCTTTTCTTCTCCCTAGGTAGATCGAAGAGTGGCTCGCCGATGTATAAGGAGCCCATACCCGGAGGAAGAAGTTGTCAAGCCACTTTTAACCGAGAGATCTATCTTTTCAGAAATTTTGCTAGTAGAATAAATAGTAGGCTAGAAACTTATTGGGTTGGATTTCTTGTGTTTCTTTGACCTAACTAGCTAAAATTTTAATTTTTAGGACTATTATGTAATTCTCTCCATGATTAATGAATGATGGTTTTAGTTAATTTGGTGTTTGGATGGAATAAAACACACTTGAGATGACAAAGGATACAAGGGAAACTTGAACCAGCACCCCATGCAGGAAAACAGAACCGTCCGATAAATTTCTTCGTTTACAGTAAGCTCGGCACGGGCCGTGTCCGCCCAACACGGCCCCGTGCTGCACAGTCTGCAGAAAAAGACCCAGTTCAGGTAACTGGACACGGGCCGTGTTCACCCAACACGCCCCCGTGTCCAGGCTTCTGTTTCTCTTGTTTTAATTTTGTTGCTGGCACTTGAACACGGGGCCGTGTTCAGCGCCCAGTAACACTAAATTTTTGCTTTTTCACACCTTTTACACATTCAATCAACCTAAAAACTTATTTTTGGGACACATTGAGGACAATGTGTAATTTAAGTGTGGGGGGGATGCTAAAACCTTGAATCTTGCAAGTCCTAAATACAAGCCTTACACAAAACTCTATTGGAACCACTAATCACCCCAAATTTTTTCAAAAAAAAATTTCATTTTTTTTACTTGTCTAGGTTTAACTCGGGAATTTCAAGTTCTAAAAAGGTTATATTTTTACGAATTTACAACCGATAGCGTCGTGATAAAAAGAACCAACATAAGAAAATTATGAAAAGGCATGACAAGTTTAGTTAAAATTTGATTATATATACTTGATCACATAAAAACCCATTCCCATAAAAGTGAGTTCTGAGCCTTTATTGAGCATACAATTACATATCATTAGACTAAATGCTCATTTTTCATTTCTTGTGTGAATAGCCGCTTGGTTCTTACGACTCTAGAACTTGCCATGACGATACATTCCCGGTCCTTATCAACTTAAACTCGAGTAAGTAAATGATGGAGGCATTAGGACTAACCCTTTTTATTTCTACACCATTATTTTTTTTTACCACCTACCCAAAATCCCCCTAGTTAGCCCCTTTGAGCCTAAACCTTTTCATTTCATAACCCAAACAAACACCCTTTTTTCCCACCAAAACCTTTTTCATTTTTACCCTTTGTTTTAGTAACAAGTTCGATTTTTCGTATGACTTTTCAAAAAAAAAATATGTTGATTATGAAGCAAAAACAAATAAACAAACAAGTTTATCAAAAATGACTTTGTTTGAAAAATAGCTTCATAAAAATAAAAATGGAAAAACATAAAGTCTTACGAAAACCGACACTTGTTACGCTTTTCGCCTTTTTCTACTAACCACTAACCACTAACCCAACCACCTACCTTTAACCCTAGCCTAACCCTTCACCCACAAAATCCTCTTGATATTTACAAAGGTATATAAGTTAAAAAGGAGGAGGATTGATTGCTTGGCAAGCTTATGGTAGGAGTAAGTTCCATGCCGCTCTCGAGTGATCCACAAAAATACATTTTCGGCCGAGTGTTGAGTGATCCCCGTGAGGTATGTGAACTTGTATATAACTAGAATTTTTTTTTTAAAAAACAAGCATGTTATGCCCTAATAAGTAATTTATCTTATGAAAAGTTTTAAATAAATCATGACGAATAGGATTGTAAATAAATAAAAATAAAACTAAATAAAGAATCTTGGAAATCCCGACACTCTATGACAAGCCCAAAACCTTCTTCTCTAACCATTCCATTTGGGAGTGTAATAGCCACATAATAAAGAGTTTTGCTTGAGGACAAGCAAAGATTCAAGTGTGGGGGTATTTGATGTGTTCAAAATGCAACATATAAATTTCATCAATTGTGGCATAAAACTAACCCTTTTTTAGTACTAATGTTGGAAAAAAATGTGCTTTTGTCTTCCTTTTGTATTTTCAGGATGAAATGAGCTCAAATTAACAAAAGAAGCAAAAAGACATCAAAATCTAACATAAATACAAGAAAAGGAACAAGACGTGACATGCCCGACCCCACGACAGCATCTTCCCAAGCAAAACAAGAGATCAGAAGACTGAACACGCCCCGTGCTCAGCCGGCACGGGGGCGTGCCCAAGTGTCAGCAGAAAAGACAAAGTGGTAGAAGCTTCTATTGCCTACCAAGGGGCCGTGCTCAGCGGACACGGGGCCGTGGTCAACTATAAGATTCGCACAATCCAGGCAAATCTTCATACTACAAAGATTCTTCTGCACACGGGGTCGTGCTCAGCGGACACGGGGGCGTGGTCAACTAATAAGACAAAGCTGCATTAAATGAAGAAAGAGAGGATGTGGACACGGGGCCGTGCCCACTGGACACGGGGCCGTGCCCGAGCTTTTGTTCAGCCTATAAATAGAAGTGCTTGGCTCAAGCTCAAACCATCCCTTGGCACACCACCTCTCTCACACTTCACCCACCACCCACCACCACCATAACACCATCATCCACCACCATCATCCATTGTCCATCGTAGAGTGTGTGAGTCATCTCGGGATCCAAGATTGATCGTAAGAGTTCTTGACAATCAAGGCCATGTTTGCCTAAGTCTCTTACATCACTTGGTGAAGACAAAGTGTCTAGTGTAATACTTTTTATTTTTAATCTTTTCGCACTTTTTACTTGGTTTTGTATTAATGACTTTAATAACTAGTTGCTTATGTTGAAGGTGATCTTTCCTTATCGTTTGTCCGTGGTGTCTTGGCATTATTTTACTGTCTATATAAAATAAAATATTTTCACCATTCATATCTCCACGGTCTATATGGAGGTATGTTGGCTACCTGGTCGGGGGTTAAGGGAACGATTTGGTAAAGGTCTTACCATTGTTCAGCGTTTAGAGGTCCTGCAATGGACCTGGGTCAAATTTAGTAGGACCTCCTTCAATACTTAACGGTATTGGATGGCGGGGGTCCAAACTCTTTGATCCCCTCATAAGTTAACTACTATTAATACTATAACCCGGCTATTTAGGACTGTATCCCTGCTGACTCAGACTACTTAGTCGAGGGTAACGTCACCTCCAAAAGAGGGGCCTACCATAATTTGCATTAATAACTTAATTAATTATCTTCCAATAATCCACCATTTTAGGATTGTATCCTTGCTGACTCAAACTACTGGGGTGAGGGTAACGTCACCTTCAAAAGAGGGGCCTACTACAATAACTAAGATAATCTCTTAAAATAGTGCAAAAGTGCGGAAATAATCAAAGGTTACACTAGATACGAGTCGGAACCAAGTGATTCATCTTGTCTATCTGTTTTTATTTTTATTTTTCAGCATTTTTAGTTAGTTTTTATTTTTCTTAGTTTAAAACATTTTTCTAAACTTTTTGATTTGATTAGACGTTGAGGATAAACCGGTACTAAAAGCTCTTGTGTCCTTGGACGACCTCGGTATCTTACCAACACTATACTACGCTCATGATGGGTGCACTTGCCCATATGTGTGTCTAGTGTTAGTAAATATCGTGTTTTATAAATTTAAAACTTGACTAAAAAGTGTTAAAGGGGCTTAAAATATACACCTAATATATATAACACTCGACTACGCATCAGTCCCTAACTTTCTAAAATTACAGCTATAGTCCCCAACTTTTGCAATTTCGTTCCCGGATAGTCCCTGGCACGGATGGGGTTAGTTTTTGGTGTTAAATGGATGTGAAATTTCTAAAATGCCCTTGTTATTAAAAACCTAAATCATTCTTTATCTTCTTCTTCTAGATCAGAACCACCATCACTACCACCTCTGTCATAACCACCACCACCACCTACCTTCCACCTTCGACTACTACCATCATGTAAATCGCTGCTAATCAAGGTCTACTCCTGATCAATGGCATCCAGTGCAAAAAAAACAGTCAAGTGTTAACAAAAAAGTGTCTTTCTACTCTTTACTGCTCACAATTCAATACGGTGCTCAACCTCTTATCTCCAAACGCTGCATCGGGTAACTTCCATCAATTTGTTTATGATTAGGTCACTTTTGCTATTTGATCGTTGAGATTTTGCTGTTTAATCTGCTTAGTAGTGGATTTACTAGTTTGTTATGAAGTTAAGCTATGGTTTAATTAAGGTGAATTGATGTGGAAATGATGGTGATAATCGTAATCGTGTAGACAATTTACTACTTGTTTGTTGCTTTAGGTATTTGTGTAAGAGGTTCGGGTGATGATGTACTTGTACAACAATGGGAGTTTACTAGTTATATAGCTTTTAAAACTCAATATCTAGAGATATCGATTTGATGGTGGATTTTTCTATTCTATCCTTGAGATTTTGTTGTTCAGTTTTGCTTACTAACGGATTTTATTGGTTTAGTTATGATGAACTTAAGCGGCGATTTAAGGTAATATTGCAAATTGATGTGGATTGCGTAGACAATAGCTTGCTTCGATTGATTGCGCAGTTCACTACTTCTATAGCTTCGCCGAAATTTACACCGATTTCCCTAATCCAAGGGTCCTAAATAGGAAATCTTATCTTCTTGGTGAAGGTGGTTACTTGTGGTGTAGGTGGGTTTTATGAGGAGTACTGAGATACATGAAAATAATTTTGGTTTACAAGTGGATAAAGGGAATATATGTAATACTTTGCAAAACTTTCATCAGACAATGAGACAACTACATCGACTTGTTCTTGAGTCAACGAATCTCCTATTTGCCGGAATTGTGGGGTTCGCCGGAGAGGTGTATGGTGGTGTCTTTATAAGGCACTGGAAGTTATGGGTTCGCCGGAATCTGGGCAGAAGTGGCGGTGGTGCCGGTGGTTTGACCAGAGATGAAGAAGAAAGGGGTAGAGGGTGGGGGTGTCGGTTACGATTTTATATTTAAATAAATAATAAGGGCATTATAGTCATTTCACACGCACCTAACACCAAAAACTAACCCAGTTACACGTCAGGGACTATCCGGGAACGAAATTGAAAAAGTTGAGGACTATAGATGTAATTTTAGAAAATTAAGGACTAAAGGTGAAAAATGAGTAAACCACAAAGACTATCGAACACTTTTCTCTTTCTATTATTTCCCCAAATATTAGCCACGAGACACCTAACGTTACGTGGACTGATGGCTAATGATCCCACAAAACTTCAATATTATATTTCTTTAAACGACACAGAACTTCAATAATTGAGAAAGAATCTTTAAGCATATAATGTTGGTCGAATAGCTTGTTTATTCATATATTATGGGTCATGCTATTTACACACGGAGAAAATTATTTTCACACCCCAAAGCGCCGCGCTATGGCCAAAGCGGGGCGCTTTGGAGTAAAGTCAACCGACAAGAACTGAGCCTGTCAGGCTTTGTCTGTTGACTTTACATCAAAGCGCCGCGCTTTGGCCATAGAGCGGCGCTTTGGTTTTTTTTTTTTTTTTTTTTTTTTTTTTTTGGGCAAAACGCCCCTCTTAGGTCAAAGCGCAGCGCTTAGGGCATTTTTTAAATTTTTTAAAATTGTTTTTAATTCACAAACGCGTCGATAATAGTCTAAATTTTACGTTTTTTCCATTATACATCATTTTTTAATATATATGGACTATACTGCAAGTTCCGGATCAAATCCGTTACGTGTGATGTCGTATTCCATTATATCGTATCATTTTGGTTTGAAAGCACAAGTACTCCTATGAGTAGTTTTATGTGTATCAGCCGCCTACCGTACATGTACATGACGTATTTTTTCATTAATTGTAGTATTATGATGTATATTGTCATTTTGGGTCGTACAAGTGCGTATTGAATCTGATTGGGTCGTGTCGGTGACATTCGGTTTTTAACGTGATGTAACGCATATACCCTAAGTTGAGCATTTCTTATTGTCCACTAAAACCATTATTTTTATAAAGCATTTTATTCTTGTTTTTTTTGGTTATTGTCCTCTTTGTATTAAGTCAGTCGTTTTGTTAGAATACGTTTTATATTTATATTTGATTCAATTTAATTCATTTTAATAAGAATAACTTTTTTAGAAGTGAAATTTTAAAAATTTTTGTTTCTTATTCTTATTTTAATATTTTTTTCTATTTCTTTGTCCTTTTTTATATATACTTCTTTAGTATTTTTTAGGATTACTTAACCCAATTTCATGTGTTATATTCCCTAAACATGCAAAGAAAACACACAAAATGCTCTTTCAACCTACATTTGTTACATATAAATATCTGTACTTGTATAAAATGCACGTAATTTGATTTTTTTTTTTTTTTTGTATTAAATGGTAACTTGTTACCCTTGCATATTTTATAAAGTAAGATAGTAGAAATCTTTTTTTTTTAATGTTAGAAAGTCATATTATCAAATTTTATCCAAGTTTTAAAGATTCTCATATAATTACTAAATGCATAAATAGCTATATAGACAATCATGGCAACAGCACCTTTTCTTGTGGAAAACCAATAAAATTGTTTCAAAGTCAAATAAGCAGTAGAGGTGAGGTGACAACACAACAAAGCTTGGCTTCTGCATGGTCCTGAATCACAGCACCCCACAAAACCTAACCAATAGTGGTCCAAGCAAAAGTATACAATCGAAACTCAAACAGTGACATATAGACCAGACCTGACACACCAAGCTACAAACCAAAACAGTTCGAAACAAACTAATTAAATATATGTGCACAAACAAATTAAATATTGTAAAATTTGGACAAAAAATGTAAAATTTGAACTTAAACGTAGACCAGTCACCAGTCAAAAATACGCCCAAAATGTAAAAAAAAAAAAAAAAAAAAACCAAAGCGCCGAGCTTAGGCCAAAGCGGGGCGCTTTGGAAAAAAAAAAACCAAAGCGCCGAGCTTAGGCCAAAGCGGGGCGCTTTGATGTAAAGCAACAGACAAGGTCTGACCGGTTCAGACCTTGTCTGTTGACTTTACACCAAAGCGCCCCGTTTTGGCCATAGCGGGGCGCTTTGGAGTGTTTAAATAGACTAAGGGCGTGTGCGAATAGACCCGGCCTATATTTATTCTACCAAAACTAAGAGCCAAAAGCATAAATTTAATTTTTACACTAAAATATACATGCTATTTCTTTATAACTAGAAGATTTACTCGCGCGCGTTGCACCTCGGCCAACGAAATTGACATGTTATTGATCAGATTCACATTTACAATGTGTTAAAGATGTTTTTGTCGGTTAAGCCTGTATTACTATCTTATACAAATAAGTAATACACCAAATAATCTCAATATAATTAATGGTGTCATAATTACTACGTTACATGACTTGTATCCATATAAATAGCATATCTAAGCTCCCCGCGTTGCGGCGGGGTGTAAAACCGTGACAAATAGCACCAATGTCACACTATAGCCAACGACCACCAACATTGAAGTTGCGGCGTCTTAACATGGAAAAATTAGACCGGCATATAAAAATAGAAAATAATAACTAACTCGATTTTGTACTCGCACGCTGTGACAAACTTATTAAATGGGGAAAAATATACGACGTAAACACACTGAACCACACACGTACGTTGCCCATGTTAACTCGCAAAATTTAGAACGAAGCGTGTAACAAAACGTAAAATCGTTAAACCACATACACATTGTGCCGTGTTAAGTCGCAAAATTTATATCTAAACGTAAAACGAAAAATTTTGCAAAATATAAAAAACATAGGGGATCAAAGTTGAAAGTAAAAAGGTTGTGAGTTTAAATTGGAAAAATTAAAAACTTTTGGGTTAAAACTACAAAATCAAGTAGTTTTGGGTTTAAAGTGAAATATCAATTTAAAAAAAAAAACCCAAAACATGGGGTATAACACCACTAAGCATCATGTACAAATCCACTATGCATAAACATCATCCACAAAACACACTTTAAGCATGAGGTACAACCAACTAATGCTCATTTATATTACAAATTAGTAGTATATAATTTTTTTTTTAAACCCCAAAACATGGGGTATAACACCACTAAGCATCATGTACAAATCCACTATGCATAAACATCATCCACAAAACACACTTTAAGCATGAGGTACAACCAACTAATGCCCATTTATGTTACAAATTAATAGTATATAAATGCTCATTTATGTTACAAATTAATAGTATATATTTTTTTTTTTTAAAAAACCCCTAAAACATGGGGTATAACACCACTAAGCATCATGTACAAATCCACTATGCATAAACATCATCCACAAAACACACTTTAAGCATGAGGTACAACCAACTAATGCCTATTTATGTTACAAATTAATAGTATATAAATATAAATATACCTAGTGTTTTTTTAATATATTGTTTAATTTGTTATATAAAAATATATCAATTTTATTTAATATTTTCATGAAATAAAGCTAATTCATTTAACAAAATTTGTTACATCAATACAACAAATATATATTAAAATAAGTAATTACATCAATACAACAGAATCTAAATATTAATAAAAGACTTCAATTAATTCCACATGATAATCTCTCCTTCAATCTTATAGTTTTACTTTTATTTCATTTAAAAACTAGATTAGAGACTTGTGTATTACACAAGTTAATACACAACTTGAATAAATATATTTTTAAAATATTATATATTTTTATATTTGACATTATATAAAGGTACTTTTATCATTTATTACAATATTTTTAAAATATTATATATTTTTATATTTGACATTATATAAAGGTACTTTTATATAGAAAGTACATAGAAAGTCACCTTCCAAAAATATAGAGTAAACTGCTAAATTCGTCCCTGAGGTTGGACTCAAATTGCTAGATCAGTCCAAAATCAAGTTTTGTTGCTAAAATAGTCCCTGAGTCTAGTTTATGTTGCTATTTCAGTCCAATAAATTAACACCGTTAGAACCTCTGTTAATGAATGGGTAAAACTGCTAAATTCGTCCCTGAGGTTTGATTCAAGTTGCTAGATCAGTCCAAAATCAAGTTTTTTGAATTTGTTAATTATAAACTTATTTAGGTATATAATTTTTCTAGACTTGCATTATTTTTTTGAATTTGTTAATTATAAACTTATTTAGATTATAAACTTATTTAGGTATATAATTTGCAAGTCTAGAAAAATTATTTGTTAGTTATTTTGATTATTGTTATTATTATTATCATTAAATGTTTACTAATTATATACTTAAGTATTTAAATAAGAAAATACTTAATTTAAATAAAATTAGTTTTAAAAATATAAATGTAGCTTTTTTGAAGAGCGCAATTTAACCGGCCCAGCCTTAAATACTGATTTTATTTTGATGTTGTTATTGTTGTTGTTGTTACCATGTAAATATTTAGTATTTATTTAAGGATTTAAATAAGACAACAGTTAATTTAAACAATATTTAGTTATGAAAAATACAAACATTATATGTAAATTTAAATATTAAGAAACTAACATAATTTTTATTTATTTTTATTTAAATCATAATATTTAATGTTTAATATTTATCAATTATTTTAATTTAATATTTGTATTATAAAGTTCTTTTATTTTTTTTTTCTACTTAATTAAGTGGTTTCGTATTTAATAATATTATCATTCAGGTGAGGTCAGACAACATGTCGTGTCAAACCAGTGTTTAAGACAGGTCAAATAAAATTGCGCTCTCCAAAAGAGCTACATTCTGTTTATATTTTTATAACTAAACACAAATTTAAATTATATATTTAGGGTAGACTTGTAATTTATCTTAAATTTTAAGACATTTAAGAAAATATATAATGCATTTGGTACAAGTATTGATGCATTAAGAACCTGTCATTTACCATTTTTTTCTCTTGTGATATTTATGATTTATTCAACGAACATAAATATATCTGGACCCGCCTTAAACTGTGTTTTGGTATTATTATTGTTATAACTTTGTAAATATTTAGTAGTTATATACGTAAGTATCTAAATAAGATCACACTTAATCTAAATAGTATTGAGTTATAATTAACAAATTATATACCTAAATAAGTTTATAATCTAAATAAGTTTATAATTAACAAATTCAAAAAATTAATGCAAGTCTAGAAAAATTATATACCTAAATAAGTTTATAATCTAAATAAGTTTATAATTAATAAATTCAAAAAATTAATGCAAGTCTAGAAAAATTATATAACTAAATAAGTTTATAATTAACAAATTCAAAAACTTGATTTTGGACTGATCTAGCAACTTGAATCAAACCTCAGGGACGAATTTAGCAGTTTTACCCATTCATTAACTGAGGTTCTAACGGTGTTAATTTATTGGACTGAAATAGCAACAGAAACTTGGCTCAGAGACTGTTTTAGCAACAAAACTTGATTTTGGACTGATCTAGCAATTTGAGTCAAACCTCAGGGACGAATTTAGCAGTTTACTCAAAAATATATATATATAAAGGTACTTTTATCATTTATTACGTGTATTTTTTGATTGTATATATATGCTAAGAGCAGTTTATCATTTTTTATATTAATCAGATATGTGTAAATGTTTTTTTTTTCACATATGTAATTTAGTTATTACACACATATATAACTTGGTTATTACAAATATGTAAACTTGTAGTTACATACATGTAATCTTAAAAATACATATAACAAAGATAAAAATATAAAATTCATGGGATTAAAATAATATATCTATGGATCATTCGTTATCTCTAATAATTTTTATTTGAATCTTATTAACAAATATTATCTATATCTATCTATTTAGGCGAAAAAATACAATTGATATCACTCCATAGAACACCATGTGACCCCCAAATGATTTACTAGATTACTAGAGTACATAAATTAATTTGTTAAAGATTACCTATAATAGATTGTTAGAGTATTAACATAATTTTTTTTGTTATAGGTTATTATTTATGTATTTTGTTATTACTTGTATTGTCATTTATATTTTTACATTAAAACTCTAACAGTCAGTTATATTTTTACATTAAAAGTCTAAAAAGTCTAAAACGTTAGTAGTGCTTGTATTGTCATTTATATTTTTACATTAAAACTCTAAAAGTCACCTATATTTTTACATTAAAAGTTTAAAACGTTAGTAGAAGCTAGGAGTTACTTATGACTATTTTATTATAACTTAATTAAGTAAGCTCTATTATAAAGCAAAGATAAAGATAAATATAAATGAAAAACAAAATAGTAAAGGATAAAAAGATAAAATTCATGGGATTAAAATAATATATATATGGATCATTCATTATCTCTATTATTTTTTATTTGAATCTTATTAACAAATATTATCTATATCTATTTATTTAGGCAGAAAAATGCGATTGAGATCACTCCATAGAACGTCATGTGTCCCCCAAATGATTTACTTTATTATATAGTACTAGGTTATAGACCCGCGTATTACACGAGCTGTATGTGCGTATATATATACACATATATATAATTTATAAATCTATAAATACATCATAAGACTGAAATTACATTTTTACATACGATAGTAGAAACGATCAATTAGAGTCTTGTCGGAAAAATTCAACTGAGTAACATGTTTTATTTATAAAAAAACAAAAAGTGAAATGACCAAATGTGTCAAAAGTATTTAAATTCTTAAAATGTTCTTAATCGTTTTATTAAAAAGAAATCTTATATCATACTTTTGATAATATGTTTTCGTAAGTCATAAACAATACATCAAACATTACAAAATGTCTATATATAAAAAGTAGAATGCACAAAAGTTGTTGAAACGTTTGCCTAACATGACTCGTATATCCTTTTGATCCGTAAAAAATCACCCGTTTAACATGAACCCGTTACAACCTGAAAAGAAGGATAAATAAATTTAAACACTTCCCATTAAAAAAGAAACAAAAATCCTATTACAAATATATGATTGATCTCAATAGCTTATAATATTCACCTTAAGCATAGATTATTATGAAATACAAGAAAAATCAGAAACCACAACTAATGTGGAATATGAAAATTATAGATTATGTGAAAAAACTTAAGCATAATTATTCATTTTAAAAAGTATTAAAATCATAGGTTTTTAAATTATAGATAACCTGCCATTAAAAACAAGTTGAAGTATTCTTTAAATAAAACTTTAAGTATTTTTTAAGCATCAATCTTGAATTTTAGTAAATATTAATAATACTAGCATAATATTATTAATAATAATCATTATTTAGAATTAGATATTAATTAAATACTATTATTAATGATTTGAAGAAGAAAATGTCATGTGGCATTAGTTGAAATTTTGAATAAGAAAATGTCATGTGACATTAGTTGGAGTTTTTTTTATTAAAATTAGATTAGATACACAGATATTTTTGTTATCCTTATTATCAGAGGCGTCTTTCAAAATTCACGTACCCTGTTCGAGATTGAAAAAAAAATGTGCCCTTCCGTTATGTTTTGTCATTATTTAAAAAAATCAAATTAGCATTAGGCTCAATAAACCTAATTTCATGTGGGCTAAATTTTAAACCATAAAAAATGATTTGTGAATGAGCCTATATTGGAAGTGGTATGTGTTTACTGTTTAAAAAAAATAACATATACGTATAGGATTTTTTTTAAATCGCATGCCCTTTGAAATCGCGGGCCGTGTGCGGAGGTCCTCCCCGCACACCATCAAAGCCTCCCATGCTTATTATTATTTATTATAAATTTTCTCAACTTTAATTTTAATATTATCTAATCTATCTAAACTCTAATAAACCATTCCAACAAATGCCACATGGCAATTTCTCATGCTAACTAAATATAATATTAATTTATATTCCATTTTTATATTTAAAATACTTTACGGATAACTAATTAAAAATATTATATAGATAACTACGATAAATATATTTTACTACAAGTAACTTCTATTTTGTTTAATCGTTATTATGTTTAACTACAATTATCACATGGCAATTTTCGTTCTATTTTGTTATCATTAACAAATAAATATATTTTACTACAATTAAAAATATTCAATAATATAGATAATGATTAAACATAATAAAATATAGTCAAATATGTCGTAGATTCTCAAATGTATTTAATGAAAATTATTTCATTACTTCGTTACCTCATTGGCTTGTATTTTTAATTACTCATCACGAGAGCATAAAACAATAATATTATATCCTGATTGCAGCCCGTGGACGTAGGTCAGTTAAAACCGAACCACGTAACTCCTCGTATTATTTATTTATCTGCAGTTTATCTTTTTTTAAAGGTAACGCTGACTTTTATATTACTAAAAACATACAAAGGTCCATAGCAAGAAGCTACCGACCCAATTACAATTTACATCAATTTACGCAACAAAGAAACTCCATATCTGTTACACTTGTATGAAACTTCGCCATTCATCCCACGATAAGTCTTTGAACTTAGACCGATTAACCACACAATCGTACGCCATCTCTTCGATCTCCACTAGCAACACCATCTCTTTGATCTCCTCCATAGCCAAAATGTAAACTACATGAATTATAAACTTTTTATTCTTCGATACATTCATCATGTTGACGCTCTGCAACCTCGCTTCAACTGAATAATGCACTTGACTTCTTGTTGGAACGTTTACCCGACGTTATTCTATTAATCTGTCATAAAATGTATGATAAAGTTATATATATCATCTTACCATCAAAACAGAACCACAGCTTTGATATTACAAGCACAACAGTCAGTAAAATAAAAGTAACATCTTATGTAGTTAAAAACAGAACCATAACACTTGTATAAAAATTTAAAAGCACTCTTGGAAAAAAAAACATCTTTACAAACATTCAATTTCAATAAATAGAATTTTAAATAAAATTTACAAGGATACAAAAGATCTGTGCAGCGTGTCGTGACTTTATATCCGGCTACCATTGACTGGTTGTTGACTTTCCAACGCAATAGCTTCTCGCACCATTTGCAGTACCTCACTCATCTTTGGCCTTTTCTTTGGGTCTTTGACCAAACACATTTCGGCAATAGAACATATCTTCTGCATCGATCTCTCAGAATAAGTGCCTTCAAGCCTCGGGTCAACTGGTAGCTTTGACTTTCCTGCACCTGCAGGGCAGCATATCCAACTCGTGCATTTGGGATTTTGCTCCATCGAGTTTTTTTGGAGAATGGGGCGTCGACCAGAAACCAGTTCCTCAAGAAATACGCCGTAACTCCACACGTCAATCTTGAACGTTAGACGCCCCGTTTGAACGTATTCTGGAGCTGCATATCCCTTTGTTCCTCCTACTACCTGGATAATATATGCTTCATGATATAGAATTTTGTCTCTTCAAAAAGATACAAACTACTTTGGAAAGAGTAAATATAACATTTGAAGTTAAAGGTCATATATGAGATTTCAAAGTTATAGAAAAATAAAGTTAAAATTGTGTTTTATTAAATTGTTTTTAATGAATTGGGTATATATGATATTTCAACTACTTTGGAAGGGTATATATGATATTTATAATTTTGCCGGGGTATATATGTTATTTTGCAAGTTTGTAGGGGTATATATGAAATTGCCCCTAGAAATTATATAAAAATAGGCTCCTTTAAGATCATGAGCCTAGTTGAACTCGATATGTGAAGCCCAGGCTCGAGCTCACTTATTAAATGAGCTACAATATAAACTTGAGCTTGGGTTTAAGCTCAATTAAGCTTAACTTGATTTGAGCTTTTAGTGAGCCAATCTCGAGTAGCGCACAGGCAGCTCGACTTGTTTACACACCAAGTAATGATACAAACACTTATATTAATTACTTATTGTAATATAGGATTATAGGGGAGAATCATTTGAGAAGAAACTTAATGTGTAAAGAAAAAGAAGAAAGAGCATAATGGTAAAACAATAAATAGTTTATAACTCCTCCCATTAATTATTTTCGCTCTCATTAATTAGACAAAAACACTTTATTCTATGCATTTCAAAATTTATCCTACACATATCGAAATTTATCCTACACATATCAAATTTATCCTACACTCATCAAAATCTATCTTACACTTTATCCTACACATATCGAAGATTGACCTTCACTATAAATTAGGTTGTCTTGAAATAGCATATTTTAAAGTTGAGTTACAAATTTAATTAGTTAGCTAACTTAGGGGAATACAACAATCTAATTAAAATTATAAATTTACATATTTGCCCTTACAATAACATTAATTACACGTATTAAATTGAGCATTTCTATTGGTTTATAAAAAAAACTTATTCTTTCTATTCTTACAAAAATTTCCTTCTCATTTGAACCCTCCACTTGTAAATTTGTAGTATAACATATGAAAATGCAAAAGTTACTATGTTGTGGTTTACCAATTAACCTCAAATTGGTAACATATCACACCATCAAACTCATTACAAATTCATTTATGTAGAAAAACATGGGCTATAACATTTTCTTTTTGTTGTAAACGTACCATCTCTCATCGGAAAAAGAAAGTGATAAGTTTAACAATAGCAAAAAAACATACCGAGGTTGAGACATGCGTTTGTCCATCTAGAGGACCATCCCTAGCAAATCCAAAATCCGAAAGCTTTGCATTCCAGTCCTTGTCCAAAAGAATATTCGAGGGTTTAAAATCTCTAAAGATTATCTGCAACATTAACTCAAATTATGTTATTTAAAAATATATTAGAGTTAAGAGTTAAGACAACGGAAAAGGTTAATAACGGTAGTGTCTAAACACCTTGCGGCCTCCTCCCATTCCCTCGTGTAGGTATGTCAAACCAATAGCGGCATCTAGGGCTATCTTTAGTCTCCGGCTCCATGAGAGAATGGTATCTGACTTACCCGATAAACGATCGTCTACGCTTCCATTAGGCATATACTCATACACCAAAAGCCAGCTACTTTCGTTCCCATTTTGATCGTTACAGTAGCCGATTAGCTTCACAAGGTTTTGATGCATAATCCCCCCGAGAATATTCACTTCCGACTCCCACTGCTTGTATCCCTGTCACCCGGACCACAATCTTCAAATGAATCCTTTTAGGGAAAACATCACTATATAATAATCAAGTTTCACGGTTATTCCATCTACGTCACTCAAACTTCTTTTTAAGAGGTTAAACCACTCAAGTTTCATTTTTGTCTCAATGTCATGTTTTTTTATATACTAGTATTTTGACCTACCGCGCGCTGCGGCGGCGTCGAAACTTAAAGTAACTTGAGCTTATACCATCAAATATTTGACCCGACTCGTTTTCGAACAAAATTTACGTCAAAACATAGACCAACTGAAAGCGCACATGAAAATAAGCACAAAAATGTATTATATTTGACCCTGAGTCATTACTGAGAAAGATAACGTCGAAACAGAAATCACCTTGTATTTATAACGAAACGTACTTAAAAATAAGCACGTAAGAAAGTAGTGTTTTGTTACGTTAAAGAATGGTACCACGTGTTGTAGCAGAGTCAAAACGTAAAGTAACTCGAATTTATACCGCCTAATAAAAACGTATCATATTTGACCCGACTCGTTTCCGAACAAAACGCAGACCAACAAAAAACGTACATAAAAATAAGCACGAAAACGTCTTATATTTGACCCACGTACATAAAAATAAGTACGTAACACTCAAGGGGGTCAAAATGACATTTTACAAAGTTTTTAGAAAGCTGAGAGGGTGTAAGTGGCAATGCTAAAAGTTGAACGATTGAATACACAAAAAAATCCATGGGTTAAATGGCATTGTTGTATATCTGGAAAAGAAAAACAATAAAAAATAGAGGTTGTGTCTTAGGTATTATTCCTAAGACACCCTCTTTTGTTATATATACAAATGCTGACGTAACGTGTCAATAGTGTAAACTTGATAACATGCACACCACATCAGCATATATAACCCTCAATCCAGCATTGTAACATAATAGAAACTTAGGTGGTTAAACCTCTTAAAAAGACATTTGAGTGACTTACACAGAACAACCACCTGGTTATCGTATAGTCATTTGCATTACTATTTAACGAAAGTTTTACAAACACTAACCTTTTGTCCTCTTTTACCCCGCTTCACAGCGACATAAATATCGTCATATGGAGGTTCTAACCTCTTGATGACGCCCTTATGTACATTCCCAAATCCACCCTCACCGATCTTGGAAGACGCGTTAAAGTTATTAGTTGCTTCGTTAAGGTCAGCAAGAGAGAAAACTCTTAGATTGCTTGATCTCACATTTGGATTTGGGTTATACTCGGTGGGTGCGGACCCCGATTGTCGAAGATCAAAATCTGATTGTGCGGTATAAAAGTTTTCGATTGATAGGCCAGGACCATTATCTTGTGCATATTTAACAGACAAACATCGGAAATGGAAAACCATTGTTTAACCCTTGAGCAGCATGAGAGAAAGATGCATACCGTTGCTCAACGTTTATGCATATCTACAATTCTACATAGCAAAAATATCAAGCTATTAGTTATGTATCTAAGACAGTGTTAGAAGTTAGCATACAAAATCACCTATTTAGCAAACAAATTGCGATTACATATGTATTTGTTATGAACATGCAAGATTAACGGTAGAAAAAAGATAATTAAATTTTTTTATCGATTTATATAGCATTACTTGATTAGAGCAAATTACAAAAGTAGCCATTTTTCTTAGTGTGTTACACCCCTATGGCAGGGGCGTAGGTACATAGAGACGTACGGGATCGGCCGAACCCGTACAAAAAAAATTTTAGTTTTATATATACGTGTATTTCGACATCGCACCCGTAGAAATTCAACATTGAACCCATAGAAAAGCCAAAATTTAGTGATAAACAATTGATCGTTCGTCCCTCGAAAAATTCGGAACCCGTAGGAAAAAAAAAATCCTGGCTACGCCACTGCCCTATGGTCATGTCAAAACAATTTTACGCATATAGCCATGAGATACACGAATCTCTGTTTTGGTATCTACATTTACTCGTTTAAACACTAAATATCTTCATTCTATACACACAAATCTACACACAACATGGTGTCACACATCACATCAGTTCAAGTCATTACTAACACGAAAAGGTCTGACACACGAGTGGCTATATGAGTGATTTGTTTATAACATGGTTATATAGGTATATACACCGATTAATATTAATATTATATATAACTATGGTGTTGCTTTATGTACAACTTGTATACGGGTCTCGTATACAAGTATACGCCTCATATACATTCACATCACACCACAGAGCTGACTATCCCTAACATGTATACGACCCGTATAGCTGACATTCCCTCGAAAAAACACAACTCGTATAAGTGTCAGGGTGTCGAAATAAGTTTTAAGGTGTATGAACAGCTTGAGCAAACTATAAACCTTAAAATGGAAATCTAGTAATACTAACCAGCCCTTGCTTTTTGTCCCTCAAAATGTCAAATATACATCAAAGAAAACCCAAAAGTGAACAGCTTTTAGTATAATCACTTCAAGAACTTGCTTTCATCTCCCAAAACCAATAAAAGTTCACAAATCTAGTTCTTACTAAACAAACACATTTTCCCTATTTGGAAACACTTCAAAACAGTCACTAAACTTACCATCAATCAAAGATCCATTAATAGCAATAAAAGTTCACAAATCCAATTAGTCAAACATATAACCAAACCAATTAGTCAATGAAACAATCAAGTAAACCCTAAAACTGATGGTCAGAGACAATCAAAGAATCCCACAAAAACCCATGTGTGATTTCCAAAAGTAAGATGAAATTCATTAATGGAAGCTCAAATCTTGAAGAAAAACCGCACCTTTTTATCATGATCTTCATACCATAATTCCAAGAAGTGGGAGAAGAGACTTTGCAATTTCAGAAGTAAACGAAAATGTAAAATATTATGAACTTTATTAAAACTCTATATGATTTATTGATTTGAGGACAAAACATACAAGTTGAATATGGATGATTGTTAGGGGGGTTCTTGTCTCCTTCTCACAGGTGTGACCGTGTGTGGGCATACCAAAGGGAACACGGATTCGCGTCTGAGTTACGGAACATTCGTACCAGTATCGATATTATTATAAGAGGTATTAGGGCATGTTTGGCTTAGCTTATTTTGGAGCAACTTATAACTTATTGACTTTTTGGAAAAGTAAATAAGTCAGGATGGAGTGACTTATTTACTTTTCCCCCTCACATAATAAGCTAACCCAAACACCTTTTAACTTTTAAAAAGTAAGTAAGTCAATAAGTCACTAAAATAAGTTTTGCCAAACATGCCCTTAGTATTTATTTTATGGTTTACAATCGATATAATATACGACTTTATTTTGTAGAGATGACTTTATTTTTTTGGTTACATCGACAAAATTTGTGTAATGAAACTATTTTAAACAAAGCTTTTTTTTATCATACGAGTGTTCTGAATGATGTACCTATTTGTTGTAGGTTATATCGATTATTGGTATCGTACTGGAATTAATGCAAACTGGACTGATACTAACTGAACACCGTCGGTATTGATACAACTCTTATTAGAACCAGTATCTATATTCATTTTATTATTTATGATTGATGTATACGTGTCGATATCCTTCTGGACATATCACAACTTTACAGTTTTTAGTTTTCGGTTTTGGTTAGTAGCAATACCGTTACGAACTAAATTACTGACCAAAATGATGCCTCGTACCTTGGGAGAATCCCACTAGTGTTTTTTTTAATTGACAATTCAATGACTTACCATGGTCAAAAGGTCAAAATTATTCATATCCCCCCTACAATATCTCATAATACGATTTGTTACGCTATAATTAATAATTAAACAGATGGCAAGTCAAACAAAAAGACTCTTGGGTTGGACCCATCATATCATCTAGAATAGGTTCACTTTCATTAATTTTTCATAATTAATCATATGATTCAAAACTTATAATATGGGTTGCAACCGGTTTAGATTGGCTAAAACTAAAAAGGTTTAATTGGGTTAGTTTTTTTTTTAAACATTAATGGGTTTAAAAATGATATTGGGTTTTAAACTTTATATGTTTTTGCTTTGAAATAATTTTATATAAACTATTGAAAAAGGTTATAAAAACTTCTATTGAAAAAAGTTATTAAAACATTGGGCCACGAGATAATAGGTTTTGTGCGGTCACCCACCCATCACATCCACAGGGCCAACCTTGAGCGAGCGGTACATTTTATATGCTTTATTACATTTTTACTTGTTTATTGAATGGCCCATATATGACTTAATATTATTACTTTCCGGTATTTCGATGTTTTGTAGCTTCAAATAGATAACGCGTGAAAACAATTAAGATTTGATATATAGCTATCAAATTGTTCATTTGTTTAAGAAGTGAAATGTTGAACATCAAATTGTTCATTTGTTTTTCTTCCGTTTATATGGCTAATAGCTTGTTTCCGGATCATGACCGGGAGTCATGACTACTGTTTGTATTTTTTTTGTGAGATTGATTCTTGCGTTGATTCGATAGAGGGTTTACAATATGCCACCCGATCGTGGTATACCCTAGTTTGTTTAGTAACGGATCGGACAGTTTGTGTGTAAGCACATGGATTTTGTTATAGATTAGTGGTAGGATTAAGATGAGCTATGTATACGTAGCCGATTAAACATTGTTGGCACCGATTAAGTCTTGCAACTAAGTAATCAAACCCGAAATCAAAAGTATGTTCCGTGACTCCATGTTTTGATTTGCCGGTTGTCCCGCCATATAGTTTTCATCGGCAAAGCAACCTCATTATAAATGGATGCCCCTCCAAATGTTGAACAGGAATCATGGTTATGTTCAACGTGTTTCACCTATAGCTTCCAGTAGGGGCGTGCAGAAAACCGAATTAACCAACTCATAACTGAATTAACCGATGAACCGAACCGTGTTTGTTTTATTGTGCTTGCCGCCACAATCACATCTAAGCCATATTTTAACCATCATGCCGCCAGTTTGTCTTCGATCATGGGGTGGCTATGACCTGACCGTTCTCATGTCCCTTTGGAAAATTTTGTATATTGGAACAAAAGAATACACAACCGGTAAGTCATAAGTGCACTCTGCACCTAAATTGTGTAACTGAAATGGAGACAAATTAATATTTATGTGAATGGATGGTATAAGTTGTGACAACCTGTCACGGCACCCGGCTCGGTGTTATCCGGTCCAGAAACCGCGGGACAGAAACCCGTGGTAATTGTTATTTAATTTGGCAGCGGAAATGTTGACAGGATCTTTTAAACTGAAAATATTTAATTATTTTATTTCACATATTAGGGATAAACCCCATAATTTACATTAAAGGAATTTCACGAGGAAATTCCCTGGTTTACAAAACATGTTTATTGATTTTACTGAGCCACCTCTTCAAGCTTTAGTGCTACGCGGCACTTTTTCCTTGGTTCACAGTAAGTCACCTGAAACATGTTTTAAAAAGATTTTATCAGCGGGAAAATACTGGCGAGTCACTCAATTTGTACAAAACGACACATTGTTATAATACACAGTATTAAGGGCGATTACAATGTTTCTATCAATCAATTACCCCAAATCGGTATTTGTCACTTGACTGTGTCTGTGACTATGGTCAGATCACCCATTGGCTAACCTGTTGTCAAATGGTGACGGGTATCAAGTAATGTATACAAAACCCCATATACCGGCAGTAATTGAAGATTACAAAGACTTAATCCCTGTAATTATAACTTTGAAAACAAGTAGGGTTTTGGGAAACCAATTTGATAAAAAGAGAATGACTCACATTGCAAATTTAGACGGGCAGAGTTTTGCCTACTGATTTTAGCCTGGTAACCTAGTTAAATAACAATGTACACGAAACTAGGTCAGTAACTTAATACAACATTTACAATAAACTCACGAAATCAAAACCCTCACGACGAATGACAAAGTATAGCCCGGATTCGGGCAGCACTTAAACATCCATCGGATCGGTTTCAATCGATCGGACATTGTATCGTAGCAGTGATCGAGTTAATACCTTGTATTCGTAGCAGCGCCTTGACACCTTAATACTCGTTTTAAGCAGAATTTGGACGTTTTGAAACTGAATTTTCGAATATAGAAGCAAGTCCCATGCACAGGCAATTTATAGTAACATTTTAGGTTTTACGCGGCCTGCGTAAACCTTAACAAGATCTTATGAGGCCCGCGAGGGCCCCCTAGTCTACGTGTAGGGCTAGCGTGTCACATGTAGGTCCGCCACGTGTGCAACACGTGGCCTAAGCGCTTATCCGGAGAATTTTAAGTTGTCGCGGCCCGCGTAGCCTTACCTTATGGCTTACGCGGCCCGCGTGAAAACCAAATTTCTTAATTTCTTGGTTTTTCATGAACATTAGGGTTTTAGGGGTCCGGGTTTTCACTTACGGGTCGTTTATGGACATTTTTGCAGGTCCTTACATCCTCCCCACCTTATTTAAAATCTCGTCCTCGAGATTTACTGAAATAAGTGAGGATACTTTCGCTTCATTTCTGATTCCAGTTCCCAGGTGTATTCAGGTCCTCTTTTTTAATCCCACTTGACTTTGACCAATACTAGTCTTTTGTGCTTGAGAAACTTGACCTTTCTGTCTTCGATTTGGAGTGGTTTCTCCAACAAATTTTAGCTTGTCATTTACCTTTATATCCTGAAGAGGTACTACCAGTGATTCGTCAGATAGACATTTCTTGAGGTTAGATACATGAAATACGTCATGTACTCCGGCTAGTTCTTCTGGTAGTTGTAAGCGATAGGCAACTGGTCCTATGTGTCACGGCCCCCGACCCGGTTTTACCCGTTTCAGGAGCCGCGGGACAGAAAATCCCGTGGTATTAATTTAACAGCGGAAGTTTTCGTCAGGATCTTTTTAAAACTGAAATATTTCCCGATTTATTTTATTTCACAACTCGGGATAAAACCCCGGTAATTTACATTCATATGATTTCACAGAGAAATCTTTATTTTACAAAACATGTTTCTTTATTTTATTCTGAGCCACTTTCTTAAGCTGGTAGTGCTTCACGACACTTTTCCTGGATCACAACAGATCACCTGAAACATGTTTGAAAAAGGTTTTGTCAGCGGGAAATACTGGTGAATCATTCATTTTACAGAAACCGACACATAGTTATTAATTACAGCATAAGAGCGATTACAATGGATTTTATCTTATTGTTATATGGCACCGTGTCACCTCCTGGTGACGATGGTCATACCACTATTGAGTCCTGTCACCCAATTAGTGATGATATATCACTGTTAGGGCTTATTTGCCTAACCTCTATTAGGGCTTATTAGCCTAACCCTGTGAGAAATTAGTAATGTGCACAATACCCCACTAGCCATTGATTAAGATTACCATGACTTAATCCCTGTAATTATAACATTTGAAAATAATTTGAGGTATTGTAAAACAGTTGATAAAATGAGAATGACTCACATTGCAGATTTAATTTGAGCAGAGCCTAGCCTACTGATTAGCCTTTTAACCTAAATTTAATACCATGCACACAACTCGGTTAGTAACTTAATACAGCATTTACGATAACTCACGAGATTAAAACCTTCACAACGAATGACAAAGTGCGATACTTAAACATCCATTGAATTAACAACGAATGACAAAGCATAAACCCTAATGTGGGCAGCACTTAAACATCCATTGGATAGTTTAATCGATCGGACATTGAATCGTATCAGCGATCGAGTTATTACCCTGTATTGCGGCGACGATTTGTGAACCGTGTGTGTTTTTAGACTATTTCTGATATAACTCAGTGTACGTAACGAGATTTTACGTCGTTTCAACTCCAGTATTCAAGTCCCAAGGCCCTCTATTTATACACAAAATTTACCCTGGCTTACGGACTGTAAGCCTTATCCCTTACGGTCCGTAAGGGACACCTATTTTCCATAGGGTAGCTACGTGTGTGTGTGTAGGCTTGCTGAGTCGACAGTTTTGTAAAATTCAATTTTGACAGCGAGATTTTAAGATAATCGTAACTAGGGTTTTACCCCCCTGAGTTTTAGGGGCCCTGATCCTGATTCTGATTATTCTAAAAATTTTAGGGTTTGTGCAGAATCACTTGGGTGTTTCAATTAGGGTTTCCTATTGGATAAAATAATAAAATAAATAGGACTTTTGATGAGAGTTGTTACATCCTCCCCACCTTAATAAAAATCTCGTCCTCGAGATTTACTGGAATAAGTAGGGATACTTTCGCTTTATTTCTGATTCCAATTCCCAAGTGTATTCAGGTCCTCTCTTTGAATCCCACTTTACTTTAACTAGCACTAGTCGTTTGTGCTTGAGAAACTTCACTTTTCTGTCTTCTATTTGAAGAGGTTTTTCTACAAATTTTAATTTTTCGTTTACCTCTATATCTTGGAGAGGTACTACCAAAGATTTGTCTGATTTTTCTTGAGGTTGGATACATGAAATACATCATGTACTCCAGCTAACTCTTCTGGTAGTTGTAAACGATAAGCAACTGGTCCTATACGTTGGATCACTGGAAATGGTCCTACGTATCTGGGACTTAGCTTTCCTTTCTTACCGAATCGAACAACTCCTTTCCAAGGAGAAACTTTCAACAGTACTCTTTCTCCAACTTGGAATTCTAACGGCTTACGTCGATTGTCGGCATAGCTCTTTTGACGATCTCGAGCTGTCTTCAGTCTTTCCTTTATTTGTGTAATCTTGTCGGTCGTCTCTTGCACTATTTCAGGACCTGACAATTGACTTTCTCCTATTTATGCCCAACAAACTGGAGTTCTGCACTTTCTTCCATACAGTGCTTCGAATGGAGCAGTTTCAATACTTGAATGATAACTATTGTTATAGGAGAATTCAATTAAAGGTAAATGATCGTCCCAATTTCCACCAAAATCTATCACACATGCTCGGAGCATGTCTTCTAGAGTTTGGATCGTCCTTTCACTTTGCCCGTCTGTTTGAGGATGATATGCAGTGCTTAGGTTTAGTCGAGTTCCCATTGCTTCTTGGAAACTTGTCCAAAAATGGGATGTGAAACGACTATCTCTATCAGAAACAATGGAGAGTGGAACTCCATGTAAAGATACGACTTCATCTACATACAACTTTGCCAACCTTTCCATACTAAAGGTTTCCTTCATAGGTAGAAAGTGAGCTGATTTGGTTAATCGATCCACAATTACCCAAATCGCATCATTACCTTTTCTGGTTTTGGGTAACTTAGTAACAAAATCCATTGTTATGAGTTCCCATTTCCATACAGGCATTTCTAGTTGTTGTAGTAGACCTGAAGGTTTCTGATGTTCTGCCTTAACTTGTGAGCAAGTAAGACATTTAGAAACATATCGAGCTATATCCTTTTTCATTCCTATCCACCAAAAATTATTTCTTAAATCTTGGTACATCTTATTGTTTCCCGGGTGCATAGTATACCTAGATTTATGGGCTTCTTCTAAAATCTCATTTCTTAATTTTCCCTGCTTAGGTACCCAAATTCTGTTTTTGTGGAATCTCCAAATTCTATCAGCTCCTTGTTCTAACTCTTTTATTCGTCCCTTCATTCCTTCAGCATCATCCTTGATTGCTGTTTCTTGAAATTGTTTTAGTTGTTCCATTAAATCTAATTGTAGATTTAATCTGAGAGCACGAACCCGTCGTTGTTTCTCATGATACTTACGACTTAAGGCATCTGCAACTACATTTGCTTTTCCTTCGTGATATTGAATATCACAGTCGTAATCACTTAAGATTTCCATCCATCTCCTTTGCCTCATGTTTAACTCTTTTTGCCCAAATATATATCTTAAACTTTTATGATCTGTATAGATAGTAAACTTACTTCCATACAGATAATCCCTCCAAATTTTAAGGGCAAAAATTACAGCTCCTAACTCTAAGTCATGAGTTGTATAATTTTCTTCGTGCTTTTTCAATTGTCTTGATGCATACGCAATTACCTTCTTGCGTTGCATAAGCACACATCCTAATCCTAATTTTGAAGCATCACAGTAAACTTCAAAATCTTCAGTTCCTTCTGGCAAAGCTAAGATTGGAGCATTGGTTAATTTCTGTTTCAAGATCCTAAAGGCTTCTTATTGTTTAGGTCCCCATTCAAACTTAACTGTTTTACAGGTTAACTTAGTTAATGGTACAGCTATTTTGGAAAAATCCTTAATAAACCGTCTATAATATCCAGCTAAACCTATAAAACTTCTAATTTCCATTGCGGATTGTGGAACCTTCCATTTGGTAATTGCCTCTATCTTAGCAGGATCTACATAAATGCCTTCGTGATTCACCATATGTCCTAAGAATTGCACTTCTTGCAACCAAAATTCACACTTCGAGAATTTGGCGTACAGTTTTTCTTTTCTTAACAAAGTTAAGAGTGCATGCAAGTGTTGACAATGTTCGTCCTGACTTTTTGAATAAATAAGTATATCGTCGATAAAAACAATTATAAATTTATCCAAATACGGTTTACAGATTCTATTCATCATGTCCATGAATGCTGCAGGTGCATTCGTTAATCCGAAGGGCATGACTGTAAACTCGTAATGACCATACCTAGTTCTGAAAGCAGTTTTAGGTATGTCCTCTTCTTGTACCTTCAATTGATGGTATCCGGAGCGTAAGTCTATCTTAGAGAAATATCTAGCTCCTTGAAGTTGATCAAAAAGATCATCAATCCTAGGTAATTGGTATCGATTCTTAATTGTAACCTTATTCAATTCTCTATAATCAATACACATTCTCATTGAACCATCCTTCTTTTTCACAAACAACACTGGTGCTCCCCACGGGGATGAACTAGGTTGTATGAATCCTTTACTTAGTAATTCATCTAGTTGCTTTTTCAATTCTAACATTTCTGTGGGTGCTAACCGATAAGGTGCCTTGGCTATCGGTGTAGTTCCTGGAATTACATGAATCCTAAATTCTACTTCCCTATCTGGTGGTAATCCGGGCAATTCTTCTGGGAATACATCTGAATATTCCGAGACTACAGGAATTTCCTTAAGTTCTTTACCCTTAGTGCAAATGATTACCGAAATCATATACACTATTCCTTGTTTTCGTTCATAACTAGCAACTTTCATTACTGATATGAACTTCATGGGCTTATGCGGTTTATCTCCTGTAATCATAATTACTTCTCCAGTAGGTGCCTGAATTTCAACAGAATTCTTATCACAAAGGATTCGAGCATGGTTGGCTAATAACCAATCCATTCCTAACACAACATCGAATCCAACTAAATTCATTGGCAATAGGTTTGCATGAAATTTATAACCTGAGAGTTCTATATTTTCTTTGTGCAAAACCTTATCTATTTTGACAGAATTTCCATCTGCCGTTTCTACTGTAAAAATTTGCCTAAGGTTGGTTAATGGTAAATTAAGAGCTTGGCAGAATGAAGTATTTATAAAACTTTGGTTTACACCAGAGTCAAATAATACTTTTACGTAAATGTTGTGAACTAAGAACGTACCAGCTATCACATCTGGAATGAGTTCTGCCTCCTGAGTAGTTAATTGGAAAGCACGAACATTCTTCTTTGTGGCTCCATCGGCTGGTTTAGCTTTGTTGTCAGCTGGTTTAATTAATTTTGGGCAGTCCGGTCTGAAATGTCCAGCTTCTCCACAATTATAACAAACTGTGGATTTCTTCTTTCGGCAATTTTCTTCCTGATGCCCTGGAATTCGGCAGAAATTGCAATATAATTTGCATTTTCCAAAATGCTTCCTTTTGTAGGAATTGCAAAATGGACCAGTGGAAGATTGTCCGGTCCCCCATCGCTTGACATTATTACGGTTACCCATACGAAATCCTTGGGTAATCTTTTGGACTACTTCCTTTTTCCGATCTTCTTCTCTTGTGCACACCAGTTCGTCAGTTAGGGTGCTAGCTAATTCCACAGCATCGTCAATAGTGCGCGGTCTCGCAGCCTTAACGATGTTACGGATTTCGCTAATCAGTCCCCAAACATATCGGGAAATAAGTACCGGTTCTGGCGAAGCCAGCGTTGGTACCACTCTAGCATATTCAAAGAATGTCGAAGTATAACCGCGACAATCTATACCCGTCATACGATGGTTTAGGAACTTATTTGCCATTTGATCTTTTTCATACTCGGGACAGAATTTTCTTTCTACAAGACTCTTAAATTCTTCCCAGTTCATGGCATAGGCCCTATTTCTTCCTTTGGCTTGTAACACCGTGTTCCACCATTCTAGCGCCCCTTCTTTGAACAGATTTGACGCATACATGACCTTGTCGTCTTTGTCACATTTGCTTATTGTAATCACTGCCTCGGTTTTCTCTAACCAATGCAGTGCCGCAGTTGCTCCTTCATTGCCTGCAAATTCAGCGGGTTTACAGGCAAGAAATTCCTTGTAAGTGCAACCAGGTGTTGCAGCTTTCATTTTCTTAGGGAGTGGAGCTTGCCGTGGTTCATCATCATGATTAACATGATCATTTCCTCTGTTTACACTATTACTGAAGTTATCTTCAGAAATACGTTTGCTAGGAACGATTTGTTGTGGTTCGATTGGATTTCTAACAGCAGCAACGATTGCTGGAATAGCATTAGCTATTCCTTGAGCAACGATATTTTCTATATCCTGCCTAGTCATATATTGATCCCCTGGGTGTTGTTCAGATTGATGGACTTCATTTACTGGTTCATTATTAGCATTTTCCATCTGATAATTAATTTATAAATAAGTAGTATAAATTAGGAAACAATCCAATATAACAATTTATCGCACATAATTACGTAACCCAATATACAATCAAAATTGTAAAATTTTCTTTCATAGATTATATTATGCTTCCATATACATTTTTATCTTACAACCGTTTTATTGTTTATTTTTCACATACTGATTTTTATTAATATTATTGTTATTATACAAACACATATTCACCACCTACTTCTCCCTCGTCAACTTGCATTTTTAATAATGATGTTCCCTCTCATCATATTTCCATGAAATTTGTCCCCCAATCTCTCGGATCCTATTCCCAGCATCCATTAGTTCTTCGCCAAAATGGCGGAGTTCAGCCATATTCTCGTTACTCATCGGTGGATTTGGTAGAGGTTCTGGATCGAACTGAGGGAAAAACTTATAGGGATTGTTGAGAAGGTTTTGGAACTGTAATTCGTTAGTCCACCACTCGTCTATTCCTAAAGGTTGCGAGTGGATTAAAGGGTTTGGAATAGCTGGGTCTAAGTTCATTGGAAGTTGGGTTTCAATAGGATGAATAAAAATATTTTCATTAACAGGCTTAATAGTATCATAGCTTGCCAATATAAAATCTAGCTCTTCCTGAGATGGTAACTCCTCAATTTGCCTAGAGCTTTCCCCAATTTCCATTTTCTCAGGCTTGGTTTTCTCGAGAGGTGAAGCGTTGAATTCTATAGGTTCTTCTATGTCTGGTATATACCTATTGAAATCTCTGGAAACCTCTATTTTTACTGGATAGAGATTTAGGTTTTGAAGGGCTTCAGACAAGTCATTCATGCTGTTTAGCATATATGTAAAAATAATACGTTAAAATTTTATAACAAATTTCAAAGATAACCTTCAAATATTATTGCATACCGGTGACTACAAAACAACTAAAATTTAAAACATATTAGGTTTATTGGAATTTATTTACTGGATGGGTTTTGTAGGTGATATGGTGGCTAAAACTGAAACAAGTTATTTAAAGATTTGCATTTACTGCTACAGTAGCTAGCATATAAAGATCTGCCCATTTTTCATCTAACTTGTCTTCCCATGGTGATTTACTGGTTAATTCCTGGGTTTCCTGTTTAACTTTCTTTTCTCGAGATTTCTTTATTTTCTCCTTACTTTTTCTAATAATCAAATTTCTTTTATTAGGAGAAAGTGGTTCATCATATTGTGCCTTTCGCACAAATATTCCTTCTTCAGGAATTGCAAAATGATTTGAGGGTTTGGTTTGGGATGTACTTCCCTTCTCGTTGGATGACCTATCTAATTTAAGATAGATGTTTGAAAGCTTTTGCTTACCCATACTGTAACTAACAAATAGTCAGTTAATAAAACACATAATCACATAATGGTATTCAGGAAAAATTAAGTATTTCTAAATACTTAATTGGCTTAAATCAGTGGCTCTGATACCACCTTTTTCTGTCACGGCCCCCGACCCGGTTTTACCCGTTTCAGGAGCCGCGGGACAGAAAATCCCGTGGTATTAATTTAACAGCGGAAGTTTTCGTCAGGATCTTTTTAAAACTGAAATATTTCCCGATTTATTTTATTTCACAACTCGGGATAAAACCCCGGTAATTTACATTCATATGATTTCACGGAGAAATCTTTATTTTACAAAACATGTTTCTTTATTTTATTCTGAGCCACTTTCTTAAGCTGGTAGTGCTTCACGGCACTTTTCCTGGATCACAACAGATCACCTGAAACATGTTTGAAAAAGGTTTTGTCAGCGGGAAATACTGGTGAATCATTCATTTTACAGAAACCGACACATAGTTATTAATTACAGCATAAGAGCGATTACAATGGATTTTATCTTATTGTTATATGGCACCGTGTCACCTCCTGGTGACGATGGTCATACCACTATTGAGTCCTGTCACCCAATTAGTGATGATATATCACTGTTAGGGCTTATTTGCCTAACCTCTGTTAGGGCTTATTAGCCTAACCCTGTGATAAATTAGTAATGTGCACAATACCCCACTAGCCGTTGATTAAGATTACCATGACTTAATCCCTGTAATTATAACATTTGAAAATAATTTGAGGTATTGTAAAACATGTTGATAAAAAGATAATGACTCACATTGCAGATTTAATTTGAGCAGAGCCTAGCCTACTGATTAGCCTTTTAACCTAAATTTAATACCATGCACACAACTCGGTTAGTAACTTAATACAGCATTTACGATAACTCACGAGATTAAAACCTTCACAACGAATGACAAAGTGCGATACTTAAACATCCATTGAATTAACAACGAATGACAAAGCATAAACCCTAATGTGGGCAGCACTTAAACATCCATTGGATAGTTTAATCGATCGGACATTGAATTGTATCAGCGATCGAGTTATTACCCTGTATTGCGGCGACGATTTGTGAACCGTGTGTGTTTTTAGACTATTTCTGATATAACTCAGTGTACGTAATGAGATTTTACGTCGTTTCAACTCCAGAATTCAAGTCCCAAGGCCCTCTATTTATACACAAAATTTACCCTGGCTTACGGACTGTAAGCCTTATCCCTTACGGTCCGTATGGGACACCTATTTTCCATAGGGTAGCTACGTGTGTGTGTAGGCTTGCTGAGTCGACAGTTTTGTAAAATTCAATTTTGATAGCGAGATTTTAAGATAATCGTAACTAGGGTTTTACCCCCCCTGAGTTTTAGGGGCCCTGATCCTGATTCTGATTGTTCTAAAAATTTTAGGGTTTGTGCAGAATCACTTGGGTGTTTCAATTAGGGTTTCCTATTGGATAAAATAATAAAATAAATAGGACTTTTGATGAGAGTTGTTACACTATGCGTTGGATTACTGGGAATGGTCCTATGTACCTTGGACTTAGCTTTCCTTTCTTACCAAATCGGACTACTCCTTTCCAAGGAGAAACTTTCAAGAGTACCTTGTCTCCAACTTGAAATTCCAGTGGCTTGCGCCGATCGTCTGCATAACTCTTCTGGCGATCTCGAGCGGTCTTCAGTCTTTCCTTGATTTGAGTTATCTTGTTGGTGGTTTCTTGTACAATTTCAGGACCTGATAATTGACTTTCCCCTATTTCTGCCCAGCAAACTGGAGTTCTACACTTTCGTCCATACTGTGCTTCGAATGGGGCAGCTTCAATGCTTGCATGATAACTATTGTTATAGGAGAATTTAATTAAGGGTAGGTGGTCATCCCAGTTTCCACCGAAATCTATTACACATGCCCTGAGCATGTCTTCCAGGGTTTGGATTGTCCTTTCACTTTGTCCATCTGTTTGGGGATGGTAAGCTGTACTTAAATTTAATCGTGTCCCCATGGCTTCTTGGAAACTTGTCCAGAAATGTGAAGTGAAGCGACTATCCCTATCCGATACAATGGAGAGTGGAACTCCATGTAAAGATACTACTTCGTCTACATACAACTTTGCTAACCTTTCCATGCTAAAGGTTTCTTTCATGGGTAGAAAATGAGCTGATTTGGTTAATCGATCCACAATTACCCAAATCGTGTCATTACCTTTTCTGGTTTTGGGCAACTTAGTAACAAAGTCCATTGTTATGAGTTCCCATTTCCATACAGGCATTTCTAATTGTTGGAGTAACCCTGAAGGTTTCTGATGCTCGGCCTTAACTTGTGAACAGGTCAGACACTTAGATACATATCTAGCTATGTCCTTTTTCATTCCTATCCACCAGAAATTATTTCTTAAATCTTGGTACATCTTATTATTTCCAGGGTGCAAGGTATACCTAGATTTATGGGCTTCCTCTAAAATCTTATTTCTTAACTCTCCCTGCTTAGGTACCCAAATCCTTTTCTTGTGGAATTTCCAAATTCCATCAGCCCCTTGTTCCAAGTCTTTTATTCTTCCTTTCATTCCTTCAGCATCATCCTTGATTGGTGTTTCTTGCACGTTCTTCAGTTGTTCCATTAAATCTACTTGAAGATTTAATCTAAGAGCACGAACTCGCTTTTGCTTTTCATGATACTTACGACTTAGGGCATCTGCGACTACATTTGCTTTTCCTTCGTGATATTGAATATCACAGTCGTAGTCACTTAGAATTTCCATCCATCTCCTTTGCCTCATGTTCAATTCTTTTTGCCCAAATATGTACTTTAATCTTTTATGATCTGTATAGACTATAAACTTACTGCCATACAGATAGTGTCTCCAAATCTTAAGGGCAAAAATTATTGCTCCTAATTCTAAGTCATGAGTCGTATAATTTTCTTCGTGCTTTTTCAATTGCCTTGAGGCATATGCAATTACCTTTTTGCGTTGCATTAACACACATCCTAATCCTAGCTTAGAAGCATCACAATAAACTTCAAAATCTTCTGTTCCTTCTGGTAAAGCTAGAATTAGAGTATTTGTTAACTTTTTCTTTAAGATCTTAAAAGCTTCTTCTTGCCTAGGTCCCCATTCAAACTTAACTGTTTTTCAGGTTAGCTTAGTTAAGGGCACAGCTATCTTAGAGAAATCCTTAATGAAGCGCCTATAGTACCCAGCTAATCCTAGAAAACTTCTAACTTTCGTGGCTGATTGCGGGACCTTCCATTTGGTGATTGCTTCTATCTTGGAGGGATCTACGTGAATACCTTCGTGATTCACCATGTGTCCTAAAAATTGCACCTCCTGTAGTCAAAATTCACATTTTGAGAATTTGGCGTAAAGCTTTTCCCTTCTTAACAAAGTTAAGAATGCATGTAGGTGTTCACAATGCTCTTCCTGGCTTTTGGAATAAATAAGTATATCGTCAATGAAGACAATTACGAATTTATCCAAATATGGTTTAGAGATCCTATTCATCATATCCATAAATGCTGCAGGAGCATTTGTTAATCCAAATGGCATGACTGTAAACTCGTAGTGACCATACCTAGTTCTGAAAGCGGTTTTAGGTATGTCTTCCTCCTGTACCTTCAGCTGATGATATCCTGAGCGCAAGTCTATCTTAGAGAAGTATCTAGCTCCTTGGAGTTGGTCAAAAAGATCATCAATCCTAGGCAATGGGTATCGATTCTTAATTGTAACCTTATTCAATTCCCTATAATCAATACACATTCGCATCGAACCATCTTTCTTTTTCACAAACAACACTGGTGATCCCCACGGGTATGAACTAGGTTGTATGAATCCTTTGCTTAATAATTCATCTAACTGCTTTTTCAATTCTAGCATTTCAGTGGGTGCTAACCGATATGGTGCCTTGGCTATTGGTGTAGTTCCAGGAATTAGATGAATTCTAAATTCTACTTCTCTATCTGGAGGTAATCCTGGTAGCTCTTCTGGGAATACATCTGGGTATTCTGATACTACAGGAATTTCTTTAAGTTCCTTACTTTTAGTGTTAATGATTACCGAAATCATGTACACTATTCCTTGTTTTCGCTCATAACTAGCAACCTTCATTACTGAAATGAACTTTAATGGTTTGCGTGGCTTATCCCCAGTAATTATAATTACTTCTCCTGTGGGTGAATGAATTTCTATAGAATTCTTATCACAGAGGATTCGAGCATGGTTGGCTACTAACCAATCCATTCCTAATACGACATCGAATCCAGCTAAATTCATAGGTAACAGGTTAGCCAAAAATTTATGACCTAAGAGTTCTATCTTTCCTTCTTGTAGAACCTTATTTATGCTAACAGAATTACCGTCTATGGTTTCTACTGTATAAATCTGCCTAAAAGTGGTTAAGGGTAACTTAAGAGCTTGGCAGAATGAAGTATTTATAAAACTTTGGTTTGCACCAAGTCAAATAATACTTTGGCATAAACGTCATGAACTAGGAACGTACCAGCTATCACATCAGGGATCAGATCTGCCTCTTGGGTTGTCAGCTGAAAGGCTCTTGCATTTTTCTTGGTAGTCCCTTCGGCAGGTTTGGCTTTATTATCAGCTGGTTTGACCAGTTTTGGACATTCTGGTCTAAAATGTCCAGCTTCTCTGCAGTTGTAGCAGATCCTTGTTTTCTTTCTGCACTCCTCTTCTCGATGCCCTAGAGCTTTGTAGAAGTTGCAAGTTTCAGTACATCTTCCAAAATGCTTCTTTTTACAATTTCTGCAGAATGGTGGGGTGGAAGATTGCCCAGTTCCCTTTTTCTTGAAATTACTATTATTACCCACACGAAATCCTTGGGTAATCTTTTGGGCTAACTCCTTTTTCCTGTTTTCTTCTCTCGTACGTACCAGCCCGTCGGTTAAGGTGTTGGCTAATTCCACCGCATCGTCAATTGTACGGGGTCTCACAGCCTTGACGATGTCACGAATCTCGCTAATCAAACACCAGATATAGCGAGAAATAAGTACCGGTTCTGGCGAAGCCAGGGTTGGTACAATTCGAGCATACTCGAAGAACTTTGAAGTATACCCTCGACAGTCAACATCCACCATTCGGTGGTTCAGGAACTTATTCGCCATTTGTTCTTTTTCATATTCGGGGTAGAATTTTCTTTCCACCAATTGCTTAAATTCTTCCCAATTCATAGCGTAAGCCATGTCACTTCCTTTGGCCTGTAATACTGTATTCCACCACTCTAATGCCTCTTCCTTGAAAAGGTGAGAAGCATACATAACCTTATCCTCCTCGGTACATTTACTTATTTTAATTACTGCCTCGGTCTTTTCCAACCAACGCAGTGCAGCAGTTGCCCCTTCATTGTCTGCAAATTCGACAGGTTTACAGGCAAGAAATTCTTTATAGGTGCAACCAAGTGTTGCAAATTTCATTTTCTTTTCTTAAGTATTGGGGCCTGAATCACATTGTCATTATTATTGCCGCCTCCGTTAACACTGTTACTGAAATTATCATCGCGCGTGCGTTTACTGGGGTTAGCTTGTGAAGGCTCAACATGACTTTTGACAGCAGCGACGATCGTTGGGATATCATTTGTTATTCCCTGGGCAACGATATTTTCTATATCTTGCCTATTAAGAAAGTGATCCTCATTGTTTTGCTCGGATTGGTTAACTTCATTAAATGGTTCATTAACAGGGTGTTCCATTTGATAATTAACAATATATATATATATATATATATATATATATATATAAGTTATTGGCACAAAATAAATAACAACCAAACGCAATAAAGCAATCACACATAATCATGTCAACACGTATAGCCAAAATTGTCGACTTTGCGACTTTCATATTTCATATATATTTTAGTATGCATCCATACACACCAGATATATTACAAAAGTTTTATTTTAAGTTATTTTACATGATTATATTTTTATTATTTATTATTATTATTTTATTATTATTAAACACATAACCACACAACCACGCAACCACAGCCAACTGGCATCACAGAAACGACGCTCCCTCTCGTCGTGTTTCCACGTGATTCTCTCTCCCACATCCCTAATTCTATTTCCTGCCTCCACCAGCTCCTCGCCATAGTGATGGAGTTCAGCCAAGTTTTCTGTGCTCATAGGTGGGTTTGGTGCAGGCTCAGGGTCAAACTGGGGGAAATAGACGCCAGGGTTATTTAAAAGATTCTGAAATTGCCACTCGTTTGTCCACCATTCTTCCAGCTCTCCTTTTAGAGGTCGGGGGTTGACAATAGGATCTGGGATAACAGGTTCCAAATTAACTGGGAGTTGGGATTCAGCAGGGTAATTGAAGAGGTTTTCATCGGCAGGTCCGATGAGATCACAGTTTTCCAGTTTACGATCCAGCTCCTCCCAAGGTGGCATTTCCTGGACTTGCCCTGAACTTTCCCCGATCTCCTTTCCTTTGCCTTTATCCTTCGGATCCTCAGTCTTTTTAACCCTCTGTGCCGCTGGTTTCTTCCTACGCCCACGTTTCCAGTCCAAGATTCTTCTCCTCTTTTTCAACTTTGGTTTCTCCTAATCCTGGGCTTGAAAAGTTAGTGGTTCCTCCGTATCTGCCTAGTAGCCAGATGGGTTTCCTGTGGTATCCATATCGGTGCTATGGATAGCAAAGTTTCGGAGTGCCTCCGACAGTTCATTCATGCTGATAACACACATGAAGAAACACACACAAACTTAAGTTAAAAATTTTATTTACTGTAAATTAAATTTTCACAAAATCACAAAATGGCAATCAGAAAATTAAGTATTTCTAAATAGTTAATTGGCTTAAATCAGTGGCTCTGATACCACATTTTTCTGTCACAGCCCCCGGCTCGGTGTTATCCGGCCCAGAAACCGCGGGACAGAAACCCGTGGTAATTGTTATTTAATTTGGCAGCGGAAATGTTGACAGGATCTTTTAAACTGAAAATATTTAATTATTTTATTTCACATATTAGGGATAAACCCCATAATTTACATTAAAGGAATTTCACGAGGAAATTCCCTGGTTTACAAAACATGTTTATTGATTTTACTGAGCCACCTCTTCAAGCTTTAGTGCTACGCGGCACTTTTTCCTTGGTTCACAGTAAGTCACCTGAAACATGTTTTCAAAAGATTTTATCAGCGGGGAAATACTGGCGAGTCACTCAATTTGTACAAAACGACACATTGTTATAATACATAGTATTAAGGGCGATTACAATGTTTCTATCAACCAATTACCCCAAATCGGTATTTGTCACTTGACTGTGTCTGTGACTATGGTCAGATCACCCATTGGCTAACTCGTTGTCCAATGGTGACGGGTATCAAGTAATGTATACAAAACCCCACATACCGGCAGTAATTGAAGATTACAAAGACTTAATCCCTGTAATTATAACTTTGAAAACAAGTAGGGTTTTGGGAAACCAATTTGATAAAAATAGAATGACTCACATTGCAAATTTAGACGGGCAGAGTTTTGCCTACTGATTTTAGCCTGGTAACCTAGTTAAATAACAATGTACATGAAACTAGGTCAGTAATTTAATACAACATTTACGATAAACTCACGAAATCAAAACCCTCACGACGAATGACAAAGTATAGCCCGGATTCGGGCAGCACTTAAACATCCATCGGACCGGTTTCAATCGATCGGACATTGTATCGTAGCAGTGATCGAGTTAATACCCTGTATTCGTAGCAGCGCCTTGACACCTTAATACTCGTTTTAAGCAGAATTTGGACGTTTTGAAACTGAATTTTCGAATACAGAACCAAGTCCCATGCACAGGAAATTTATAGCAACATTTTAGGTTTTACACGGCCCGCGTAAACCTTAACAAGATCTTACGCGGCCCGCTAGGGCCCCCTAGTCTACGTGTAGGGCTAGCGTGTCACAGGTAGGTCCGCCACGTGTGCGACACGTGGCCTAAGCGCTTATCCGGAGAATTTTAAGTTGTCGCGGCCCGCGTAGCCTTAACTTATGGCTTACGCGGCCCGCGTGAAAACCAAATTTCTTAATTTCTTGGTTTTTCATGAACATTAGGGTTTCAGGGGTCCGGGTTTTCACTTACGGGTCGTTTATGGACATTTTTGCAGGTCCTTACACAACCTCGAACTTTCAAGGTCAGTGTCTCTTAGTCATGTGACACTGTTTTATTTATTATTTCTCTTTCATGTCCCTTGCGATGATGAAAATTGATAAACACTTGTGACTATAATGTAATTGCTAAATGTATAACGTGTTTGAGCATGTGTATGTGTGTTTGACTGATTAACTACAAGGAACCGTTAAACGTTTCTAGGTGTCGTTTAGTTAGTTTAGGGAACTAACTTATTTGGGCCGCGAGCTAAACGATTGCTCATGTGGGCCGCACCATAAACCCTTGTAGCCCAACATAAACTAACTAGATAAGATGGGCCCATTGTGATGACAATTACACCCTATATTGCGGCAGCCCAATTAGAATGGGCTTAAACCCATTATCTCGGCCAAAGTGAACCGCCCAAACTATTATCCTATATGTACACGTATTATATTACTGATTAGCACAAAAAAATTCAAAACAAAACCCTACCTATTCCAAGTTCGTGTGCGGCAGTAGACCCCCCCTATCATCATCGAGGCATCACCTCCTATGATCAAGTTCTTGGTTAGTGGATTTATATTTATGTTAACTTTTAATTGGTGGTTGTATTTATGTGTAATCTTAATTAACCGAAATTATATATATGTTTTATGAATATGAGAAACCTGATGTTATATTTATTGCATGTTAAATAATGCTTAGGGTTGTATAATATTAGAACACTAGTGAATCCGCTTTAAAAGATGGTCTGATGTGTTAGGATTGGTATCGCCAATTGTGATTATTATTTCATGTGGGATTTGTGATGCCTAATTTATATATTGACATGAATGTTTCTAAACATAAAGGGTAGTCAGTGGGTTAGATATTAGGATGTAAAACTATTAAACAATAACTAAGATTGAAGGATTGGTTACTGTTAATGGATTGGTTTGAGAATGATGAACAAAGGAATTCGGGCTGCACATGCGGGTATGTAAACTGGATCAGCCGCACACCTTCTAACAGAGTTGGGCCAAACCTGCTTGGGCTGAGTCTTGTTCTTTTCTTAAAACACCATGTTGAGTAAATAAAATTGTGTTGAGCTTATTTGGGCCGAAATTAATACTAGGCCACATATATGTATAACTGAAATACATCGGGCCCAGTTGCACAACCTTATTTGGGCCGGGATGCAATGAAAGGGGAGACACACATGTAAGTAGGATTAGTAAACTGTTTAGGCTTAACGTGTTAGTCTTTGGGCCACGCATAGGGTTACACAAGATCCCGGAACTGGGCTCGCTTTGGGCCGGTACCTAGCTGGGCCGCACTAGTTTTGACAAAATAGAATATGTGTGCTTGATTGATATGTGAACATGAGTGTAGTGAAGTGGGCTCTCAACTGAATGGGCCGTGCACTGTTAAATCATTGATTTGAATCATGTAATTGTGTTATGAACATGTGGTTTGAATGTCTAATATGTGTGATGAAACGATGTGTATGCATGGGTTAACTGTTATGACTTGAATTGCATGAGTGTGCTACATGAACAATGACTGTCTAATGTGAATGTGGGATACGTAATTCATGTGTATACGAAACTGATTTGTCGTTGGTAACCACATTAGGATTTGGTTGATTATTGTGGAACACGTAACTAGTCATACCGAGCAAACCAAGGTGAGTTCACACTTTTATAAGGCATGGGATTCCCGGTGGGATTGGGAATGGGTTAAGAAGCTAAAATGAAACCTACATATTCACCTCTAACAGAATATGTACCTCCGTCCTCGGTTGGGAAGGACGACTACATTTAACCTGCGTATTCTCGGTTAGGTAGATTACGTATCTCCGTCCTCGGTTGGGAAGGACGACAACATATAACTTACTAGACAAAACTCTATCATTAAGTCCCTCATTTTTATATCGACTTAATCGTCGGGCCAATGGCGAGCGGGTCATTAGTTAATAGCGCTATTAGGGTTGACAAGCCTCACACCGTGCCAGGAGGACGGGCGTGTACTAATGGATCTGGGCACTTAGTCAATGATGATAGACATTGACGTAGGGCACAACTTTCTTAGTAAGTTGTCGATATAGTAACGGGTCTAGTGGTTAACATGGGGTAGCCCCCACTGGTTATGGTTTGGGAAACAAGGAATTGGATAACTCGTGGTTTTCGAAACAACTTATAGTTTTTGGGATAACATTAAAACTGAACAACTAACTGTGAACTCGCTCAACTTTGTTGTTGATTCGTTGTTACATGCCTTGTAGGCCTTTAGGTGCATATTGTTGGAACTTGCTGTCTGGGAGGCTGGAGTGGTCATGGGTCGAGATACATGGAGTCGCAACACAAGACTAATGGCTTTTACATGTGGTTTATAAACACTTAACGAATGAATTATGCTTCCGTTGTATACTGTGAATCATTTGTAACGTTGTAACACTTAATGTTAATAAACGAAAGTTTTATTTAATTATACCTATGAGTTCAATGTGATTGGTGGCTAGATCCTGGTCAGTCACGCCTCCTGCGGTGATACTCAGCTTGTGGATTTTGGGGGTGTGACATAAGTTATAGGAGAAGTTAAATAACTTTTGTGTTTAGATGATCCCTCCATCGTTTTTAAATGTCTCACTACTAGAAAAACGAGTATTACCAACAACCCAATAATTACAACTAAGTAAGGATATAGTCATGGGCATGAAACCATAGGAAGTAAATGGTAACAATTTCAAATTTTCATCATAAAAAAACTTTTGATTGAAAAGACAAGTCAAATTCAACTTCTATGAATGTTAACGTTCGGGGTTGAGTCAAGAGGAGTGAAATACAACAAGAGCTTTGGGCCCCCACTTCCTACTTCCCCCGAATTCTTAAAAAAGATATATATATACCTAGGTAATTTGGGGGTTTGAGATTGTTACAAGTGGGCTTCATGGTCTATAACTATACAAATATACACAAATGATATAACAATCTTAAGATAAAAACCAAAATTAAATTTTTGTTTGTCGAAAAGTACCCGATTTTATTGTCTGCTTTGGACACCCAAAAAGCTTAAAAGTAACCTCAATCCTAAGTCTTATCCTTAAAATAAACATCATCATCCGAATACATCATGTTCAGGTTCATGCCATTCTTTGATTTATCTTTCTCAGTTTGACTATTCAAGAAAAAAATTGAAAATGGGCTTCACAGAATCACAGGCCACAGTATGGTTTACTATATGTTGTCTCAAGATAATGGGCTTCACAGCATGGTTTCCTATATGTTGTTCCCTAGATTCTGAGACGCATTTGTTTCGGGTCTGTCTCATATTTTTGGCCCGGATTGGCTGAACCGGCCCATCTTGCCTTGCATCCAGCTGACCATGATGTCAGGTTACAGTTTCTGGTCGGTTATCTTTAAGTTTTGATACACCACACAATCGAAATGGGAAGTCTGAAAATTAGCAACACAAGGGGTGTGTAAAAAACCGAATTAACTAACCCATAACAAAATTAACCAACAAAACCGAACCGAAAAAACCGAACCAAATAATAAACCGGTAGGTCTGAAAGCCGAAAGTAGTGGGTCGGTTATTGTTATCAATGTTTCCACACCCACCATAATCGAACTGAACTAACATGTAGTAAAATCTTTGTCGGATTTAAGATTTTTCACCCTTTTTAATATATAACGTTTTTGGTTGAACATTTTTAGTAGTTATTGGTTATTTCATATCGTTTTGTTTGAATGTTTATATGAATTTATAGAATATATCATATCACTTTGTTTGATTATTCGGTAATAATTTGTTTTGATATTATAGATTATATGTATTTTTTATACTATGTAATATGCTAATATATAGAAATATGTTATAACAATTTATTTCATGTTAAAAAAATGAGTTATTTTTAGCTAGGCCTAAATTAGCGATTAACCACCCATAACTGACCCGCTATAACCTTCAAAACCGATTAACCATAACCACCATAACTGATCGGTTATGGTTATGATTACTCATTAACTGACATCACAGTTATGGTTTTCGGCCAAAACCGACCAAAACCGACCCACACACACCACTAACTGGAAAAGCTTAAAGGAGTGTTGGGCATTGTATCTTAAAACCAATTTTGTGATCATTATTGCCGATAGATTAAAGTTCAAACTCGTCACTCCGAGGCCTAAGTTGTACAAGAAAATGGGTGAATGTATCATCCTGCTCACATTTTGACATTTTGGTCCATATGAAAAGTAAGGAATGACAGAATTTTCATACTATTAATCAAGGGGCCGGACAAAATCACGGAAGAAATCATTACGAACTCGTTTCTTTGGCTTAAAAATAGGATGCATCTTAGTATTTTGGCTGGAATAATTGGTGAGAAATATGGTCACTCTTAAAACTGGACTTCTGATGTGTCTTGAGGTTTGGGACGTAAAGTATGAAAAAAAAAAAAAAAAAAATTAAACTTTGTCTGACGTTGTGACATATTGTTAAAGGCAGTTTACTCGACTTTGGGGGACATATTACATTATTTTAACTCTGAAGAGTTATGTTCAAATTTCATGATTTTGATTGATTATGTTTTAATTGTGAAAACGCAAGATTAAAGATTTTGTTAATTCATGCATTTCTTTAGTTATTTAACTTTAATTTACGTTGTCAATTAACTTTAATTTAGGTTGTCAATTTTGAATTACCAAGATTTGACAATGACTACCAAAATTATATTTTCCTTAGAAAAAAATTTATATAATGATTTTTCCATCTAAAATACATTCTAGAATTCACTAATAGAAGGAAAGAAAATTAAACGAAGAAAGTAAAATATTTGAGTTTTTTCCAGGTTGTAGTTGGAAAAATTATTTACATAATTAGGTACTTTGAAAATTATTTACCAAAATGAGTGTTTTTTAAAAAGTTACCTTTCCTAACTCCTAATCTTATTGGGTAAAATAATTTCTATTTAAAAACAATGTTCTTTAATAAGAGTTAAAAAATAAGTTTCTAATAAAACTAAAAACATACTGTTGGATCATGAAATTTTATGAAAAGGTTTTTTAATTTCTTTTTAATTTAAACCTTTTTTTGTGCTTTTATTAAAGCGTTTTTTTAATATAAAAGTCTATATTCTTTTATAAATATTCTATTAGTTTTCTTACAAATATTTTTTTTAACAAATTAAAAAAAAATTATATCTAACTATTAAATAATTTAGAATATGTACTTTCCAAGAAAATTTTATGAAATAGCATGATCAAATAATATGAGTTACAAATGGTTAATTTAATATTCTTAAGAACATCATCTTTAGTAACGATATCATATTTATATTTTTTTTAATAATTGAGATGTATTTTTTATTATCTAAAGTATTAAAAAAATTAAAAAAAAAAAGTTAAACATGAAAAATAAGGGTTTGAATATGTGATAAGACACACACTTCACACAAAATTCGTGAGTTTGGTTTAGTATAAACAGGTTAATTTCAGGTGAACTTACGAACATGTTTAGCTAACTGGTCAGTTTCATGTCAGCCCGACAGGTTCATAGATTGACCCATTTTTTTATTTGACTTATTGATATGTATTTTATGTCAAAAACTTATTTGGTTGAGTATGTTTCGTGTCGAAAGCTTGACCCGCTTAACACCCCTAAATTGAATGATATGTGTGAAATTTTAAAACGATAACTAACAAACATTTATGAAAAATATTGTTATGTAAGTTCAAAAAATATATGAGAAAGAAAAAAAACAACGTTCTTCAAAAATAGTTAAAGGAAATATAAATATTAATAAATAATTTAAATAACATTCAAATAATTTTTTCAAAGTCACAAGATCTGTTTTTTTAATTGAACTATAAATTTTCCTTTAACTTATGTTAAATAACATATTTTTGAAAAGAAATTATTTTATCCAATAAGATTAGGAGTGAGAAAAAATTAGTTTAAAAAGCCCCATTTTGGTAAATAATTTTCAAAGTACCCATTTAAGTAAATAATTTTTTCAACTACACTATTTTAGAAAAAAAGTCTAAAATATTTTGTGTTTCAAATCAAACATGTTGTGTTCTCGAGTTTCACTTAAGAAAAGAAAATCAGGCTAAATTCTTTAATTTTTTTCCTTCCGATTTGGAAAGAAAATGGAGTTTCACTTAAAAAAAGGAAAACCAGGCTAAATTCTTTAGTTTTTTTTTTCCTTCTGATTTGAAAAGAAAATGGAAGAAAAGACATCCTCTCTTTTCCTTTTTTTTCTTTTCCCTCGTTAGTGAACTCATGAACAGAATTCAAACACAAAATCAACCGAGAAAGTTCAAGAACGGTGCTGGTGAATATGGATATCAATGGGTAATCACCAATATGTTAGTGGGTAGGAAGTTAGTCTATCTAGAGAAATGTGTGTCAACAGGAAAAGATATCGTTGATCTTGAGAATTTGGTTTTGCTGTTAATTGGTTTGTCCTCTCTAGTGGAGATGTAGGTTTGATTTCCGCTTATGTCATTTTTTATGGACACCTGGGTGAAGGGATGAATTGGGGCTTTAATCGCGGGTTCGAACCTGACGGGGGGCATGGTTTATGGATTCCACCCGGTTCCCGCTCATTAGGGCACGATCATAGTGGTTGAGTGGTCGACCTAGGACATAGCCCCGAGCAGTGTAGGTTTACACATAAGATTCTTTAGCGTTCAAAAAAATTAATATCGATAGGGGTTATAACTGCCTCTAAGAATTTGTGTTGACAGAGGTTAAGTTACTACTAGTAGTCATCACAAGTGGAGTTGAAAGATTATATATATATATTTTGACAAACTGTTAAAGCTTGTTAAACAACTATATACTAGGGGAATCTTTCATGTTACGCGGTGGGAATTCACTTATTATTGATGTCGTGTGTTACGAAAAATCATAAAACATAATAAAATCGTGACATGCCCAAAAAGATATCGACATGTGTTTCACATCGATCAAAATCAATGAAAACGAATACCGGTGTCGATTTGTGTGGTCGAAATTGGTTCGGTTTGATACGTCATCGTGACGTCATTAGCACTCGTTATAGCTTACAATTAAAATAAACACTCTGATTTGAATACAACTCAGGTTTCAATATTATTCGGCTGGAATCGGGACGAATCTATACTGTAAACCATAAAAATAAATGATCATATAGCTATCGAAGTTGTTCGGACGGTATCGTTTTAGTTTATCACGGTAGAGAACAAAAAAATCAATTATACATGACCCGTTCGATTTTTAACAAAACTTTTATTAGAAGTAGATAAAAATAAGAATGTTCCAACAATATAAGTGCAGTTAGAATAACGAAAGGGTTAACAAAGTCAACTAAAAAAGAACTAAATGTGAGATAACTTTGATAACATGTATGTTTGTGTTTCGATGAATTTCACAACTTGGTTTTAAAAAAAAATGTATCCAAACATATATAAAAATAGGCAAGTTGCAATGACATACACAGACTTCTATAACAAACTATATATTAACATTTATAATAGACTAAATTGCATAAATCTACCTTTATGTTATACTCAAACTACACTTCGTACATTTCACTATGAAATCGGCAAAAACCAGCCTTTATGTTCATGTTTTGCTACAAAGTATAACCTTTAACACAAACAATGTTAGTTTTCTTGGTTAATTGTCCTCACATGCATTGCATGTGAGGGTATTATTGTCATTTCAGTTAATCTTTTAATATATACTAAAAGAAAAAAAATATATTATCACATACCCCTCTCTCTCTCTCATTTCTTTCTCTCCCTCTCTCTCTAAAATCCAATTCAACCCCATATTTGCCTGCACCATTGATAACGATACAGAAACAATCTAACACAAATTCACATCCAAAATTTATAAAACCACAATACAGACACCAAACTTTTCACTTAACAAAAGGAAAAAGAATATTACTTTAAGCAAAATCAGGTGCTATAGCAACTCCATCTCCAATATTATTCCCCAATGTCACTGCTAATAACCCCACATATGTCACCAACCATTTTCTTCTATCGATTTGAACCGATTTATCATCACCCAACAAATTCCTTTCATCTGCATCAAACAATTATCATAACTACAACAGATAAACCAATAACTTGAATATTAAATCCAAGTTACCAACCAGATAAAGAAGACGATACATGGGTAGATTGTAGAATTCTAGATGATTTAGTTTCCTTGTGTATCCATTGTTGTAGAATCAGATGATGCACCCATTTTAGGTTTACAATATTTTTATTTTGCAAAAATACTGAAGTAGTGAATGTAAGAATACCGATGAAAAAGAAGAAGATTTAGGGGTGAAGGAGGGAATCGCTGCAATTGGAACACCCAACACCATTTATTAGTGAACTACTTGCAGCTTCTTCAACAACAATTTCCGGGTGGTGTGTGGCGTCGTGGCTGGCCGGAAACCATGTCGGTGGCGGCGGTGGTTGCAGAGTCTTGAAGATGACGACAACAAAACCCAAAAGAAAACACCAATAGTTCTTGAAGATGACGACAATAAAACCCAATCTTAATTCTGATCTTGTTGTGTATAATATCGTTATCAATGGTGCATGCAAATGTGGGTTTGGATTGGATTTTAGAGAAAGGGGGAGAGAAAGAGATGAGAGAGAGAGGGGGTAGGTGATAATATATTTTTTTCTTTTAATATATATTAAAGATTAACTGAAATGACACTAATACCCTCACATGCAATGCATGTGAGGGCAGTTAACCAAGAAAACTAACATCGTTTGTGTTAAAGGTTATACTTTGTAGCAAAACATGAACATAAAGGTTGGTTTTTGCCGATTTCATAGTGAAAGGTACGAAGTGTAGTTTGGGTATAACATAAAGGTTAGTTTCTACAATTTAGTCTTTATAATAAGACATAACCATATAGATGAAAAATTATCAAATCAGAAACCATAAAAATGAATAAAGGTATAGGTAGCGATGTTGTTCAGTACGGTACGATAGCGATACCGTGTGAATTTATCGAAAGAAAAAACAATAAAAATAAATGTCCCTATTAGTACAAATGTTGTTCGGTTGGTCTTGGTTCGATTTGGTAAGATAGCAACACAATATCTGTTTTCAACAAAATTTATGTCACAGTGTTGAAAAAAATAAACATAGAAAGCAAGTTATTAGAAAATAAAATCAAATTAAGTGATGAATAAAATATTTATAAAAAATAATAAGTTACTGTTCATCGTCAGTTTTGATTTAGTTTTTTTTAAAGATAAATTTTATAAACAGCCAGAACCAAGCAGAACAGCAGCATGTGAGAAACGAGTACTAAACCACAACTATACAAAAGAGAAACTACACCATTTCAACCAATTTATAGACTTGAACCTTGACCTATGAGCATATCAAAAAAACCAACCGCTTTATTATCGCCTATGATCTCTTCAATTTTGCACTCTTTACCAATGTGAACTTTATTATTCCTGGCCTTCTATATCCTCTAACACGCTAATATCATAATCCCTTGTTGTGCTTCCTTCTCACAAGCTCCCAACCTGCTTTGATTGAACCACTCAACCACGTCCCTAACAGAAAAGAAGACTGGAAGAGTGGCTGCACACTAGGCGCTGGTATTTTGCCAACCCACTGCAGCCACGACGGATGACGAAAACAAGTGATCCGCAGACTCCATACCGAACTCGCATAAGGGGCATATAATTGACCCTTGAATATTCTGATTACTAAGAGCGACTAAAGTAGGTAACCTTTCCATCGTCGCCCGCCAAATAAAAATATTACAGTTTAACGGAATCCATTTGCACCATTCATGCACATACTCCTGTCAATATGAAGACCCAATAAAGACTTAGCCGACTTAACCAAAAAAGTACGAGCGATTTCCTCCCCATTCCCATTTATCGTTCCCCTCTAGTCTCCCAGCCTCGACAATGCATTAAAAACAAGACTCCCATTCCTTCGTCTCTTGAACCGAAGAAGGATTTCTTCTCCACTCCCATTGCCACTCAATCCGTGTTTCGGTCTATCTAACCCTGTCAAACACCATGCAGCCCTTGTTCTTCTCCAAGACAAAAATCATTGGGAACCTAAGCATTAAAGGGATATTTCCAGCCCATACATAACCCCAAAACCTCACCTTTTTACCATTTCCACATTTAGCACTTATAAGATTCTGTATAGACTTTCCACCAAAAATCGGTTGCTCCGCCACCCCGACTAAATCTTCCACACGCTAGCTCTATCTTTGTAACCAGAAGAAACGAAGATCAGGATCTTTTCTAATGCAACCCATGGATAACCCACTTCCAAAGTGTACCATATTCAGTCACATACCTCCACGCCCATTTCTTGATAAGTGAGATGTTAATATCCTTCGATCTATTAATACCTAGGCCACCTTTATCCCTCGGAAGAGCTACATTTTCCTACGCCACCCAATGCATCTTGGACATATCATTTGAGCCTCCCCATAAGAACCATTTCATCTTACTTTTGAGAAGAGAAATAATCGCCATCAGAGCTTTATATAAGGAAAAATAATAATTAGGAAGGCTCTCCATCACCGACCTAATGAGCGTAACTCTACCCCCGATAGACAAACACTTAGCCTTCCAAACCGAAAGTCGGGCATAAAAAATATCCACCACTTGAGTCCAATTACTAATATCGTTCATATTGGCTCCAACCAATAGGCCTAAGTAAGTAAATGGAAAACTTCCACTTCGACACCCTAAGATGGAAGCGAAATGGACCAGCTCGTTGCTAGTAACCCCACACCCATAAATACTCGACTTTTGAATATTAATTTTCAAGCTTGAACACATATGGAAACACCTAAGGATCCTCGCAACATTTAAAACGTTCACCATCGACCAATCACCAAGGATGATGGCGTCATCCGTGTAAAGGAGATGAGAAATAACCGGGCCCCCGTTTGGGATTTGAATGCCCTTAAGAGCCCCAACCGAGATGACCTTGTTGATCAAACAGGCTAAAGCTTCCATAACCACAAGAAAAATGAAAGGAGATAAGTCTCATCCCTTTCTCGCACCTAAATCCAAAGGTAGGCGATCCGTTGACCAAAATTGATGATCTCGCCGATTTGAGAATACCAAAAAACCAACCACACCAAACCTAAGAGAAACCCATCTAAGAGAGGACCGGAATTACAAAGTCCTAATTGACATTATCATACGCCTTTTTTGAAATCTATCTTGAATAAGAAGGCTTTATCCTTTTTTTTTTTTTTCTTTTTAAGCCACAAAAGAATTTCATTCACCATGAGAGGACCTTCCAAAATGTACCTATCTTTAATAAAAGTTGATTCTGATTGGGTTTTGGTTTAGTTGGTTGGGTACGACAGTGGCACAATATCCATTTTCAATAAAGTTTATATCGGAATGTTTAAAAAAATAAACATAGTTGTGGAGTTAGAGTTTTTTAAATAGCTAACGTAAGCAAGTTATTAGAAAAAAAAAAATAAACAATGAATAAAACATTATTAGAAATTATAACTGATGTGTGCAAAATGCAACATATAAATTACATCAAATGAGGCATAAAATGTAACAACCCGATTTTTCGGATCGTTACCTATCGCTGTCATTTCTTTCGTAAACGCTTGTACTCTTGGGATTCGATTAACGATATGGGTTAAACTACATTTTTAACGCATATTACTACGCTTATTCAATCGCAGTTATCAAATTTAAACGCTACTTATAACGCTTACTACTTAAACGCATTTTATCGCATTTTACAACGCTTATCACTTAAATGCTATCGCAACGCAAACTCGAAACGTGGATTTAATTATAATTATGTGTGTTATTTGTGTGATTATTTGTTGAATGTTATGGGTTATCAACGCAACGCTTATACGCACAAACGCTCACTCGCAACTCGATTAAATGCAACATAACGCTTAACAAACGAACCAAAGTTGGAAAACTAACAAACGCAAACCCAGTCGTCCGAATGGCCATCCGCTCGGATGACCATCCGTCTGGATGGAGCCATCCGGACACTGCCACTCGCACACCGACTTAAACCTCCCCCTATAAATACTAGCCGTACACCCTCATTTCAACACTTTGACACTCCCATCCGCTCCCCAAGTTCCAGACGCGATTCAAGGCCTTTTGTAAGCATTTTCTCTCAAATCTTCGTCAATTTTCATCTCTAATCACTTCTACTCCATCTTCTTCATCAAAACCACACACACCTTAACTTTTTCTTGAAAACACCGATTTTAGACCTCTCGAAGGTGGTTTTCACTCGTTTTGCTTAGGCAACTGTTGTGGAGCATCACTCAATCGAGATTGGCTTAAGATCTAAAGGATTTTCACACTTTTCAACTTAGTTATGAAAGATTTCGACGTTTTTCAACATTTTTCTACTAGTTTTACACAATATCGATGGAATCTGGACTCAGTCAGACTCTCGACTCGTTCCCTAGTCGAAAGCCGGCTTGAAAACTGATTTCCACCGAAGAGATGGACCGATTAACAGGTCAAACATGAATCTTCATCAAGGACAGCACGTTTGTCCGAATGGGATGGGCCCATCCGGCCGAGTGAACTGGGTTTGATATTTTCTGTTGTTTAACACGTCGTCACGCCGCCTCTGTTAACTTAAAACTTTTGCTTGGAAAATTTTACGAAAACTTCAGCCACAGACCATCCGCCCGAATGGCCATCCGTCCGGATGGGACCCATTCGTCCGGATGACCTGACCCTGATGATATCCGTTAAAACATTTTAACTAAACTTCGAAAATTTTAAATCGGTTCACAAACAACCATAGACTATCCGAATAGCCATCTGTCCGAACGACCATCCGTCCGGATGACCATCCACCCGGATGGGACCCATCCGTTCGGATGGACTGTTGAACACTTAACCCGTTTGACATTCCGTTTACGACCATTCAGCCCTGAGGAAGACTTATGCTTCTGTTCCGTGCAAAGGCTGACCCGACGCGCTCCCTTCAATCCAATCCAGATTGTGTTTACTTGCTAAACACACACTGTGAGTATACTCGAACCCATTTTCGTTTAACGCACTTTTGGGTGTTACATACGTTCTATATCAAAACACAACACACAACGCAAAAACACTTTATAAACGCTAACCGCTTCCGCATGCTATACGTGATTTGTTGAATGCTTGTTACTATGCTTACACAATGTTACACTAGACCGCCTCTAGCAACGATAGTACTATAGTTTGGACTCAGCACCTGTGTGACAGGGGTTGCTAGGGATCACATTACTTTACTTCACGTGTTCGCTTCGGTGAACGTGTGTCGTACATACTCTACAACGCAGTCTCGTGGTTAGGTTATATCATTGTTGGTAGTTACATGCTTCGCTTATTACGTGTTACATGCTAGTTATACGTAAACGATTTTATTACTATTATCTCGGCAAAATTGTGTACTCACCTTTACTTTATGTATTGACTTTTATTTTAACGTATGTGACAGGTTGATTGGATGTTGTGCTGCAATCAAGTTAGGGAGTCTAGAAACCCACCAAATAAAATATGAGTTGTCAGAATGGAATTTGTTTTTGAGGCTGAATATCTGTAATGACTGTTTGACTTATTTGTTAATAGTATGGGATATTAAACTATATAAATATTGTCACTTAATAGTTGTTGTGGATTTTCTTGAACAATCTGTTTCGCTCAGTGCCACACCCCGATGATTCCGCCATCGGTTAAGGTGTGACAGATTGGTATCAGAGCCATAACTATAGGGAATTAGGTCGCGTCGTGTAGAATTGACCTAGTCTATAGTCTAAGTACCAACAGACCAGCTTCGTACGAACCCAATAGGGGTTTCGTACGAGTCCACTTTTGATACTCTCATTCGAACTCACGAAAAACTAATTCTTCGTGCGAACCCACATACTACAGCTTCGTGCGAGGACGACCTTTCCTAAGGTTGAAAACTATTTTGCCTTTCCTAAGGCTAACACAATACGCACATTTTCGAAAACGCTCGCATAACACAACCGAGTGATTGGGTCGAGATTAGGTGTGAAAACCATGAACTCTCGATAAGATCACTCACTCTACGCGTATTTTTACTCTCAGCACGAGAACCTCTGTTGAGTTAGGAATGACATCCATACCTCGACAGAGATCTCCATCTCTATCTCGTGGTTATTTCACCACAATTAGGAGCGAAGTTGTTAAGTTAGGGGTAAAACCCGCATCTTAATAACGCGTTCCACTCCCTACCTTGATTTTACAAATTCCAATAGAGACTCGATCGTTCCAAAGACTAGAGTAACATAGTAACTGGAAGGATGAGTGTCGTTCACCGTGTTTCGGTGAGAGCATAGTCTAATAGGCCAAAGCGTGTACTCGAACTCGTTGGGAATAATCGAATCACTTTGGGTAGTCGACGTCTAACACCCAGGACACTCTGTTTTCGATTTAAGCCTACAATCGCTGATTTTACGCTTTATCGATTTTATGTGTTTATACGTTTTGATTTTGGAAATTTTACGCTTTATCGCTTTTCGCTTCCCGCTGCATTACGAAGCTCAGAATCACACCACTCTCGCAATCTAAAACGCTAACTAATCGCGAACAAACTAAGAACCCTCATACGCTAAACTCCTCTCTTACGCTACTCGCTACCGCTCGCATCTCTTGAACGCGCTACGCGACCTTGAAGGATAGGTGAATACGTGCAAAATATGTGTTTACGTGCTTATGTGCATATGTGCCTATGTGGTTTATGTGCCTACGTGACTATGTGCTTATGTGCCGACGTGTTCCTGTGCTTTATGGAGTAATAGTACTAAAATTAAAATGGGTTCTAAATGCTAAACTTTTCAAACCAAAAACCCGATATAATCGAATCTCGTCTAATCCCTTTGGGATGACATCTGCTGCAGAACTCACACTCGACAATGTCTTCCTTTGGCTCTCACACTTACCACAATGTTCAGAAGAACAAAGCTGACAAGCATATCGCTTCACTTGTGGCCAAGGAAATGGCTAAGGTCATACCTCAGATTGTCAGTGAAATGAGGTCAGCAGCAAATCATCTGTTGAATCAAAGAATGAAGTGCCTAGAACTCCGTTCAGCTTCAAACAGTTTAAAGCATGCGGTCCTTCAAACTTCACTGGCAAAGATTGACCCAATGCAATGTTTCAATGGTTTGACTCGATTGAAGTCACTTTTCGCCAAAGCGGATGTCCAGTAAATCTCCGCACTATGAATGCTACTAGAGTCTTTCAATCCAGGGCGCTGGATTGGTGGACTGCTGAGCGCAACAGGTGCGGTAACGTTGCAGCTTATGGCCTCTCATGGGAGGAACTCAGGGAGCTTATGATGAAGGAGTTCTGCCCTCCTCACGAAGTCCAGAAGCTGCTGACACATCAAGCAGGAAGGAGGTGACAACGCTGGTCTAACCACTCATTTCAAGCAACTGAGTATTATCTGTCCTAGTCAGGTGGACAAGCCTGATAAGACAATCAAGAAATACATTCGAGCTCTCTCCGACTGTGTAGCTGATTTTGCTCAGGCAAGAAGGCCTGCTACCATTGAGGAAACCTACCAACTCGCACCTGAGATCAACGACAAACGAGTCTTGGCTGGAGCTTTCAAAACCACGACCAAGAGTCTTAATCAAGCAACCGCAACCCCCAGCACCGACAATGCAGCATCTCAAGGTTCAAAGTCTTCAAGCCAGAGCCGCAAGCGAAAGAACAACAACAACAAGAACTATGCTACTACCGCCGCTCCACTCAACGCCGTCCCTGTACAGGCCAACAACCAGAATCGTCAACTTGTTGTTACCAACGCACCGCTTGCCAAGCGTGCGTACACTGGTATCCACCCACTGTGCCCAACTTGCACTTACCATCATCCGACAGGGGTCAACTGTCGTTTCTGCACGAACTGCAACATCTATGGGCATTTTACTGCTCACTGCCATTCAGGCCCATGTCAGCAAGCTACTCAAGCTCTTCCAGCACCACCGGCTCAACCTCTTGCTCTTCAGGGTAACCCAGCAGTTCCAGCACCTGTTGCTAATGCTCAAACCTGCTACACTTATGGTGACCCTAACCATTTTGCTAATTTCTGCCCTCTTCGTGTCGTGAAACAAGAACCACAACAGCAACAACCACCGCAGTAGCAACAGCAGCCTCAGCAGCAGCAGCAGCAGCCAAAATAAGCAGCCCGCGGAAGAATCCTCAACATTAACGTCAACCAGGCTCAGACTGAAAACAACGTTGTCAATGGTACGTTCCTTGTTAACGGTATTTATGCTACGTGTTTATTTGATACTAGAGCCGATAACTGTTTTGTGTCGTTTGAATTCGAAAAGCTCCTACAACGTAAACACGCTAATCTCCCAATGACCTTCGACGTAGAATTTGCCACCGGAAGAACCCTCACCGTCAGTTCCGTTCTTCGTGATTGTACTCTCGAACTCAACAGCCATGTTTTCCCGATCGATCCCATCCCTATGCAACTTGGTAGTTTTGATGTCATAGTAGGCATGGACTTTCTTCGTGAAAATCGTGCCGAAGTCGTTTGTTTCAAAAAGATGATTCGTTTCTCCCTCTCAAACGGCGATCAATTACGTGTTTATGGCGAAGTATCCTCGAAAGAACTAAAACTTATGTCGTGCATTCAAGCAAGCAAGTATCTCCACAAGGAATACTTGGCTTTCTTAGCCCACATTGTAGTAGCGGAGGAGGAAAAGAAACCGATGAAAAGGTACTTGTGGTTTGTGATTTTCCTAATGTCTTTCCTGACGACTTACCCGGTCTACCCCCTACCCGCGATATCGACTTTCATATCGACCTCATTCCTGGAGCTAACCCTCTCGCTAAAGCTCCCTATCGCCTCGCACCCTTCGAAATGCGTGAACTTTCTAGCCAACTCCAGGAGTTACTTGATAAAGGATTCATACATCCTAGCACATCACCATGGGGCACACCCGTTCTTTTTGTGAAAAAGAAGGATGGATCATTCCGGATGTGCATCGATTATAGGGAACTCAACAAGCTTACCATCAAGAATCGCTACCCACTACCCTGAATCGATGATTTATTTGATCAACTGTAAGGCGCTACTTGTTTTTCTAAGATCGATCTACGTTTTGGTTATTATCAATTGCGTATCCAAGAGCAAGACATCCCGAAAACCACTTTTCGTACCGGTTATGGCCATTACGAATTCGTTGTCATGCCTTTTGGTCTCACAAACGTACCCGCGGTCTTCATGGATTTGATGAACCGTGTGTGTAAACCCTTCTTGGATCGTTTCGTTATCGTGTTTATCGATGATATCCTCATCTATTCGAAGTCGAAAGCCGAACATGCGCAACATCTTCGTTTAGTTCTCGAGCTTCTCCAAGGAAATCGCCTCTACGTAAAGTTCTCCAAGTGTGAATTTTGGCTCGAGTGTGACAACTGTGCTCTGTAATCGATGAACAATGCAAAACGATATTAATTATCAATAATACAATGTGTTTTGGTGTTACTATTACCTGTTATTGAAATGTTGACGGAAGATGCTAACTCCGTAGGCGGTTATTTTTTCCTCCGTTAATCTCTTAATTGAATGTGAGGGCACATGGATCGCGATCTTTGATCGACGGCTGGGGTATTGCCACGTGGAAAGTGGGCAAGCGAAGGTTTCTCTTAAATTCCATGCCATCATTGTGACTCCCAGGGAGCCTGGGATGATGACACGTGGCCACACGGTTATAACCATCTGGTGGTGCACGATTGAGTTTTCTGACAGATTACAGCTGTAATCCAGTGTGGCTACTTACTGTATGGCCTCAGTGAAGTAAATAATATCCAAGTCTGGGCATCATTTATGCGGGAGTGTTAAATAGGATTTTTATCCTTAACTGTTATGAAGAGAGGCGCAAAGATTCGCTAGTTTCTTTTTGGCGCGCAGGTGTTGTTTGTTGTTTTTCCTCTAAGTTCTCTTTGTAGGACCAGTGCGCGACCGCACAAGGTCTAAAGAGGGTTAGAAGGGTGAGATTGTGGTGTGAACCCAAGTACTCGAAGCGAGGTTTTTGGGACCTTACCCCTTCACAAAACAATGATGAAACGCAATAAGCTCATGACATAACCTCAAGTCTACGGGCGGTGCGTTAATCCTATAGCGCTATATATGTCACGGATAGGCTCGTACGAAGTTAATGATAAGTCTAACACAAGATGTAATTAACCCAAGTTTAAAGTATCATGTAATCAAATAAGCATGCGTGTATGAGGAATGTTTGTGCAATATGAATAAAGTTTGTGTGTAAGTTAATAAATAACATGTTATACCCCAAAAAGTGGTAAACGAAAAAGGGGTTCAAGTATACTCACAGTGATTGTGTTGCGATTTGGAGATTCATTGAAATAACGCACGAGTAAGGATTGGATAAATCCAAGAGAACGAACGAACGGTTTATCCTAGATTTTTTTTTACAATACCATATAATGATCTAGTTAATAATTATAAATAAAATTCCCAATATTTATTGTTTACAAATTGTTTAGATATTACAAATTTATTTCATTATTTACCTTTAAAAATTATAAAAGAAATGAATTATTAATGATTTACTTTAATATTACATTCAATGGTTTAATTGTAAATGAAGTAATAAAAAAAAATATATATATAATAAATGAAACTGTTAAGGAATTTAAAAGGAAATAACAAAAGTAAAAGGAATTTATGTTAAGGAATTTAATGTTAGTACTACAATTGAAAAAAAAAAAGAAGAGAAAAAAAAGAGAATGTAACTGTTAACTAAGTTATGTTTGAAAAGGAAAAATAAAAATAAACTAGGCAAACAGGACCAACATCATAACTAATGAAATTGTATTATAACATATGTCTAAGATCATCATAAAAATTTAATTGATTGAAGTTTATAAAATATAGAAATCCCCAATGCTTAGGAACCCTAGAATTCATGGAATCTAAACGAACTACAATTTCCTTCTATTAACAGAAATTGGAAGAGAGATTTTGTAGAGATGATAAATAAGCGAAATGGACTTAAAAATTACCTCAAACGGATATCAAGGGAGTTAGAATTGGATGATAGAAGTTACAAACTTTAGAATCATGTTTCTTCAACCTTTACAGAGAATTTGAGTGAATTGAGTGAGGGGTTTCGTGTAGAGTAATATTTTATTTCTTAAAACTTGTTCCACTAAATTATGCAACTCAACTATTTATGTTTAAATAATTCATTCATTTGTCATAAATTCATAATTAAATATATTAATAGAAATGTTAACTGTTTTAAACTTATAACATATCATTAAGTCCATGATTGATTTAACTCCCATAATTGTATTCTAATTAAAACCATTATTAACTTTGAATGTTGAAAAGTTTATGATTTTATCGTTACAGTAATCAGTATAATTAAATACTTTAAATAACACTTACATGTCAAATTTCTTAACTAAATTAAAATTATATAATACTCATAAATATTCATAAGTAGCATAAGTTTCTTGTTGATGTCCATGAGTTACTTTGACTAATTCAAATTAGCATTATTATACATATATATTATAATCATAAAATTAGTAGTATTGCTTTAAAAATCTGAGTATTATGATACTACCCTAATTTAAAAATATATAAGATTAGTAAAAATTTAATTATGATAAAAAGTTTGAATGTCTAAAACGTTTCTTGGTAAAAAAATTATGTGTTGATTTAAAATTTTAAATCATTAAGTAATTATATTAATTAATTTAATATAACACAATGTTATAAATAATAAATAAAAATTAAACAATAATAAAAATTTCATTTTTTTATTACGCTTAAAATCCAATTTATAAACAGGTCGGGTTTTTCTAAGATTCGTTTTTGGCGGATGTTACAGTCTCCCCTACTTTAGGAGATTTCGTCCTCGAAATCTAAGAGGAAGACTTCTAAAGATTCAAAAGAAAGAATAGATGAGACTTGATCGCGAACGAGGTTCGTATAAAAGACAAAGAATAAGGGAGTATAAAAGCGAACGATTGATTCTAAGTGAATGCAAGTATAAGAATGGCATAAGTATTGGATAGACAAAAGTAGTGTGTTAAGAATGAGGTCTCGTCATGGATAATCGGATTTAATGCATTAGCAATGCGTTCGTGAGTTGTTAAAGTTGCATATTAGGTTTAAACATGGTCTGTAAAACACTGAATTTCTCATGGAACGTTTTTTCGAAAGTTTAGTAACATGGTGAAAACACTTATATATAGGAAGTACCGGCGGCGTATCCACTGTGCTTTGACCATATTACGTCCGTTTCGTATTCGGTGTCATGTTACGTTCCATGTCTTACCATACACAGCGGTACACTCTATGGTTCTCATGCGCTTATCACTATAATCCCGTGTGCACCCGCGATTATTTTGATCGTCGCATGATCCGCATAGCTTGTACTAGTTATGTATGAATCGGGGTATACATAAATTTGAAAATAAGAATGTGTATGTATAAAAATGTAGTACATAAGCAAGTCCATGCTTAAGTGTGTATGGGACCCACGCAAGCGAATCTCTCGGATTCCACTCGCGTACGAGTACGAATGTATGAATCAAAAGTATGAGCATAGATATAAGTTTAAATATGATTATTCACATAAGTATGAGTATAGACATAAAACGTATGAGTAGTATAAGTATAAGCATAAACGTATGAGTATAAGTGTAAGCATAAAACGTATGAGTATAAGCGTAGGTACGAATAATAAAATTACGTATATAGTGTATGCTGAAGCATAACGAATTTGGGCATATAATATGCTCGAGAAATTTTAATATGTAAAACGAATGATGTAAGCGGATTCGTCGCGAGGTATCGACTAAAACGTGTATGATGATTTACATGTATCGTTGTTTAAGCGAAATGTTGAGTTTATTGAATCAAAAGTAGATTGAGTTTGATTTGGAAGGTAGAATGTAGTTTGTAAATGTAGATAACATAAAGTACTCATTGGTTATGCATAACGTATTTTGTAATGAATGGAAATGCTACTTTTGTTTTAAAAGAGTTTACGTAAGTTGAAGATTGTCGGTTCCCGTGAAGTCTTCTTGCCCCCTTGTTTAGAAATTTTGAATGATGTATTAAGCGGTGTATAAAAGTTCGTTGTAAATAATAAGTTCGTATTATTTCAAAGGATCTTGCATTAAAATATGAAATTTGAAATTTGAAGGTTCTTGTGAAAACGTTGATCCTTAGAAAAGAAATTTAGCAAAACGGACTTGGTGATCATTGGGAAGAGTTTTAACAAATGATTTGTTGATGTTAAAAAAAATCTTTGGTAAAACGATCGTATAATATCTATAGGATCTTATAAGTATATGAGAAAGTTAGTTTGAATTCCGTTTGAGAATGAAAGTCTTTAGTGTGGTGATATAACGTGAGTGTGTTTTAGTGGTTAAGTCGAATATGAAGTTCATGGGTAAGAGATTCATTAGACCGATTTAAATTGATAGGTAGCATTTCGTATGGTTTCGAATTTCGGGTAATAAAACGTTTTAAAGTATGATTAAGAATTTTGTGTATGCGAGTTATATAAACAAAATAGATAGTGGGGTAAGAAATACGTTTGACAAAACAATAAACTTTGAAATTTGATATAAGTAGGTATTTTGATAAATGATAAAAGATTTAGGTATAATAAAATATTTTGAGGGAAAGTTTTGGTAACGATCACCTAGGTAAAGGAATCACCCCTAACCCAATGGTGAGGTTGTTTTACGTAAAGAAGGAGTGGAGCTAATCGTCAAGGTAAGGAAATCACTCCTATCTCGATGATATGTCTCCATTTTGGTTATAAGAAATATGAATAAAATTATATGAAATCATGCATATGTATAAATGTATGAAAAAGATTTAATATGTTGTGTGTGTGAAAAGAAAATATCAAAAGTAAATTTGAATTTGAAAGGTTGCATCGGATAAGATAAATAATAGAAACACATGTTTGATTAAAATTTGGATGGTTCCAAAACCGAACTTTGACTAACCAAAGTGGTCGAAAAGTCTTTTGAATTTGAGGAGCATGCTTTGGCCTAATAGGTGGAATACTCTCGCCGACAAGTCGGCTAACGATATTTACCCTTCCGATTACTACATGTCCCAAATCAATCGAAATTTCGAGACTTGGCGGGATTTATGAAAAATCAAGGAGTGGAACTAGTCTACAAGGTGCGGGTTTCACCCCTAACTTGGCGATTTCGTATCCTAAGTGTGGTTGGTACTCGTCGGGTCAAAAATTTAATTTCAACACTTTGACGAGGGTCCACTAGAATTTTGAAATTTGAATTTCTCCGTCAAGGTGAGGATTTCACTCCTAACTTGATGGTGAATTTCATATATGTAACATATGTGCTTGTAATCATTGTAAACAATTCAGTTATCAATAAAACAATGTTATTTGATCCCAATATTTGTTTGGTTGTGTTTTACATTTTTCATGTTTTGACTTTTATTCAATTTCAAACTCTATATCGCTTTCTGAAGAGTTATACGCAAACTGGTGCGTAAACGTAGTCAGTTTAATGCGACAAATACTACGGAACATCAACATATACTTAACATACCTTAAACAACCTTTACATAACTTAGAAATAAGTTTTGAAGGCTTTGGTATGGCAAAAACAAGTTAATTCGCTTACAGGGACTAAACTTGACAAACTGCGAAAGTATGCAAATTTGAACTGTAACGAACATTCCGAAACATGACCATAAGTTAAACATACCATAAATATCCTTTACATGGCTTAGAAATAGGCTTTGAGGGGTTCGGTGTGCTAAAATAAACTTTTGGGTCTTTTAGGGACTAAAAGCGTCAAAAATTGCACAAGTTTGCATTTTCGCGCATAACTTACGTTCTGAATACATCCGGACATCCAAAAATTTATGTAAGCACTAAAATATTTTATTTTAGTGTTTGGCATAAGAAAAATCCATTCGTCACGCATTTTGAATCGTTTTTCGCCCTTGTGCGCATTCCGTCGTAATTAAGCGATCATAGCGATCGTACGACCAAACGAACTGACATCCGACATATTTTTGAGCATGTTTCATGTCCACAATGTTTAGGCATCATTTTAGGGCCTTAAAACACATCAGGGACCAAAACTGTCATTTCTGAAAGATGTTTGCTGATCAGGCAGGCCAGGCGGCCCGCGTAAGTTTAATGACTCCCTTTACGCGGCCCGCGTCAGGCTCCCAGATCAGATAAGATCAATTAGTCAGTAGATTGCAGCTGTTAAACTCTCATCCACACACTCACACTTGCCCTTTCAGTTCATGAGAGGCCATTTTTAGTTACCACAACTTTCCAACAAGTGTACGCACGAGATTCGATCACATTTTCCAAGAAACGATCCTAACGGTTCGGGAAATCCTATAAATACCCACATCCCCCAACTTCAAAACCCACTAGAATCCTGATTTGAGAAGCTCTAAGTTGAAACCTTTGTTTCATACCTGAGCTACTTGAATCGAGATTAGCATTCGGGGACCCTTCGTAAGTATTCCTTCGTTCTTTTATTGCTTTTCGAGTCCGAAAGTCAAACTTTGTTTGACTTTCTGCGTTGACCAGTTTATGGTCAATGCGAAGTTCGTTTGAACTTCGCAACGTGATTGTAATCACGATGGTTATAGTCCCTTGGGACTATGCCTACTGATTACCACGTTGTCTAGGGTCGTAAGGGTAAGCGATCTGATAAATCGCTTATACCTTCGAACCCGACCCATTTGGTCGATCATTAGGATCCGACCAAATACTTTAGGTAACCATAGTAGGTAGGGAATAACCTTCCAAGGTTATACCTTATGGTCACGACGTTTAAGTAGTTGTATGATAGGTAGTTTATATGCCTTAGGTAAATTACCAAAATACCCCTTTGATGCCAAAATGCATTATAAACATATGTGACATAACTTTTGACATCTAAACTGATTTGGCGACAATATTAGGCATGTTAAGGCATATTCTACTTGTCATAGGACTAGTTAGGCGGTCCGAACGCGTTTCACGCGAACGACGCGTTAAAATAGCATAAGCTACCTAAACGGGTCGTAATGGGTCGTAAGCACTTATGTTAGGTTTCATTTAGTATGTAGGCTTTGTTAAACCATATTACACGAGTCTCCATACTCGTTTGGTTTACGAACCCTCATTCTATCTCAATCCTCCGATATAGGTCCGGTTTATTAACATAGTTACCTATATTAGGTGCCGTTTGATTCCGAGATCTCTAGCATTGCTTGGTGGTTATCTTAGGACTTCTGAGCAATCTCAAGTGAGTACATAGACCCCTCTTTTACTGTTTTCCAAACTGTTTTGGGGTGAAACACATGTGCCTACTTGTTACTTTCATGCTTTCCTGCTTTCACATCATATACCTGCTATGTTCGTTAGTACCTTATAGTACATGATTTCATTACATTTCATGCTATGTATGCCCATTGTGTGCGTATTTAGTACATCGTTTTTCATTACATTTCATGCTACGTATGCCCATTGTGTGCGTATTTAGTACATCGTTTTACATTACATTTCATGCTATGTATGCCCATTGTGTGTGTATTTAGTACATTGTTTTACATTACATTTCATGCTATGTATGCCCATTGTGTGCATACTTAGTACAGTTGTTTTCATCACATGCTTACATTTTGGTATGACATTTGGGTTGTTTAACATGGAACAATACATTCATTAACATTAGCTACACCGTTCGTTAGTAGGTAGTGGTACCATAGGAATTGACAACTCCCGTTCCTGAAATCCTGGGTTTGTTTGGATTGGAAGGAATGACCGAATTCGATACACATAACTTAGATAAACCTTTAATTTGTTTAAGGGTTTATCGCCACAGTCTCAAGGCTTGGATGTATGCATTTTCACAATACCACATAAATGTTTGTATCAGTATAGCATGCATTTGTTCCACAAAACATAACTTTGATTTAAACCATGTTTTACTTCAATACCTTGTTTTTGTGCATTTTACATATGGTTTAGTTGATATATTTCACTTACCATACATGATATTTTTGGGTACACATTACATGATCTACATTAAACATAAACATTTTGACATTGATATACACATTTAGTGGTTTACATTGGACATAGACATTTCGATATGGTTTACACATTAACACATGACAATTCATTTATACATAAACAATTTACATTGGTGGTCGGTTTGAGTAAGTGATTTGAGTAACGAGGCGTGTGTAATATGATACAAGCATGGTGGATACGCCGCTGGTACTTCCTATATATAAATGTTTGTATGACATTACATGTCGTAACGTTACTTAAATCATTTCAATATTTGACATATTACGCTTTACATAAACAACTTATCTTATACAAACTCATTTTTTACTTGGTTATTCATTTAACCTTACATTATTCTCTTATTTATACATATCATCGCTTTTTGAATGATTTACAAAACAAAACAATTTACAAGGTTCATGACTGACTTTTGTTAAACAACCTTTTTTTCTAAACTTATAAGTCATGAATCCTGTTTTCACAAATCCTATGTATCTCACAGGCATTTTTATGCTGACGTACCTATTTTCACATGTGTTTTCAGGAGCTATTGCGTAGGATGATGATCGTGACACTAGGGCGGACCTGTGCCTTAGAGACTAAAAATGAAGATAGACTAGTTTAATTATGTTATGAACTCTTTGTTTCCTGTTTAAGACAATATAACACTCTTGTTTATTAAATAAAATATAACTTTGTATGCCATGGTTGTGAAACAATAATTCTGTTACAACACTCCCCGACGTTTCCGCCACGTTTTGTATGTTATACGTGGTCGGGGTGTGACAGAAGAGTTGGTATCAGAGCCAATGGTTATAGGGAATTAGGTTATTAGTAATTCTTTGACCTAGACTATAACCTTTCTAGGACCTTAACACAAGTTATCTTGTGTTTAGATCTTAAAACATGCACATCACCTATCCTTAGGTGATTATCAAAACAAGAACCCAATTTTTCCGACACGATTTTTGAAAAACAATCTTCTGTTTTTGAATGAATTATTACAAGGTTTTGAACCCTCTATTTTAAGGTTTTGAACCCTCTGTTATATGGCTTTGAACCCTTCCAGTTTGGTTTTTGGCCTTGTGCCTTCAAATTTTCAAAATCTCGTCAAGGTTTTGGGTTTTAAATAATGTGAACACATGCAAACTGGAAGAGTGAATGCCTGTACCCTGAGTTTTCTGTCTAAGGCTAGAGTGTTCGTATAAATCCACATAATCGGGCCAGTCACTCTTACCTGGGAACTCTTGGGGTGAGTGTTCACTTATAGGCGAGCATGTCTTCGCGATACATTATTTTTGACCCATTTACTTTGATTAGTCACTGTGTGTCTTTGTTTGCTTTGTGATGTGGACGAATGACCACCATCTTTGCTTTTGTTGATTTTGTTTCATCTCATTCTCTTCATCCAATCATCTCACTCGTTTCCTTTCATGTTTCCTCTTTTAGAATGCCTCCTCGACGCGAAAACCAGATAGCAACTGCCGAACTGGCAGAAATCATTGCGCAGCAGATGGCTGCTCAATTCCCAAACCTCTTTGCTCAATGGAACCAAGCCAACAACAACAACAATGCTCCATGCAAATACAAGGATTTTAACTCGGCTAAACCACTCAAGTTTAGTGGTTCTGAAGGAGCGACTGGGCTTCTTCAATGGTTCGAGAGCATTGAGAATACTTTTTGCCACGTGCAGTGTCCTGACAATCGCAAGGTCGAGTTTTCTTCGAGTGTGTTTCAGAAGAGGGCTCTCACATGGTGGAACGGGGTTATGAGAGACCGTGGTGCAGAAGTTGCTCTAGCACAAACTTGGGCTGAACTTAGGGCCCTTATGATGAGGGAGTTCTGTCCTTGTCATGAACAGCGAGCTTTGGAGAGAGAGTTCGATGACTTGAAACAAGACAGTGGCGAGCACAGGGCATATACTGATAGATTTGAGGAGTTGAGTCTGCTTTGCCCGACTATGGTTACCCCACTCGACAAGGCTATCGAAAGGTACACCGACGGCCTACCTGACTCAGTACAAGACATCATTACTGGTAGTAGCCCTGCCACACTCCGTCAGGCTATCGAGTTAGCAGCGACATTGACTGAGTCACAGATTCGGAAGAATAAGTTACACAGGAAGGGTGACAAGGGCAAGAAACAGTCGTCTGACAAGGAAGATAGCAAGAAAGGTCAAAACAAGAATGGAAAGAATTCTGGTTCTTCGAGAGGGTCAAGGAAGCGTAAGGCTTCCCAAAATTTTGCTGTCACTGCCCAAGCTAACCAGGCAGCTCCCAACCAACCCGCACAGCCTCCAGCGAAGAAACCCTATTCAGGGAATGCACCTTTGTGCAATAGATGCAACAGTCACCATCAGCCGCAACATCAGTGCCGTTTCTTTAATAACTGTGGGAAGTCGGGTCATCTTGGTAATGTTTGTCGGTTTGCTCAGAATCAGGCAGTTCAGAACCCGGCTCAATAAGGTGCTCAGCCTCCTGCTCAGCAACAGGGTCAAGCTGCACGACCACACTACCCACCAGGTGCTTGTTATAACTGTGGGGATCTGACCCACTACCGTAATCAATGTCCAAGATTGGTGAATGCAAACCAGAATCAGGCTCAGGCTCGGGGTCGAGTTTTCAACATGAATGCCCAAGAGGCGCAGGCGGACGATAATGTGGTGAACGGTACGTTCTTTATTAATAATCAACCTGCATCTGTTCTTTTCGATTCTGGTGCCGACAAGAGTTTTGTGTCATTGTCTTTTGAGCCATTGCTTCGTGTGTCCAGAACGAAACTAGGTAAACCTTTGACAGTAGAGGTTGCTAATGGTGAACCCATTGTTCTTGATTCTGTTCTTCGCAACTGCCAGTTGAACCTCAACGACCATGTTTTTCCTATTAACCTCACGCCTATGCAACTTGGAAGCTTCGACGTCATTGTGGGTATGGATTGGTTATCCAAGCATCACGCAGAGGTAGTTTGTTTCGAGAAGATCGTTCGTGTGCCGCTTTCGATAGGCGAGATCCTGCAGGTTCATGGTGAGAAACCGTCTGGTGGTCTCAAGCTCATGTCTTGTTTTAAAGCTCGGAAATATCTGCGGAAGAACTATGTTGCCTTCTTAGCACATGTTACAGCAGATAAAGGCAAGGGTAAGTCTATTTCAGATATTCCTGTCGTTCGGGATTATTCTGAAGTTTTCCCTGAAGAGTTACCTGGTCTACCCCCAGCACGCCAAGTAGAGTTCCGCATTGATCTCGTACCTGGTGCAAATCCCATTGCCAGAGCTCCATATCGTCTTGCACCATCTGAGATGCAAGAGTTGTCTAAGCAACTTCAGGAACTCTCTGACAAAGGTTTTATACGTCCTAGCTTTTCACCTTGGGGTGCTCCCGTTCTTTTTGTCAAGAAGAAGGATGGATCTTTTAGGATGTGTATCGATTATCGTGAGCTTAACAAGCTTACCATCAAGAATCGATATCCCCTACCTCGCATTGATGATCTCTTTGATCAGTTACAGGGCGCTTCTTATTTTTCGAAGATTGATCTGCGTTCCGGGTATCATCAACTTCGTGTGCATGAAGAAGATATTCCCAAGACAGCTTTCCGCACTCGTTATGGGCATTATGAGTTCACAGTCATGCCATTTGGTTTGACTAATGCTCCTGCTGTTTTCATGGACTTAATGAATAGGGCCTGCAAACCTTATTTGGATCAGTTCGTCATTGTTTTTATTGACGACATCTTGATATACTCTAAGACACGAGCTGATCACGAGCAACATCTTCGTCTTACTCTGGAACTCCTAAAGAAAGAGCAACTTTTCGCCAAATTCTCCAAGTGTGAATTCTGGCTTAAAGAGGTTCAATTCTTAGGACATATTATCAACGAACAAGGTATTCATGTAGATCCCTCCAAGATCAGTGCGATTAAGGATTGGGATACGCCTACTACTTCTACTGAAGTTCGTTCTTTTCTTGGTCTAGCGGGTTATTACCGCCGCTTCATTGAGAACTTCTCAAAGATTGCAGTTCCTCTAACTGCTCTAACTCAGAAGAACAAGCCCTTTGACTGGGGATTCAAACAAGAGGAAGCTTTTCAACACTTGAAGCAGAAACTTTGTGACGCGCCTGTTCTAACTTTGCCTGAGGGCAATGATGATTTCGTCGTTTATTGTGATGCATCGAAATTGGGCCTTGGTTGTGTTCTGATGCAAAGGAACAAAGTCATAGCATATGCATCGAGGCAGTTGAAGATACATGAGAAGAACTACACCACTCATGATCTTGAGTTGGGTGCAGTTGTCTTCGCTCTTAAGATCTGGAGACACTATTTGTACGGAACAAAATGTGTGGTTTTCACAGACCACAAAAGTCTTCAACATATCTTCAATCAGAAAGAACTCAACATGAGGCAACGACGTTGGGTCGAGCTTCTGAACGACTATGACTGCGAAATTCGCTACCATCCTGGTAAGACGAATGTCGTAGCCGATGCATTGAGTCGTAAGGAACGTACTAAGCTTCATTGTGTTCGTGTTCAATATGTTATTCAAGCTCGATCCGATATCCAAGCCCGCATTTCTCAGGCTCAACAATCTTGTGTTTCACAAGGTTTGATGGATAAGGAATTTCCCTATCACATAACACCTGCTCTGGAACTGAAGGACAATGGATCGTATTACTTCATGGACCGTTTGTGGGTCCCAAGCCAAGATAACCTTCGTACCTTGCTTATGGATGAAGCCCATAAGTCGCGTTATTCTGTTCATCCTAGCTCAGATAAAATGTATAAGGATCTTCATATTCAGTATTGGTGGCCTGGTATGAAGAAAGACATTGCCTTATATGTATCAAAATGCCTTACTTGTCTTAAGGTTAAGGCTGAACATCAGCGTCCTTCGGGTTTATTGGTGCAACCAGAGATCCCAGTTTGGAAATGGGAAAACATTACTATGGATCTCATTACTAAACTTCCGCGCACAAAGAAAGGTCATGATGCCATCTGGGTAGTCGTTGATCGCCTTACTAAGTCAGCACATTTCTTGCCAATCCGTGAGGATTTTTCTGCTGACAGACTTGCTAAAATCTATGTGGATGAAATTGTAGCTCGACATGGTGTTCCTTTGAACATCATTTCCGACAGAGATGCTCGTTTCACTTCTCATTTTTGGAGAACCATACAATCTGCTATGGGGACCCAACTTAATCTGAGCACAGCTTATCATCCGAAAACGGATGGTCAATCTGAAAGAACAATCGAGACTCTGGAGGATATGCTTAGAGCTTGTGTGATCGATTTTGGTGGTAGTTGGGATTCATATCTTCCGTTAATTGAATTCTCCTACAACAACAGTTATCACACCAGCATCAACATGGCTCCTTTCGAGGCTCTCTATGGTCGAAAATGTCGTTCACCAGTCTGCTGGAATGAGACCGGAGAGGCTCAGCTTACTGGACCTGCCCTCATTTTAGAGACAACTGATAAGGTCAAGAAAGTTCGTGATAACCTTCAGACAGCTAGAAGCCGTCAAAAGAGTTACGCGGACCCAAAATGCAAGCCCTTGGAATTTCAATTCGGTGATCGAGTATTACTTAAGGTCTCACCTTGGAAAGGTGTGATCAGATTTGGAAAGAAAGGAAAAGTTGGACCATTCAAGATCGTCGAAAGAATCGATAAGGTAGCCTACAGACTTGAGTTACCTCCTGAACTTGAAAATGTTCATCCAAACTTTCACGTGTCCAATCTCAAGAGGTGTTTAGCTGATGAGAACCTCCACATACCACTTGACGAAATTCGTGTTGATAAAACACTGAAATTTGTTGAGAAGCCTATGGAAATCATGGAACGTGAAGTCAAGTGGCTTAAACGCAAGCGCATTCCTTTGGTCAAGGTTCGCTGGGAAGCTAAATGTGGACCCGAGTTTACTTGGGAACGCGAAGATCAAATGAAGGCGAAATATCCGCATCTTTTCCCACGAGTTTCCTCTAAATAAATTTCGGGACGAAATTTCCACAAGTAGGGGAGACTGTAACATCTGTGCTTGTAATCATTGTGAACAATTCAGTTATCAATAAAACAATGTTATTTGATCCCAATGTTTGTTTGGTTGTGTTTTACATTTTTCATGTTTTGACTTTTATTCAATTTCAAACTCTATATCGCTTTCTAGAGAGTTATACGCAAACTGGTGCGTAAACATAGTCAGTTTAATGCGACAAATACTCCGGAACATCAACATATACTTAACATACCTTAAATAACCTTTACATAACTTAGAAATAAGTTTTGAAGGCTTTGGTATGGCAAAAACAAGTTAATTCGCTTACAGGGACTAAACTTGACAAACTGCGAAAGTATGCCAATTTGAACTGTAACGAACATTCCGGAACATGACCATAAGTTAAACATACCATAAATATCCTTTACATGGCTTAGAAATAGGCTTTGAGGGGTTCGGTGTGCTAAAATAAACTTTTGGGTCTTTTAGGGACTAAAAGCGTCAAAAAGTGCACAAGTTTGCATTTTCGCGCATAACTTACGTTCTGAATACATCCGGACATCCAAAAATTTATGTAAGCACTAAAATATTTTATTTTAGTGTTTGGCATAAGAAAAAATCCATTCGTCACGCATTTTGAATCGTTTTTCGCGCTTGTGCGCATTCCGTCGTAATTAAGCGATCATCGCGATCGTACGACCAAACGAACTGACATCCGACATATTTTTGAGCATGTTTCATGTCCACAATGTTTAGGCATCATTTTAGGGCCTTAAATTTGGCTTTACGGGCCTTAGAAGTATCGGGAATGGCCTTAAAACACATCAGGGACCAAAACTGTCATTTCTGAAAGATGTTTGCTGATCAGGCAGGCCAGGCGGCCCGCGTAAGTTTAGTGACTCCCTTTACGTGGCCCGCGTCAGGATCCCAGATCAGGTAAGATCAATTAGTCAGCAGATTGCAGCTGTTAAACTCTCATCCACACACTCACACTTGCCCTTTCAGTTCATGAGAGGCCATTTTTAGTTACCACAACTTTCCAACAAGTGTACGCACGAGATTCGATCACATTTTCCAAGAAACGATCCTAACGGTTCGGGAAATCCTATAAATACCCACATCCCCCAACTTCAAAACCCACTAGAATCCTGATTTGAGAAGCTCTAAGTTGAAACCTTTGTTTCATACCTGAGCTACTTGAATCGAGATTAGCATTCGGGGACCCTTCGTAAGTATTCCTTCGTTCTTTTATTGCTTTTCGAGTCCGAAAGTCAAACTTTGTTTGACTTTCTGCGTTGACCAGTTTATGGTCAATGCGAAGTTCGTTTGAACTTCGCAACGTGATTGTAATCACGATGGTTATAGTCCCTTGGGACTATGCCTACTGATTACCATGTTGTCTAGGGTCGTAAGGGTAAGCGATCTGATAAATCGCTTATACCTTCGAACCCGACCCATTTGGTCGATCATTAGGATCCGACCAAATACTTTAGGTAACCATAGTAGGTAGGGAATAACCTTCCGAGGTTATACCTTATGGTCACGACGTTTAAGTAGTTGTATGATAGGTAGTTTATATGCCTTAGGTAAATTACCAAAATACCCCTTTGATGCCAAAATGCATTATAAACATATGTGACATAACTTTTGACATCTAAACTGATTTGGCGACAATATTAGGCATGTTAAGGCATATTCTACTTGTCATAGGACTAGTTAGGCGGTCCGAACACGTTTCACGCGAACGACGCGTTAAAATAGTATAAGCTACCTAAACGGGTCGTAAAGGGTCGTAAGCACTTATGTTAGGTTTCATTTAGTATGTAGGCTTTGTTAAACCATATTACACGAGTCTCCATACTCGTTTAGTTTACGAACCCTCATTCTATCTCAATCCTCCGATATAGGTCCGGTTTATTAACATAGTTACCTATATTAGGTGCCGTTTGATTCCGAGATCTCTAGAATTGCTTGGTGGTTATCTTAGGACTTCTGAGCAATCTCAAGTGAGTACATAGACCCCTCTTTTACTGTTTTCCAAACTGTTTTGGGGTGAAACACATGTGCCTACTTGTTACTTTCCTGCTTTCCTGCTTTCACATCATATACCTGCTATGTTCGTTAGTACCTTATAGTACATGATTTCATTACATTTCATGCTATGTATGCCCATTGTGTGCGTATTTAGTACATCGTTTTTCATTACATTTCATGCTACGTATGCCCATTGTGTGCGTATTTAGTACATCGTTTTACATTACATTTCATGCTATGTATGCCCATTGTGTGTGTATTTAGTACATTGTTTTACATTACATTTCATGCTATGTATGCCCATTATGTGCATACTTAGTACATTGTTTTCATCACATGCTTACATTTTGGTATGACATTTGGGTTGTTTAACATGGAACAATACATTCATTAACATTAGCTACGCCGTTCGTTAGTAGGTAGTGGTACCATAGGAATTGACAACTCCCGTTCCTGAAATCCTGGGTTTGTTTGGATTGGAAGGAATGACCGAATTCGATACACATAACTTAGATAAACCTTTAATTTGTTTAAGGGTTTATCGCCACAGTCTCAAGGCTTGGATGTATGCATTTTCACAATACCACATAAATGTTTGTATCAGTATAGCATGCATTTGTTCCACAAAACATAACTTTGATTTAAACCATGTTTTACTTCAATACCTTGTTTTTGTGCATTTTACATATGGTTTAGTTGATATATTTCACTTACCATACATGATATTTTTGGGTACACATTACATGATCTACATTAAACATAAACATTTTGACATTGATATACACATTTAGTGGTTTACATTGGACATAGACATTTCGATATGGTTTACACATTAACACATGACAATTCATTTATACATAAACAATTTACATTGGTGGTCGGTTTGAGTAAGTGATTTGAGTAACGAGGCGTGTGTAATATGATACAAGCATGGTGGATACGCCGCTGGTACTTCCTATATATAAATGTTTGTATGACATTACATGTCGTAACGTTACTTAAATCATTTCAATATTTGACATATTACGCTTTACATAAACAACTTATCTTATACAAACTCATTTTTTACTTGGTTATTCATTTAACCTTACATTATTCTCTTATTTATACATATCATCGCTTTTTGAATGATTTACAAAACAAAACAATTTACAAGGTTCATGACTGACTTTTGTTAAACAACCTTTTTTTCTAAACTTATAAGTCATGAATCCTGTTTTCACAAATCCTATGTATCTCACAGGCATTTTTATGCTGACGTACCTATTTTCACATGTGTTTTCAGGAGCTATTGCGTAGGATGATGATCGTGACACTAGGGCGGACCTGTGCCTTAGAGACTAAAAATGAAGATAGACTAGTTTAATTATGTTATGAACTCTTTGTTTCCTGTTTAAGACAATATAACACTCTTGTTTATTAAATAAAATATAACTTTGTATGCCATGGTTGTGAAACAATAATTCTGTTACAACACTCCCCGACATTTCCGCCACGTTTTGTATGTTATACGTGGTCGGGGTGTGACAATATAAAAAGGAAAAGTAGATGGATTGAGAGTTGTTCACCAAATTGTGGGTTTCACACCTATTTTGGTGAAGTCGTCTCATTTGTGTATTACGAGTGGTTTCGATTTTAGTATAAATGAGTAAAAAGATGTATGTTCAAAATAATAATAAATATAAGCACAATAAGCATCTCAAGAAAATAACACGTAAAAGACATTTCAAGAATAGCACTTAAAGAATGGGACAATACAGCAAGTATTAACAAATAATAAGGCAAGTATTAACACAAAAGTGACATATATGTTTAAAAAGGTCAAAAGAAAACAATTAAGGAGCAAATAAAGTATCATGCAAGTGGTTTAAGCAAAATATAAGAATAAAGCTCTAGAACTATAGACTACGTAAAAAGCATGGCAATTTTTCCTAATTCCCTATAGTTATGGCTTTGATACCAATCTGTCACACCCCAACCGATGGCGGAAACATCGGGATGAGACGAAAACGAGATTGCAAGAGACTTTATAACGCTATTTGTGACAATATTTAAATCAACCGTTTTTCATTCCATAAAGCAATTGTCAATTATTACAAGGAAGTTCAAATAATAACATAATCATAACATAACAAAACAAAATTTAATACAACATTTTAAACCTACACGTCTAAATGTGTATCTAGGCATCATCGCTACTTCATTTCATAGCAATCGTCACCCTCAACTGTAACATGTTAAAAAGTATAGTTCAATACAAATATGTATTGGCGAGCATACAGGTTTTTCATACGTAGCATAAAAAGATAAGTTTCAAACAATTCCATGTGGCAAGCTCTTGATACAAGACAAACAATAAAAATCGGCATGTGTTCAACATATCAAACCAATGATGAAACGCAATAAGCTCATGACATAACCTCAAGTCTACGGGCGGTGCATTAATCCTATAGCGCTATATATGTCACGGATAGGCTCGTACGAAGTTAATGATAAGTCTAACACAAGATGTAATTAACCCAAGTTTAAAGTATCAAGTAATCAAATAAGCATGCGTGTATGAGGAATGTTTGTGCAATATGAATAAAGTTTGTGTGTAAGTTAATAAATAGCATGTTACACCCCAAAAAGTGGTAAACGAAAAAGGGGTTCAAGTATACTCACAGTGATTGCGTTGCGATTTGGAGATTCCTTGAAATAACGCACGAGTAAGGATTGGATAAATCCAAGAGAACGAACGAACGGTTTATCCTAGATTTTTTTTTACAATACCATATAACGATCTAGTTAATAATTATAAATAAAATTCCCAATATTTATTGTTTACAAATTGTTTAGATATTACAAATTTATTTCATTATTAACCTTTAAAAAATATAAAAGAAATGAATTATTAATGATTTACTTTAGTATTACATTCAATGGTTTAATTGTAAATGAAGTAATAAAAAAATATATATATAATAAACGAAACTGTTAAGGAATTTAAAAGGAAAAAACAAAAGTAAAAGGAATTTAATGTTAGTACTACAATTGAAAAAAAAGAAGAGAAAAAAAAAAGAATGTAACTGTTAACTAGGTTATGTTTGAAAAGGAAAAATAAAAATAAACTAGGCAAACATGACCAACATCATAACTAATGAAATTGTATCATAACATAGGTCTAAGATCATCATAAAAATTTAATTGATTGAAGTTTATAAAATATAGAAATCCCCAATGCTTAGGAACCCTAGAATTCATGGAATCTAAACGAACTACAATTTCCTTCTATTAACAGAAATTGGAAGAGAGATTTTGTAGAGGTGATAAATAAGCGAAATGGACTTAAGAATTACCTCAAACGGATATCAAGGGAGTTAGAATCGGATGATAGAAGTTACAAACTTTAGAATCATGTTTCTTCAACCTTTACAGAGAGTTTGAGTGAATTGAGTTAGGGGTTTCGTGTAGAGTAATATTTTATTTCTTAAAACTTGTTCCACTAAATTATGCGACTCAACTATTTATGTTTAAATAATTCATTCATTTGTCATCAATTCATAATTAAATATATTAATAGAAATGTTAACTGTTTTAAACTTATAACATATCATTAAGTCCATGAGATTGATTCAACTCCCATAATTGTATTCTAATTAAAACCACTATTTACTTTGAATGTTGAAAACTTTATGATTTTATCGTTACAGTAATCGGTATAATTAAATACTTTAAATAACACTTACATGTCAAATTTCTTAACTAAATTAAAATTATATAATACTCATAAATATTCATAAGTAGCATAAGTTTCTTGATGTCCATGAGTTACTTTGACTAATTCAATTTAGCATTATTATACATATATATTATAATCATAAAATTAATAGTATTGCTTTAAAAATCTGAGTATTATGATACTACCCTAATTTAAAAATATATAAGATTAGTAAAAATTTAATTATGATAAAAAGTTTGAATGTCTAAAACGTTTCTTGGTAAAAAAATTATGTGTTGATTTAAAATTTTAAATCATTAAGTAATTATATTAATTAATTTAATATAACACAATGTTATAAATAATAAATAAAAATTTCATTTTTTTATTACGCTTAAAATCCGATTTATAAACAGGTCGGGTTTTTCTAAGATTCGTTTTTGGCGGATGTTACACGGAAGACTTGCCCGGAATACCGCCCGAACGGGAGGTAGAGTTCGGAATCAAACTGATTCCGGGCGCGAAACCCGTAGCCAAGGCGCCATACCGACTCGCGCCATCGGAGTTACAAGAACTAATGTCGCAAATTCAAGACTTGCTCGATAAAGGATTTATAAGACCGAGTGTGTCTCCTTGGGGCGCACCGGTATTGTTCATGAAAAAGAAAGGCGGGAGCATGCGAATGTGTATCGATTACCGGGAGTTAAACAAACTCACGGTGAAGAATCAATACCCGCTCCCGAGAATAGATGATTTATTCGACCAACTACAAGGTGCGAATTGGTTTTCAAAAATTGACCTTAGATCGGGGTATCACCAGTTGAAGGTTAAGGAAGAGGATGTACCGAAGACGGCCTTCCGTACGCGGTACGGACATTACGAGCTCCTCGTGATGTCGTTTGGGTTGACGAATGCACCCGCGGCTTTCATGGATCTCATGAACCGGGTTTGCAAGCCTATGTTGGATAAGTCGGTAATCGTGTTTATCGACGACATTCTAGTATACTCGAAAAATGAGGCGGATCACGCGCATCATTTACAGGAGGTGTTAGAGACACTCAAACGGGAAAGATTGTATGCGAAATTTTCGAAGTGTGCCTTTTGGTTACGAGAGGTACAATTCCTCGGCCACATCATGAGTGCCGATGGAATATTGGTAGATCCATCAAAGATAGAAGCCGTGTCGAAATGGAGCCCTCCGAAGAATCCTTCGGAAATTAGAAGTTTCTTAGGGCTTGCGGGATACTACAGGAGATTCATTCAAGATTTCTCCAAAATTGCTTCACCGCTAACTAAATTAACTCGGAAGGAGGAAAGATACATATGGGGTGTTGAACAAGAAAAGGCATTTCAAACGCTAAAGGAGAAATTAAAACACGCTCCGGTGTTAACGTTGCCGGATGGAATCGACGATTTGGTAGTCTACTCGGATGCGTCACATTCGGGGCTCGGATGTGTTTTGATGCAACAAGGCAAAGTAATAGCTTATGCCTCGAGGCAACTAAAGGTGCACGAAAAGAAATACCCCACACACGACCTTGAATTGGCGGCGGTGGTATTTGCATTAAAAATATGGAGGCACTATTTATACGGAGTAAAGTGCACCATATTTACCGACCGCAAGAGCTTAAAATACTTCTTGAATCAGAAGGAGTTAAATATGCGGCAAAGGCGATGGTTGGAAACGGTAAAAGATTATGACTACGAGATACATTACCACCCTGGGAAGGCTAATGTTGTGGCGGATGCTTTGAGCAGGAAAACAGATTATGTTCCAATACGAGTGCGGTCGATGCAGCTTGTTGTAACCTCGGGTTTACTTGAACGAATCCGAGAAGCACAAGCCGAGGCGATAAAAGAGGAAAATTGGAAAAGATAAAGAATCGTTGGCCAGTTGAAAGAGTTAACGGATAATGACAATGGGTTGAAAACCCGGTTTGGCAGAATATGGATTCCTAACTCATGTGGAGTTAAAAAGCTTCTACTAGATGAAGCACACAAAAGCCGTTACTCCATCCATCCGGGAGCGACCAAGATGTACAACGACTTGAAACAAAATTACTGGTGACCCGGAATGAAAAGGGATGTGATGAAGTATGTGGAAAAGTGCTTGACTTGTTTACAAGTCAAGGCGGAACACCAAAGACCCTATGGTAAACTTCAGCCATTAGATATTCCAGTTTGGAAATGGGAACACATCACCATGGACCTATTGACCAAACTACCAAAGACGAACCGAGGATTTGATGCTATCTGGGTGGTTATTGATAGACTGATGAAAAGTGCTCACTTTATTCCTATACGTGAGACTTATACGTCCGAAAAGATGTCGGAGGTGTATACCAATGAGATAGTGGCACGCCATGGAGTACCAGTATCCATCGTGTCAGATAGGGATACCCGGTTTACTTCAAAATTCTGGCGAGATTTCCAAGATCAGATGGGAACGAAACTATTTATCAGCACTGCATACCACCCTCAAATGGATGGGCAGAGTGAAAGAACAATACAGACACTAGAAGACATGCTGAGGGCGTGTATTATCGATTTCGGGGGCAGTTGGGATGTGTATTTACCATTAGCAGAATTCTCTTATAACAACAGTTACCATGCCAGTATTGGCATGGCCCCATATGAGATGCTATATGGTAGGAAGTGTAGAACCCCGGTATGTTGGGGTGAGGTAGGTCTGCATGAACTGGCCCATAAAGACGTAGTTCAAGCCACTAATGAGAAAATTGACGTGGTTCGAGCCCATTTGAAAGCGGCCCAAGACAGACAAAATTCTTATGCCGACAAAAGACGGAAATTGATTGAATTTCAGGTGGGCGACAGGGTTATGCTAAAAGTTTCCCTATGGAAGGGCGTTATCCGATTCAGAAAGAGAGGGAAGCTAAGCCCGAGGTTGATCGGGCCATTTAAAATCATTGAACGGGTTGGCAAGGTGGTATATCACCTTGAATTACCGGAAGAATTGAGCGGAATCCATGGCACGTTTCATGTGTCACAACTTCGAAAGTGCTTAGCTAAAGAAACGGCCTATATCCACTACGATGATATCGAGGTGGACGATAGCCTTAACTATGCGGTAAGACCAATTGAGATTCTAGATCGGAAGGTTAAAGATTTGCGGAATAAGAAAATTGATCATGTGAAGATCAAGTGGGAGCATAGAAAAGGTTCGGATACTACATGGGAATCCGAAGAGGAGATGCGACGTCTCTACCCAACATTATTTGGTACGTATTTCGGTTTCGAGGACGAAACCCTTTTAAGGGGGGTAGACTTGTAACACCCCGAAAATATAAATCTTTTATTATAAATACGATGTCGGTAAATAAACAAAAGGAACTAACTAGGAATAAAAATAACCTAGTTAGAGGAAAAGTCTTGTAGTAACATGCTAGTGAGTTAAAACACCTAAGATAAAAACCTGATAATAGATGGGGGACCAAAGTTGTTAAGTTTGAAACTTAAATTATTAAAACAAAATAAAAATACCAAACACACACTTTGAGTGTGTGTCTGGTTCGTACAAAAGACAGGGGGCGACCAAGGAACCTCCATCAAACCCTAGTTCATGTTAATTGCCCAAATTGAAGACCAAATTCAGTTCCAAATTGAAATCCGGGCATAGAATAGTGATCTCCTCTGAAAAGGGGTCATAAGGTATATAAATTTCATAGAAAATTTCCATCCAAATTTCTGGATGAATATAAGAAATTCGAAACTGATGTTGCATGATTGTTGTATGGATGAATTTGAAGTGATATAGTGCCTAGGAATAAACCCTAGTCATTAGATTGATGAAATTAAACTCAATACTTGTGAATTCCATAATCACCAATGTAGGTGATTAGTGGGTTTTGTAGAAACATGATAAACACTAGGATTATGATTGTTATTCTAGTATAATTTGAGTTCTATAAAGTGATTTCAGAATGTGATGTGAAAAATTGACATGAACTTGCTTAATAGATGATTTATTTTGACTACATAGTTAGTCATGAACTTAATTCTAAATTTCCAGAAATTATGCCCTTTAGGTGTTCGTAGAAATGCCTAAAAGAGAGCCTAATATTGAAAATCTGATTGAAAAACGCATACTTGCATATTTTGGCGAATTATGCGTGGAATGTTAAAAAAGGGGGTTCTAAACAATTCGTGTTTGAACTCTATAGGAAAGGAAACCGGAACGCTGAGCGGACAAGCCGGTGGTGACGCGCGTTTGAAGGGGACGCTTTGAACGTATGTAACTTGTTTCATTACATTATGTAAAATTGATATTGTGATCATTCATAGTTGTGTTTTAGAATAAGGATTTGTATTAGTTGAAGTGATAATGATCACTACTTGGTTGAATGAGTCGAAATTAGATTAGAAAACGTTTGGTTATTGTTGAAATGGTGGAATCCATGAATTAGCCGAACGGGTCAAATAATGTGTGTTGAATCGATACTATGAAAATATTGAAAAATCCTTTGGCGATTGTAGATCATAAGAGCGTAAACCATGGAATTGGTAATGAAACGCCGGTGATCGTAAGCCCCGGATGTTGGGTAATTACGCCTTGATATCATAATAGTATTAGTAGTAATATTAGTGCAAAACTTTGCGGGTCGAATAATTAGAAAGGGGACTATAAGCCGTTCAGTTTGTAAACCAAAATTTTGATATAAAAATCATAATAGATGTGTTGGTAATTTAATTATGGACGCGTAGGAAAAAGAATCACCTAAAATGGACATATAGATAGAAAGTTATGCTAGTTTGAAGTTTGAATTGTGAAAATCGGAGCTGGGGAGGAAATGCAGGTCTCAAACCTGCACCTGCTGGAAAACAGGTTCCCCCGCGGCACACAACAGGGGACAGCAAGCCCTGCGCAACACGCGGGAGCGCTCGCGGGGCGCGAAAGATCCAAGTAGGTCTGTCGCGTGGCGCGACAGACTAAGTTTCGAAAAATTTTATTATTTTTTCAATTGTTTGATATTGGAACTTGTTTATATGTATTTTAACATTGTCAAAACTAACATTTAACGTGGTTTTGACATTAGGTGGTATTGGACTCACTTCGGATGGCGATCAAGCATGATCTCAAGAACCGAACACAACTTTTGGAAGCTTCCGCGCTTATTTAACTTTGTTATAAACAATGTTCATGATGTAAACACTTAACTTGTAGTTTTGGGATGTTTTAAACTGGTTGGTGGTTAACTCGAATACTGTAATTATGTAAACTTCTGTTTTGTCTATCTTTAAGGAAATGAAGCATTTCCTTTATAAAATGCGTATTTTATATTAAAAATCTTAATTAAATGAGACGGGTGTTACAGAATGGCTCAACGACATTTGAGGGACATCCTCCAGTTTCAAGTTCTAAAAACCCTTAGACATCGGAAAATCATATCCGGGTTTTTATCATATAAAACATCTAGGGTAGAACTCCATCGTGATTTAGATTTCCTGCATTTTATGACCTATCTAGCTTAGGACTTTTGTAGTTTTTCGTTTTTAGGACTTTTTATGTTAAATTTTAGGACCTATGTATTTTGCACTCTTAATGAATGATGGTTTAAATAGTTATATGGTGTTTGGATGATGTTATAATGGTTTAACAAACAAGGAAAGATGGAAATTGCCAAAGGGAACGTTAAAACCACAACCCATGCATGAAAACAGAGCCTTCCGTCAAATTTTCCATCATTACAGCAAGTGCAACACGGGGCCGTGCTCAACCCAACACGCCCCAAGCCCAAGCTCTGCAGAAAAAGTCCCAGTTCAGGTAACTGGCCACAGGCCGTGCTCGCTGAACACGCCCCATGGCCAACCTTCTGTTAAAATGTGATACTGGCGATCTGACCACGAGGCCGTTCGCGGACAACACGGGGCCGTGGCCAGACGCCCAGTAAAATAAAAACTTGTTTTTAATCACCGTTTCATTCGAATCAACCTAAAAACTTATTTTTGGGACACATTAATGGCAATGTGTAATTTAAGTGTGGGGGGATGCTAAAACCTTGAATCTTGCAAGTCCTAATAACAAGCCTTACACAAAACTCTATTAGAACCGCTAATCACCCTAAAAATTTTTTTAAAAATTTTCATTTTTTTTCTTGTCTTGGTTTAATTCGGGAATAACAAGTTCTAGAAAGGTTATATTTTTGCAAATTTACAACCGATAGCGTCGTGACAAAAAGAACCAAATAAAAAAATTATGAAAAGGCATGACAAATCTAATTAAAATTTGATTATATATACTTGATCACATTATAAACTCATTCCCACAACAAGTGATTTTTGAGCCTTTATTGAGCATAAATGCATATATCTTTAAACTAAATGCTCATTTTTCGTTTCTTGTGTGAATAGTCGCTTGATTCTTACGACTCTAGAACTTGCCACGACGATACATTCCCGGTCCTTACCAACTTGAACCCAAGTAAGTAAATGATAGAGGCATTAGGACTAACCCATTTTCCTTTCAACACCATTATTTTTCATTTTTTTTATCACCTACCCAAAATTCTCGTAGTTAACCCTTTTGAGCCTAAACCTTTTCGTTTCAAAACCCACAAAACAAGCACCCATTACCCACCAAAACCTTTTTCTTTTCAAACCCCTTTGTTTTAGTAAAAAGCCCGGTTATCTTGTGACATGAAAAAAAAAAAATGAAAGTCTTGCAATAAACAAACAAGTTCCTCAAAGAAATCTTGTTTGAATGTGCTTAGTTTGAATAAAATCACAAAAACAAAAAGTTTTACGATGACCGACGCTTTTTACGCTTTTCACCATTTTTACTAACCACTAACCAAAAACCACCTACCCTTAGCCCAAGCCTAATGCTTCCCCAAGTCCTCTTGATATTTACGAAGGTTTATAGTTAAAAAGGAGGAGGTTGATCGCTTGGCAAACATATGGTAGAAGTAAGTTCCATTCCGGTCTCGAGTGTTTCACAAAAATACATCTTCGGCCGAGTGTTGAGTGATCTCCCATGAGGTATGTGAACGTGTATATAAATGGAATTTCAAAGAGGCATGTTATGCCCAAATAAATAATTTTTCTTATAAATTGTTCTAAATAAATCATGACGAATAGGATTGTAAATATAATAAAAATAGAACTCAATAAAGATCTTGGATTCCCGACACTCAAGATGAGCCCAATACTTCTCCTCTACCTCTTCCATTTGGGTGTGTAAGCCACATATTAAAGAGTTTTGCTTAAGGACAAGCAAAGATTCAAATGTGGGGGTATTTGATGTGTGCAAAATGCAACTTATAAATTAGATCAAATGAGACATAAAACTAACCCTTTTTTAGTACTAATGTTGGAAAAAGCGTGTTTCTTTCTTTCTTTTGAAATTACAGGACCAAATGAGCTTAAAAGAACAAAAGGAGCAAATAAGCAGCCAAAACCAACATAAATACCAAAAGAAGGAATAAACGTGACATGCCCGACCCCTCGGCAGCATCCCCAAAGCAAAAACAAGGCAACAGAAGCCTGACCACGGGGTCGTGCCCAGCTGGGCATGGGGCGTGGTCAGAGGCCTGCACAAAAGACAAACCTGTAGAAGCTTCCACGCCCACCACGGGGGGGGGGGGGGGGGTGCCCAGCTCAACACGGGGCATGGTCAATGCAAAGATACGCAGAATCTTGATAGTACAGATAAGAGTTGAACACGGGGTCGTGCCCAGGAGACACGGGGTCATGTGGGGCCCTCTGCTGACCCTTGAAATTTATGAAGGAAGAGAAGATGCTGGACACGGGGCCGTGGCCAGAGCTCTGTACTGGCTATAAATAGGGGTGCTTGGTTCACTTGAAAGGCATCCCTTGGCAAACCACTACTCTCCCACTTTGCCACCACTGCAACACCAACACCCACCACCATCATCCATCATCCATCTTTAGAGTGTGTAGTAGTCTCGGGATCCAAGATTGATTGTAAGGGTTCTTGCCAATTAAAGGCCATGTTTGGTTAAGCCTCTTATATCACTTGGTGAAGACAAGTCTTTATTGTATTACTTTTGATTTTTAATATTTCAGCACTTTTTATTTGGGTTTGTATTAATGACTTTAATAACTAGTTTCTTATGTCGAAGGTGAATTTATCTTATCATTTTTCCATGGTGTCTTGAGGTTACTTTACTGTCTATATAAAGTAAAAGATTGCATCATTCATGTCTTTACGGTCTATATAAAGGCATGTTGACTACTTGGTCGGGGGTTAGGGGAATGGTTTGGTAAAGTTCTTGCTTCGTTCAGTGTATAGATCCTGCGAGGACCTAGTTCAAGCTTACTAGGACCTCCTTTAATACCCACTGGTATTGAATGGCGGGGGTGTGAATAGCTTGAACCTCTCTTATGTAAACTACTATTAATACTTTAAACCGGCTTCTTGGGATTGTATCCTTGCTGACTCAAACCACTTAGCCGACGGTAACATCACCTTCAAAAGAGGGGCCTACCACTTTTCGCATTAATAACTTACTTAATTATCTTTCAATATTCCGACCCTTTGGGATTGTATCCCTGCTGACTCAAACCACTGGGTTGAGGGTAACGTCACCTTCAAAAGAGGGGCCTACTACTATAACTAAGATAATCTCTTAAAAAATCCGAAAGTGTGAAAATCATCAAGGGATACATTAAAGACGAGTTGGATCCAAGTGATTCTATCTTGTCTATTTGTTTTTATTTTATTTATCTTTTCATTTTTAGTCTTATTTTCATGTTTCAAAACTTTTCTCAAAAATTTAGATTGATTAGACGTTGAGGATAAACCGGTACTAAAAGGTCTTGTGTCCTTGGACGACCTCGGTATCTTACCAACGCTATACTACGCTCACGATGGGTGCACTTGCCCAAGTGTGTGTTTAGTGTTAGTAGAATATAGTGTTTTATAAATTTAAAACTTGACTAATGCGTAAAATGGGCTCAAAATATCAATAAAAACATATCGCACCGAACGCACACCAAGTTTTTAGCGCCGTTGCCGGGGACACAAGGATTTTAAGAAAGTTTAAAATCAACGGCCTAATTATTTTTATTTATTTTTCTATATTTTTTAGGATTTTTCTTAATTTTTCAGTTTCTGCAGACTTCAGCACGGGCCATGCTCAGCCAGACACGGGGCCGTGTCCAATCATCGTTACTGGCAATCCTATTTTAAGTCAGACACTAGCTGACCACGGGGCCGTGCCCACTCGACACGCCCCCGTGTCCCCCCTTCAGTTGCTGAAAACAGAACTGTAAGATCCCGACGGTTGGTAAATTCTAACAAAAATATGAGTGATATTGATTATCTTTACTTTCGCTCCTCTTACAGTTAGTGGTGTCAAAAATGTGGTAGATTCCATCAAGATTTAGAATGTTTCTTTCTAAATTGCGATCCCCATTATTTAGACCCATCGTCTTCCTATAATCACCTTAAGATGGGCGAAAGTAAAAACGATTACTATCTCTCGCCCGAATGCCCTCAACCATCTCTTTCAACCGACATAACCTCCGAAGAATTTTGTCGACTCGAAGAAGTAATTCTCCTAAAACTAAAAGAATTAGAGCTTGAGATGAACACGAGATATTCATCACAAGACAATAATCAAGGAGAATTGTTGGGGTCACATTCGGATTCTACCAACATCGACGACACCAAAAGTACCTCAACCTCTTATGAAAACATGAGCGATAGTCGTCCCTGTGTCAATTATGCCGTGAAGGACTCTCCATCGGCCCCCACCGATGCGCTCATAGACCTGAGTGATTCGACATATACCTTCTTTAACAAGAGCCCGGATAAGGGGAATAAAGGTTGGTTTCGCCCACCGGTATTTAGTTTGGGTTTTACCCTTTCTGATAACCTCTTGCGTTCTTGTTTAAATCAAGAGCAATTAAGGTACCTTAGGCACTTCGGTGTTGTTCCCTCAAGTAAGGAACCGCCCGATCTGAATAAAAACCTTAAAATTAGACGCCTCTTCATAAATACTCTAGCCAGGGGGGCGTGTCCAGGTCAACACGGCCCGTGCCCACCTCAAATCTGACCACGGGGTCGTGTCCAGGCCAACACGCCCCGTGCTCATAATACGGACAAAATGTGTCAGAACCATGTCTGACCACGGGGCCGTGTCCAGCCGACACGGGGACGTGGTCAGCGTGCTGTCGTTTTCTATAAAGTCAGCATGATTTCTGCACATTTGGATCCATTCCAAAGACCAAGATTTGCTGGGATCTTCACATATACCTTAAGAGGTATATTCCAAAGCAGGTTTCTCACCAAACATCTTGTCTTTGCCACTTTTGTCACTTACCTTCTTCTCCAAAACTCATCAACCTCCATTAAAGCTTGAAACATTCATAACTTCAAGCTTTATTGTAATATTTGCAAAGTTTTTAACCAAGGAATCTTATTAAAAATAAGTTTAACAACACTGTTTTAAGTTATTTATGTTCAGAAATGTTTCAAAATACAGGAAAATAATTTAAAACAATAATATTCCTTGATTCAAAAATCTGCAGAGGTGTGACCACGGGGCCGTGCCCAGAGTTTCAGTTTCATCCTTTCTGAAATTTTCACCTTGTTTCTCAGAATGTCGAGCCAAAACAATGGAACATCTTCAGTACACTCGAGAAACAATCGAAGGGGGAGAAAACCATCGATGGAAGCCTCCTTGGTCAACTATGTGTATGCCTTACGAGAAGCCATTGATGAGATGACATCCATGGAAGAAGCCCTCATTGACCGTATTAATCATTTGACGGTGGGATTAGAGAGTTGCCTACAAGAAGTCAACATTTTGCACCAAAGTTTGAATATTATTGCAACGCCTCTCATGGTGCCAATCGTCACGCAAGGAGGTTAGTATGTCATGCCGGAAATCATTATCCCAACCGGATGGGATGTCCTTCCTCCGGAAACTCCTCAAGCCGTATTAAACGGAGTTCTGGTAGCCGTTGCATTTCCTCCACAAGATATTGTGGAAAATGAGCCCGTCTTCTTTCTCCCTAGGGAGATTGAGGAATGGCTCAACGACATTTGAGGGACATTCTGTGACAACTCGAGTTTTCAAGGTCTTTCCTCGAAACGTTATTTGTTTACAGTCATGTTTTCGTAATTCGGTTGCATTGTAACTTGTGTAGATGCTTGATGTATTATAGATTGGATTAAATGAGAAACTGTGTACTGTTTGACATATGATATGATGGGGTATGATTATTATTATTAGTATTTATATATATATATGTGACGAAACTCTGTGAAGTCTCGCCATAAACCATCTCGACGAAACATGAGGTTTCGTCATCACCTTTGTCTGCCGTAACCTTGGTGTTTCGCCATGATCATCACGACGAAACCTTGGAGTTTCGTCGCCACTGTAGTTTCGCCGTAATGGGTTTCGGCCCAAGTTAAGCCCAGTTACATTTAGTTATATATTGCGTGAGCCATAACTAGAGAAACCGTAGACACTCTCTTTTCCCCACCCTTGCATTCATCGGCAGTTATCAAACCCTAGAGCTCTATTCTCTCTCTTTTTTACGGCAACCACATCCCGGTTAGTTCACACCACTGTTTAATCGTTACATGATTCCTTGATAGACCAATACATGTTCGTATATATGAATCTGATTGATGAAAGTTCTGTGAATGTAGGGTTTTGCATTAGAAACTATAATCGTATGTTATGACAATTAGGGTTTGATGTCCCAATTGCTAATCCGTTGGGTTAGTGCTTGCAGATTGAGACCTTTATGATTTATATTTAGTCATGATTTACTGACTTGATGTTATTGTTTGATATTGACATTGTATGTTACCAGTTGTGCATGTATAGTTAAGGAATCGGTGATATGGATATATGCATGATGATGATCTAGCAACCTAGGGTTCATGTTTAGGGTTGCTTGTTTGATCCGACTGGAATTAATAAACTTGTTGGCTGAAATCACAGGTGTTAGTTATTAAGGAATTAGTGTAACTGTTATGTATGTGACGAAACCCACACATTGACGAAACACATATCGACGAAACCTAAGAGTTTCGTCGATGGGGAATCACGACGAAACAAGGGAGTTTCGTCAAAGGGGATCACGACGAAACAGGGGAGTTTCGCCGAAGGGGATCACGACGAAACTAAGGGGTTTCGTCAAGAGGGTAAACAGACACAGTGAACTAAGTTAATTATGTTAATAGATAACTATGTTAGTGAAGACTAAGTAACATTGAGATAACTGATAGGGAGGGCACAAGTAACTGTTATGAGTTGTAATATGTGTGAAGCACGGTTTGCATGAGCTTGAATAACTGCTATGTGCTATTTGGTGAACCTTGGTTTAATACCCACTGTGATTTATATTTATACGTGAACCTTGTGAATACAAACTGATTACGTATGTATGAACACTATAGGCTTTGACTGAATTAATTGTGAACGAGTAGTTAATCATACCGAGCAAACCGAGGTGAGTTCACACTTTCTATATGGCATGGGATTCCCGGTGGTTTGGGAATGGGTTAAGAAACTAAAACGGAACCTGCATATTCTCCTTGGGTAGAATATGTACCTCCATCCTCCTTGGGAAGGATGACAACATTAAATCTGCGTATTCTCCTTGGGTAGATTACGTACCTCCATTCCTCCGTAGGAAGGATGACAACATATAACTTACTAGACAAAACTCTATCATGAAGTCCCTCATTTTTATATCGACTTAATCGCCGGGTTATGTGTGTAAAATGCAACATATAAATTACATCAAATGAGGTATAAAACTAACCCTTTTTTAGTACTAATGTTGGAAAAAGTGTGCTTTTGTCTTCCTTTTGTATTTTCAGGATCAAATGAGCTTAAACGAACAAAAGGAACAAATATACAGCCAAAACCAACATAAATACAAAGAAAAGGAAGAAACGTGGCATGCCCGACTCCTCGACAGCATCTCCCAAAGCAAAAACAAGAAGAAAGCTGAGCATGGGGCTGTGCCCATGTTAGTGCATTTATGTCTATCGCCTCCATCATCTCAAACCGTAGCAGAAATTGTTAAATTCTAGGCTTTATGTTGTATTTAGATAGAAAAAGGCAAGGTGGCATTATTGTAAATAAGGAGAACTCTCCTTATAAGCCTTGGCCTATAAATAGAAGCCTTAGGGTTTCATTTAGGAACTTTTGCCATTTTGCAACTTTGGAGCTTAAAGGTTAGAGAGAGAAAGTAGAGAGAGAAAGTAGAGAGAGAGAAAGGCAAAAGGTGATTCAAGGTACTTGTATCTTTCAGATCTTTTATAGAATCACAGATTGATTACGTTTCGTGTGTTTCGGTCTTGCTCGTACACGGATTCCGCACGTCGTACGAATCGGTTCGCAATCGTTTGGAGTCAAACCGGTCCTAACAAGTGGTATCAGAGCAGGATATCGATTGCTCAGATCATTCACACGATTTCGTACAGAAATTCATCAGTTTCAGATCTCAATTCGCCTCAGATTCGTTAAAGTTCTTTATCTTTTCATATTTTCACGTTTTTAACTGAAAAACGCAAAATTAAACAAGATTTTACGGTTAAAATCGGCTGATTTTTTAATATGATGTACGAAAACAACTAATCAATAAGCCTATAAAATTTCAGACTTTAATTCAAAGTATTTTGTGAGAAATTTGAGATTTTTTGATCGTAAAATGATAAAAGTTGCTGCTGTTATGTTTGTTGTTCTCCGCACGGATGGCAATCCGTGCGGATGACCATCCGCGTTGACTGATTGTTGACCTATACGTGCGGATAAGTCGCACGCACGGATGACCATCCGCTTTGACCTTTGTTGACTTATCCGGACGAACAATTGTCCCACACGCACGGTTGGCAATCCGTGTCACTTGGTCAAAGTCATTTAATCGATTGACAGTCAAAGTAATAGATTGTAGACGGTGGTGAGCATGTGATCTTCTTACAGCAGATAGTCCTCATAATTACTGTCACGTGATTGTTTAAGTGTCAGATTCAAGGAGTTGTGTCACCCGTACGTACAAGTTATACGCACGTACAAGTCATACGCACGTACAAGTCATACGTACGGATAGCATCATACGCACGGATAGCATCATACGCACGGATTACTTTCAGCCATCCGTGTTGACTTGTTGACTTGCCATACGCACGGACAACTTGTCCGCGCGGATAACATCCCCACCCGTGCGTATCACCACCCGTGCGGATAACATCATCTGGAACCTCATACGCACGGACAACTTCACTTTGCAGATAACAATACATGTCACCACATCTCACCTGAGCTATTTCTTTAGTCAACATTATCAGCTTTTAACAGTCAACATTATCAGAATTGCATGTGATAGTGATAATGTTTGTCGGGTATTGATTGATTATCAGCAGATCACGTGATCAATCTGCATTCGGTGAACATGTGAAGTTGTTGATTGCATGAGATTTGTGCCAGCTTTAATTGTTTAATATTTGATGCATGTGAACTGACATTATGCATCAGTACACGTGTTGCAGCGAATTTGTTGAATATCACCACCCGTGTGTATAACATCTCCCGGATCCCCACCCGCGCGGATCACCACCCGTGCGGATCCCCACCCGTACGTATCACCATCCGGATCCCCATCCGGACGAATCATCATCCGGATCTTCATCCGAACGGATCTTCATCCGGACACTATCTCACCCGAAAGAATTGCAATCTCATCCGAACGGACAACGTTATCACGCGATTATTTTCACTGTTGACTTGTGTCGACTCACTCGTTCGAGTACCCGTCCGATTTATTTGTTTGATATTGTTTAAACTCATTGTGTTTGTTTGTTCATGTTTCAGGTAATTAAAAGGTGCTGTTAATCGAGAAGATCACATCATGGCTGAAGAATTTTTCAATACGTTCTATAACGCGTTTACCTCGGATACAGTGGAAGGTTCAAACGATACACCCAAAGCGATAACGAAAACCATCAAAGACAACATTAACAATGACAATTTTTATGGAACCTATTCAAAACCTCCGAAGCTGAATAACATTGAGGATTATGTTTGGTGGAAGGAGAGGTTTGTCAATTGGACAAAGGCATATGCATATGAGAGTTGGTTTTGTTTGAAGTTCGGATATGCTAACCCAACAAATAACAAACGAGAAGAAATTCTGATCAAAGATTATTCAGAGGAAGACAAAAAGAAATTTTCATACGAACAGAAGATGATTGCTTTGATCCAGCAAGCAGTTCGAGATGACATTTTTTCTTTATTAATACATGATGGGTCATCAAAGTCAGTATGGAAAGCTTTAAAAGTTAAAGCTAAGGGGGGTAAACAAATCCAGAAAAACAAAATAGCTTTATTGAAAAAAGAATTTGATTTGTTTGACAGTTTAAAGGGAGAGACTGTGAGGCAAATGATTGAGAGGTTTTGCCACTTAAAGATTGAACTTGAAAGATTTAAAATTTTGAAAACAAGAGAAGAGATAATTGATAAAGTGATTGAAGCGTTACCACGAGCTGATCAGTGGCAAACGTTTGTTTTTATCTTGAAAAATGATGAAAAATTTGATACAATTTCTCTTGATACATTGTTAGAAAAGATTGAGAGTCATGATCTGGAGCTACAAAAGCAAAACAAGATGAGTGGTTCATCACATCATCAGAATGTTGGTCTATACTACAAAGGCAGTGTACCTTCGGAGAAAGTTGGCAGTTCACCAAAGACAGCATTCAGTGGTGAGAAGATGAAAGAACCACAAACAACTTCATCAAGTTATCATTCTGGATATCATTCATCTTCAAAAACAAGTTCTGATGAAACTGAGGAGATTTTGTGCAACATTGCTCTTAAATTGAAGAATTCTCCTGCAATGAGCATCAATGCAGCTAAACAACAAATGAGCTTCCTTGCATCTGTTCTGGAATCGTATGAAGGTCTAGTTGCAGGCAAGATTGGTAACTCTGAGTTAACCAAAGAAGACTACGACCAGATTGATCCGGAAGAGATGGAACTCATTGACATCCGTTGGTGCTTGGCAAGCTGCATTCGCAGAGCTCAAAGATATATGGAGATTACTGGGAAGCAATCTCTCGGTGGTGCATCCACAAAACTTGGATTTGATAAATCCAAAGTGACCTGTTTCAAATGTAAGCAGAAAGGTCATTTCAAGAGAGAGTGCACTAATTCTGCAGTTGGTAGAAATGAACATCCATTCAATGATGATTACTACAGAAAGGCAATTTACCACCGTAGCAGAGAAGAGCCAAAGATGATCGAAGATAAACCCAGAGAGAAGTCCAGAGCTTATGCTGTAATCCACGATGATGAAGGATATGATTGGAGTCAGATTCTACCAGATGAAGATCGTCCTGTAACAGCTCATGGAAGAAAAACATCAAAGGCCCAACATCATGTTCTTGTTGCTGAAATTAGTGAAGAAAACAAAGAAGAAAATGTTGTTGCTGAGGTCAAAGAGAAAACTCGAGAAGAGATTTTGAAAGAAAAAACTCCAAGAGAAAGATTCATTGTAGGGTGCAGAATGGAGAAAATGCAGGAAGAATATGAGAATGCTGTTGCAAACAAACGATGGGATAAAAAGCAAGAATGTTATGTCAACAAACAAGGTGAACCGGTTGTTCCCAGAAGTGACATAGTTCACGATGATGTTCTTCTAGTAATTCCTCGATCCGGCGAATATTATTCCAATGTTGCAAAAGACAAGACATATGTGAAAAGGCTGGATAAAATCATCAGGGATGCTATGACGATAAAACTGAGAAAGAGGAATGAAGAAAGAATGAAGAAGAATATTGAGAAGATGGTTGATGATTTGAAGAAAGTTGCTGAGGAGGTCAAGGTTGAAGAAGAAGTTGTTACTGAAGAACAGCAGATTAGAGAAGATGTGAAGAAATCAGAAGAAGAAGTGAAGATTGAAAGTTCAACAGATGTTGGTTCTGTTGATGAGAAGCAGCAGGAAGAAGCTGATCAGAAAGAAACTGAAGCAGACACCAAAGTGCCAATCACTGAGGTAAATTCTGATTCTGAAACTATAATCAAAATCATTGAACAATGCAAGAAATGCATGGAAACGTGCAGTGCTTGTATTGAAAAAGATGATAAATTCAGAACAAGAGATCTTGAATTCGCTAAAATCGAAAATGTTTTCAAAGAAAAATGCAAAGAAATGCTAGAAAATGAAAAGTTTTTAAAAGAAAATGATGAAAAACTTTCTAAAAAATGTAAAAATCTAGAAAAAGAGAATGAAGTTTTGAAAGAAAAGGTTTCAAAAATGACAGAAGAATGTGATAAAAAAGAGAATGCTTTTCAAGAAATGAAAAAGGAATATGATTCAATAAAATTGGCTTATCACATTACAAAAGAATCATATGAAAAAGTAAAAAGTGAAATGAAACTTGTTCAATCAAGATTGAAATACTGTTCTGAAACAACTAATGAGTATAAACGAATGTATGAAATAAAGCAACAAGTTGTTAATTCTTACATTGAGGATGTTGCTAAGCAAAAGCGTCAGATTGCTGATTTAGAACAGGATAATAACAAGTTAAAAAGTTATCACGCGTCGTCATATGTGCTTGAACGTATTTTCAACATAAAACCGGAGGATGGTGAGTCTGAGCAAAACAAGAAAGGCATTGGCTCAGAGTTTCATAAAGTTCCACCACCGGAAAAGTTTGTGTTTTATGATGATGAAAAGGTCGAAAAAGCTTTCAACATGGTAGATCAATTGCCAGATAACATTGACGTAACCTATTCCAAATCTGATGATTCTAGTGATTCAGAGGTGGTAGGTAAGGTCGTTGAAAGTGTGTTGAAAGAAGAGTCGGTTGATACAGGTAAATCTGAATCACAGGATGAAAATGAAGGAAATTTTCATGATAGTTATCTGAAAAACACAAAATCCGAGAAAAGTTTGAATGATGATTCAAAAGGATTGGTTTATACCATGATTGGATCGGACAAATTGTTCTTAGATGTTGTATTCCCGATTCAGAATGTGATTTCAGAAAAGGTTGATAAAGTTTTCAAAATGGTAGAGATTGAGAAGTCTGAGATTTCAAAATTTGTTGGTAAGAGTCATAGAGGTTCGTATAACAAACCCGGTTACAAGAAGAAAAACATGAGGGTTGGGTTGGGTTATAAGAAGAAACAGAATCAAAACAAAAATGCAACGCCAAATTATCAGGCAAAAATGAGTTTTGTTCAAGGAGACAGTTTAGCAAAAGAAAAAGAGCTCAAAATGAGACAGTCTAATGATGAGTTCTTTGCTATAAAGAAAAAGCAACAACCACAGGTCAAAGATGTGTCCATGAGAACATGTTTCAAATGTGATCAAAAAGGACATCTTGCACGCAAGTGTCCTAATCTAAAACCTGTGGATGTTGACAAAAAGAAGATTGATGCTGAGAAACAAAAATCTGAGAATGTGAGACAAAGGTCAACCAGATTTGACTCAAAACAAACTTGGATGTACAATACAAACAAGTTTGCTTCGACTCAAAATTGGAAGTCAAACCAGTATAGATTCGATTCTAGACAGACCTGGAATTCTCACAAACCCAGATTTAGAACAACACAAAGTTGGCAAAAATCAGTTGATATGACAAAACCCCAAGAGTTTTGGAAACCAAAAGTTGTTGTTCAAAATCCAAAAGTTCAAAACAAGTCACATTTTTACAAAAAAGGTACTCCGAAAGGTCAGACATGGAGTATTAAGAAACCGATGATTTTTGTAAAAGATGAAAAAGTTGATGTCAAAATTAATAAGGTCTTTGTGAAAGACGACAAAGACTTTCCGGCATTGAATGAAGTTTATTGTGTTGAAATGCCTAAGGTCAAGCAGGCCTGGGCTAAATTGTTTAAGTGATTGAGTAAGTGTAAATGTGCAGGTGCTCAAGAAAACTGAAGACTGTGAGAATGGAAATCGGAGCAGCCTGGCACAAGAAGAAGAGGCTGCTGAACCCTGTGTTGGTTGAAACAGGGAGTTTGTTTGTTTTCTGTACATAAATAAACAATATTTCAAAAACCCTAAAAAATTGAAAATTTTGAAAAACCAAAAAATATGTTTTGTTTTTGTCAAAAATATTCAAAAAATTCAAAAATATGTTGCTTGAATACGCCGAAACCCTCACGGCTGAACAAACATGATTACTTTCACAAGATTGAAAAACGGTTTTCAAACTGTCGAAAATCAATGGGTTGTAAATCATGGGGGTACGTTATATTTTTCTGCAAATCAGTGCACTTGAAGCAGAAAATGGATGGCGAGACAAAGCTATCTACATCGGGTTGTCAAATTTTCTTTAAATAGTTTTGAATTTTAGGGGGAGTAATATTGTCAGAAAATCCAAAAACATTAGAAAATTTGAAAATGACAAAAACATGATAAAAACCTATTGGCAAAAAGACAAAAACATTAAAAAATGAAATTGAGTTTTTGTGTAAAAAGAGGAAATGATAGTACATCAGTAGACAGTTTCAGTACGCTAAAGATTTGGAAAGTTTAAATGTGTTAAACGATCTCACCGTGGATGTGTCGGTAGATTTTTATACATTTAGTAAACTTTTTCGGGATATAAACCTAAATTCAAACTTGCTTATTTCGTGGGGAACACTACTTGGATATATAGGTAACCCCTGAAATCTCGTTTGATAGGTCCCTCTTTCTGAGATACTAGGTCTTTATGCTTAGTGATATCTGGGGTATTATCCTGGGACTTCTGATTTTGCGGAAGCAATGGCCTAGTCCCCGGAGAATACTTTCCGCATTGCTTGAAACATAGCACAGCCCTCAGCTAAAAATGATGAAACATTGAAAAATGCTATTCATGGCTGTTGTAACAAAAAGATCCTCTAAAGGGGACACACCAAAAGTCGAGCCGTCATCTCTCTGCTGAACGGAAGTTCTGACCTGAGCTCTCACGGTTTCGTACTATAATTTATTCCCCTTACAGATATCATCTAGGTATACTCACCTGTAAGACTGAATATTGGGATCTGGATACGGGAGTATATTCAAGAGGTGGGACACATGAATAAGTTTAAGTTCTTAAAACACCTAATTCGTATCCTGAATCAGTTGAACTTTGTATGAAAATTTAAGTGGATCAGTATATCGACAATCTAAGTGAATTGTTTAATTCTTTATGTGAAACTAAGCTCAACGGTACTTGTGACTTGTCATAAACTGATATGATCCTCTGACGCAAACTCAAACAAAAATATTGTCTGTAAATATGTTTGTACATATTTCTTTACTGCTTTATGTTTTCAGAAAATACAAAAAGATTTTTGATTTCTGCTTTATTTTCGACAACCAATGTCTGAATGCTGAGTTTTAAAATCTAAGTATGCTGATTGTGTTTCTGAAAATAAATCGAGTTCATTAAGTTGAAACTTGAAATTTTTAAAATCAAAAATAGTTTGTGATATCTCCAAGGTCATTAATTTGGACTTGGATGATTAACCGTGAAGGATTTGGATGCTCATATTGTTAAAATCTGTAAAAGAGCTAGTTTCCGATCCGGTTCGTTGAAACAGCCAAATCTTTGAAGATTGTTGATAGGGGGAGAGTATCAAGTATTCCTGGATATATTTCATATTATTATATCTTAGTCCCAGGATCTTGATTTAGAAAGTTTGATAGAGCCAGGTTACGATACCTGGACAACTGAAAATGTTTTCTCTGTAAAATGTTTTACTTATAAATGTTTGAGGATTGCAGATTCCAGACTACGATCCCGATAGCCGAGTCTAAGGGGGAGTCTGAAGACGAGCTCAACGCAAGGGGAAGCGTGCATAGGAGCCAGGATTCTTTCCCAGAAGAGCTTGTAACCGGAAAGCCAGGTGTCGATCCCAAAGCACGGAAGCTTGACGAAAGGGGGAGCCTGAAGAGTCTACCGAAAGGGGGAGCTGGAGCTGAAGACAGATCCACGGGGATTCTGTTAGAGCATAAGGGAGTTTTCGTTGCTGAAAAAGTGTTAAAGCTTCAAGAAGACTCAGTGAGAGAGAAAAAGACCAGAAGCTACGAGTCTGAATGTTTGAGATTGACTGCGGCAATATCCAAGGGGGAGTCTGTTAGTGCATTTATGTCTATCGCCTCCGTCATCTCAAACCGTAGCAGAAATTGTTAAATTCTAGGCTTTATGTTGTATTTAGATAGAAAAAGGCAAGGTGGCATTATTGTAAATAAGGAGAACTCTCCTTATAAGCCTTGGCCTATAAATAGAAGCCTTAGGGTTTCATTTAGGAACTTTTGCCATTTTGCAACTTTGGAGCTTAAAGGTTAGAGACAGAAAGTAGAGAGAGAAAGGCAAAAGGTGATTCAAGGTGCTTGTATCTTTCAGATCTTTTATAGAATCACAGATTGATTACGTTTCGTGTGTTTCGGTCTTGCTCGTTCACGGATTCGGCACGTCGTACGAATTGGTTCGCAATCGTTTGGAGTCAAACCGGTCCTAACAGCCCAGCTGAGCATGGAGCTGTGCCCAGCTGAACACGAGGCGTGCTCAGCTCAACACGGGGCGTGTCCAGCGAACACGGGGCGTGTCCAGCGAACAGGGGGCGTGCCCAAGTGTCAGCAGAAAAGACAAAGTGGTAGAAGCTTCTATTGCCCACCACGGGGCCGTGCTCAGCGGACACGGGGACGTGGTCAACTATAAGATTCGCACAATCCAGCAAATCTTCATAGTACAAAGATTCTTCTGCACCACGGGGTCGTGCTCAGCGGACACGGGGGCGTGGTCAACTAATAAGACAAGCTGCAATAAATGAAGAAAGAGAAGGATGTGGACACGGGGCCGTGCCCACTGGACACGGGGCCGTGCCCGAGCTTCTGTTCAGCCTATAAATAGAAGTGCTTGGCTCAAGCTCAAACCATCCCTTGGCACACCACCTCTCTCACACTTCACCCACCACCACCATAACACCATCATCCACCACCATCATCCATTGTCCATCGTAGAGTGTGTGAGTCGTCTCGGGATCCAAGATTGATCGTAAGAGTTCTTGACAATCAAGGCCATGTTTGCCTAAGTCTCTTACATCACTTGGTGAAGACAAAGTGTCTAGTGTAATACTTTTTATTTCTAATTTTTTCGCACTTTTTACTTGGTTTTGTATTAATGACTTTAATAACTAGTTTCTTATGTTGAAGGTGATCTTTCCTTATCGTTTGTCCGTGGTGTCTTGGCATTATTTTACTGTCTATATAAAATAAAATATTTTCACCATTCATATCTCCACGGTCTATATGGAGGTATGTTGGCTACCTGGTCGGGGGTTAAGGGAACGGTTTGGTAAAGGTCTTGCCATTGTTCAGCGTTTAGAGGTCCTGCAATGGACCTGGGCCAAATTTAGTAGGACCTCCTTCAATACTTAACGATATTGGATGGCGGGGGTCCAAACTCTTTGATCCCCTCATAAGTTAACTACTATTAATACTATAACCCGGCTATTTAGGACTGTATCCCTGCTGACTCAGACTACTTAGTCGAGAGTAACGTCACCTCCAAAAGAGGGGCCTACCATAATTTGCATTAATAACTTAATTAATTATCTTCCAATAATCCACCCTTTTAGGATTGTATCCTTGCTGACTCAAACTACTGGGGTGAGGGTAACGTCACCTTCAAAAGAGGGGCCTACTACAATAACTAAGATAATCTCTTAAAATAGTGCAAAAGTGCGGAAATAATCAAAGGTTACACTAGATACGAGTCGGAACCAAGTGATTCATCTTGTCTATCTGTTTTTATTTTTATTTTTCAGCATTTTAGTTAGTTTTTGTTTTTCTTAGTTAAAACATTTTTCTAAATTTTTTTGATTTGATTAGACGTTGAGGATAAACCGGTACTAAAAGCTCTTGTGTCCTTGGATGACCTCGGTATCTTACCAACACTATACTACGCTCACGATGGGTGCACTTGCCCATATGTGTGTCTAGTGTTAGTAAATATCGTGTTTTATAAATTTAAAACTTGACTAAAAAGTGTTAAAGGGGCTTAAAATATACACCTAATATATATAACACTCGACTACGCATCAAGTTTTCGTCGCTGTTGCCGGGGACACAAGGATTTTAAGAAAGCTTAAAATCGACGGCCTAATCAGTTTTTCAAAACCTTTTTAAAACGCGCGCACATTTTTCTGCATTTTAGTTTTGTTTTGCATTTACAGTAACCTGTACACGGGGCCGTGTTCACTGAACACGGGGCCGTGCTGCACATTTTCATAAAAACACCCAGTAACAGTAGCTTGAACACGGGCCGTGCTCACTTAACACGCCCTGTGCTCAACGAAATCAATAAATTTAATTAAAACGCCCAGATACAGATTCTGTACACGGGGCCGTGTCCACTGAACACGGGGCCGTGTCCAGCCTCTGTTTCCGTTTTTATTTTTGTTTTCTGATCTCGAGACTTGGTTGTGGTCTGCTGAGTGATTCTTATGGATCAATACTCAGGAGGTTACAACTACACCTATGAGGAGGATGATTATAGGGGTAACTATTGCACTAATTGTCGTAACACACAATCGGTTCAAAATAGTCACTCATATCAACCATCCCATTCATACACCTACTATGAGGAACCCAGGTACGAGCCATCAACTTCATACACATCATATGAAGACCAAAGGTATGAACCTCCTCCCTCATACTCATATTTTGATGAACCAAGGTATGAGCCTTCATACTCGTACTTTGAGGAACCAAGATATGAGCCACCACCTTCGTATGCTTATTATGAGGAACCATGGCGTGAACAACCCACCTCATATGAGTATTATGAAGAACAAAATTATGACCCTTATCCATCATATGCATACAATGAAGAACAATGGTGTGAACCATCTACTTCATATGGGTATTATGAGGAACAAAGGATCGAACAACCGGATTCAAGCTTTGAAAATCCCGATTCTTTTTCTATAACCGAAGTGACCGATAGGATATTAGAACACATTAGAGTTATCGATCGCTGTATAAAAGAATCTCGCGCTAGGGAAGAGGAGTCCCGAGCAAGAGAAGAATTAAAAAAGGAAGAGATAACTAAAAATGTTAAAATGGAAGAACAAGTAAGTGAAAAACCGACACATGAGTTAAACAACGAAAAAGGTGAGTCCGACAACGTTAAAATTCAAGAAGAGTCTAATTTTGAAGAAATTAATCTCTTGTCACCTTCTTTTGAAAATCATTGTTTAGTACCCCACTCATGCTAAGTTTTTAAAAGAGTTAAACACTAACACTAAAATTGACGAAACGGTAAGTGTTAAGTTAACTAATGATCAAACCTCGCTAATAAAAGAAGACCCATTTGAAATTAACATTACACCGGTTCCATGTTTCTTTCAAAATTCGTTTATTAGTAATATCACAATCGATAAAGATCTTTGTGTTAACATAATGCCTAACTACATTTTCGAAAAATTAAGTATTAGTGATTTTTCTCCACTTCAAATACCCATTTTCCTATCCAATCGGAAGGTAATAAAATCAATCGGTATAGCTGAGGATATCTTGGTTCAAACAAATCAAATGGTAATCCCAACCGACTTTGTCATCCTTGATGACGCTCCTCTAGTGTTGGGACGACCATTTGTAAAAACACACGAAGCTTTGAAAAACCGGAAGTACAACAATCTACCTCTTCAATTAGGGGCATTCAAAAAAAGTGTCAACCTTGAGCGATCAATGAAATATCCATTCGGCAATGACGACCCCCTAATTGAAGATGAGCCAGAACCACCTGATAAGGTGGGTCTAGCCAAGGACCCTTATAAACGTGGCGCACCACGGAGGCATTCCGCGGAACTATCCTTAGTTTTAGTTTAGATTAACTTTTACGTTTTCTAGTTTAGTTTTAATTTTCAGGAATAAAACACACTCGGGATGATGGAGGTTACTAAGGGAAACTTGAACCCACACCCCATGCACAAAAACAGAGCCTCCCAATGATTTTTCTTCATTACAGCAAGTTCAGCATGGGGCCGTGCTCAACCCAACACGCCCCGTGTCCGAGGTTCTGTAGAAAATGCCCAGTTCAGGTACCTGGACACGGGGCCGTGCTCACTGAACACGCCCCCCGTGCCCAGCCTTCTGTTTACTTTTGGTACTGGCAGTCTGGACACTGGGCCGTGCTCAACCAACACCACCCCGTGTTCAGCTACCCAGTACCATAAAATCTTGTTTTTAACCCACTTTTACACATTCAATCAACCTAAAAACTTATTTTTGGGACACATTGAGGACAATGTGTAATTTAAGTGTGGGGGGGATGCTAAAACCTTGAATCTTGCAAGTCCTAAATACAAGCCTTACACAAAACTCTATTGGAACCGCTAATCACCCCAATTTTTTTTCAAAAATTTTTCATTTTTTTTACTTGTCTAGGTTTAACTCGGGAATTTCAAGTTCTAAAAAGGTTATATTTTTACGAATTTACAACCGATAGCGTCGTGATAAAAAGAACCAACATAAGAAAATTATGAAAAGGCATGACAAGCTTAGTTAAAATTTGATTATATATACTTGATCACACAAAAAACCCATTCCCACAAAAGTGAGTTTTGAGCCTTTATTGAGCATACAATTACATATCTTTAAACTAAATGCTCATTTTTCGTTTCTTGTGTGAATAGCCGCTTGGTTCTTACGACTCTAGAACTTGCCATGACGATACATTCCCGGTCCTTATCAACTTAAACCCGAGTAAGTAAATGATTGAGGCATTAGGACTAACCCTTTTTATTTCTACACCATTTTTTTTTCTTTTTTTTACCACCTACCCAAAAATCCCCCTAGTTAGCCCCTTTGAGCCTAAACCTTTTCATTTCATAACCCAAACCAAACACCCTTTTACCCACCAAAACCTTTGTCATTTTTAACCCTTTATTTTAGTAACTAGCTCGGTCTTTCGTATGACTTTTCAAAAAAAAAAAAAAAATTGTTGATGATGAAGCAAAAGAAAATAAACAAACAAGTTCTTCAAAAATAACTTTGTTTGAATAATAGCTTCATCAAAATAAAAGTTATAAAAATAAAAAGTCTTACGAAAACCGACGCTTGTTACGCTTTTTGCCCTTTTTCTACTAACCACTAACCACTAACCCAACCACCTACCTTTAACCCAAGCCTAACCCTTCACCCAAAAGTCCTCTTGATATTTACAAAGGTATATAGTTAAAAAGGAGGAGGATTGATTGCTTGGCAAGCTTATGGTAGGAGTATGTTTCATGCCGCTCTCGAGTGATCCACTAAAATACATTTTCGGCTGAGTGTTGAGTGATCCCCGTGAGGTATGTGAACTTGTATATAAATGGAATTTTAAAAAGGCATGTTATGCCCTAATAAGTAATTTATCTTATGAAAAGTTTTAAATAAATCATGACGAATAGGATTGTAAATAAATAAAAATAAAACCTAATAAAGAATATTGGAAATCCCGACACTCTATGACAAGCCCTAAAACCTTCTCTTCTACCCATTCCATTTGGGAGTGTAAGCCACATTATAAAGAGTTTTGCTTGAGGACAAGCAAAGATTCAAGTGTGGGGGTATTTGATGTGTGTAAAATGCAACATATAAATTACATCAAATGACGCATAAAACTAACCTTTTTTTAGTACTAATGTTGGAAAAAGTGTGCTTTTGTCTTCCTTTTGTATTTTCAGGATCAAATGAGCTTAAACGAACAAAAGGAACAAATATACAGCCAAAACCAACATAAATACAAAGAAAAGGAAGAAACGTGGCATGCCCGACTCCTAGACAGCATCTCCCAAAGCAAAAACAAGAAGAAAGCTGAGCATGGGGCTGTGCCCAACTGAGCATGGGGCTGTGCCCAGCTGAACACGGGGCGTGCTCAGCTCAACACGGGGCGTGTCCAGCGAACACGGGGCGTGTCCAGCGAACAGGGGGCGTGCCCAAGTGTCAGCAGAAAAGACAAAGTGGTAGAAGCTTCTATTGCCCACCACGGGGCCGTGCTCAGCGGACACGGGGCCGTGGTCAACTATAAGATTCGCACAATCTAGCAAATCTTCATAGTACAAAGATTCTTCTGCACCACGGGGTCGTGCTCAGCGGACACGGGGGCGTGGTCAACTAATAAGACAAGCTGCAATAAATGAAGAAAGAGAAGGATGTGGACACGGGGCCGTGCCCACTGGACACGGGGCCGTGCCCGAGCTTCTGTTCAGCCTATAAATAGAAGTGCTTGGCTCAAGCTCAAACCATCCCTTGGCACACCACCTCTCTCACACTTCACCCACCACCACCATAACACCATCATCCACCACCATCATCCATTGTCCATCGTAGAGTGTGTGAGTCGTCTCGGGATCCAAGATTGATCGTAAGAGTTCTTGACAATCAAGGCCATGTTTGCCTAAGTCTCTTACATCACTTGGTGAAGACAAAGTGTCTAGTGTAATACTTTTTATTTCTAATCTTTTCGCACTTTTTACTTGGTTTTGTATTAATGACTTTAATAACTAGTTTCTTATGTTGAAGGTGATCTTTCCTTATCGTTTGTCCGTGGTGTCTTGGCATTATTTTACTGTCTATATAAAATAAAAGATTTTCACCATTCATATCTCCACGGTCTATATGGAGGTATGTTGGCTACCTGGTCGGGGGTTAAGGGAACGGTTTGGTAAAGGTCTTGCCATTGTTCAGCGTTTAGAGGTCCTACAATGGACCTGGGCCAAATTTAGTAGGACCTCCTTCAATACTTAACGGTATTGGATGGCGGGGGTCCAAACTCTTTGATCCCCTCATAAGTTAACTACTATTAATACTATAACCCGGCTATTTAGGACTGTATCCCTGCTGACTCAGACTACTTAGTCGAGGGTAACGTCACCTCCAAAAGAGGGGCCTACCATAATTTTCATTAATAACTTAATTAATTATCTTCTAATAATCCACCCTTTTAGGATTGTATCCTTGCTGACTCAAACTACTGGGGTGAGGGTAACGTCACCTTCAAAAGAGGGGCCTACTACAATAACTAAGATAATCTCTTAAAATAGTGCAAAAGTACGGAAATAATCAAAGGTTACACTAGATACGAGTCGGAACCAAGTGATTCATCTTGTCTATCTGTTTTTATTTTTATTTTTCAGCATTTTAGTTAGTTTTTATTTTTCTTAGTTAAAACATTTTTCTAAATTTTTTTGATTTGATTAGACGTTGAGGATAAACCGGTACTAAAAGCTCTTGTGTCCTTGGACGACCTCGGTATCTTACCAACACTATACTACGCTCACGATGGGTGCACTTGCCCATATGTGTGTCTAGTGTTAGTAAATATCGTGTTTTATAAATTTAAAACTTGACTAAAAAGTGTTAAAGGGGCTTAAAATATACACCTAATATATATAACACTCGACTACGCATCACCGGGCCAATGGCGAGCGGGTCATTAGTTAAATAGCGCTATTAGGTTTGACAAGCCTCACACCGTGCCATAGAGGACGGGAGTGGTCTAATGGATCTGGGCACTTAGTCAATGATGATAGAATTGATGTAGGGCACAACAAGACTCAGTCAGTTGTCGATATGGTAACGGGTCTAGTGGTTAACATAGGGAAGCCCCCACTGATTATGGTTTGGGAAACAAGGAATTGGATAACTCGTGGTTTACGAAACAACATATGGTTTTTGGAACAACATTAAAACTGGACAACCAACTGTGAACTCGCTCAACTTTGTTGTTGACTCGTTGTTACATGCCTTGCAGGTCGTTAGGTATTTATGGAGCTTGCACGAGAAGGAGGAGTCGTTGTGGGACATGGACCGTTGTGTGCCATGTTAAACTTTATGAACTTATGACTTATGTTTTGGTTTTACATTTTATGCTTTCGCTGATTAACTTGAACTTGGTTAACTTGTTTTGAACACCAATTATATTGTGTGGTTGAACTTTTATTTACTTTACTATATTGTTTAATATGATTGGTGGCTCGATCCTGGTCATGTCACGCCTACTGCGGTGATACTCCGCTTGTGGATTTTGGGGGTGTGACAGATTGGTATCAGAGCCATTGGTTATAGTGAACTTGGTTTTAAAAAGGGAAAAGCTTTTTGACAAAACCAGACTATAACCTGTACAGTGCTCAACGATCCACAACGACGCTTCGCTCCACGTGCAAGACTCAACACTATAGGTGATATGGTTTATGTTTATATTGCCTGTCTGTTAGTTTATAGAGTGCATTGTTCATGGTATGCTTAGTCAACGTAACGACTGTTGGTTGAAACCCATGTGTGCTTGCTCTCTTCTGTCATCCCACACTTATGCACTTTCGCGTTACTTCTCTCACTTGTGTTTCTTTTGATATGAAGATCATGAGTGGACGTCTGAACTTGTCTCAAGCCCAGCTGACGGCTCTAATTAACGAACGAGTTGCTGAGGCACTTGCAGCAGTCCCTGCAGGAGGTATAACCTACCATTCTGGCCTATCTTAGGATGTTTAGATCCTACTCTCGCGAACCAACTCTTGTGCTTAACCTTGTCTTTTCTTTCTCGCGCAACAGGTCAGCATGCTCAACCTCCTGTGTGTACATTCAAGACCTTTATGGACTGTCGACCTAGTACCTTCAGTGGTACAGAAGGAGCTGTAGGTCTTCTCCACTGGTTCGAGAAGATCGAGTCTGTCTTTGAGATGTGTGATTGCCCTGAGGCTCGTAGGGTAAAATTTGCTACTGGAACACTCGAAGGTGCTGCGTTGAGTTGGTGGAACACACAGGTTCAAATGCTAGGGTTGGCAGCTGCTAATGCCACCCCATGGAACGACTTCAAAGATCTAATCAAAGAGGAGTACTGTCATCGCAATGACATTCACAAGCTAGAGGTAGAGTTTTACAATTTGAAGATGACGGGGTCTGAAATCGAAGCGTATACGAAGAGGTCAAATGAACTGGCTATCTTGTGTCCTACTATGGTGGATCCTCCTATCAAACGTATCGAGCTGTACCTCAAGGGTTTAGTGCCAGAGATTCAGAGCCATGTGACTGCAGCTAACCTCCCCACGATTCAGCAAGTTATTCGACTGTCCCACCGTCTCACTGATCAGGCAGTCGAGCAGAACAAGTTGCCTAAGCGTATTAGTGCTACCCCTACTTCAGATGCTCCTAGCGACAACAAGCGCAAATGGGATGGAAATTCGAGCAAAGGTTCTACTTCTGTTCAGTCACAGTCTCAGCAGCGATGGACTGACGACTACAAGAGCCCCAGTCAGCAGTCTTCTGGGAATCAGGAACAGGGTGGGTACAAGGGAAACCACCCTAAGTGCAATCGATGTAACATGCACCACAGTAGGCCGTGCAACGAGGGCCATTGTCATAGATGTAACAAGCTTGGGCACGCAGCAAAGGAATGCAGGAGCCCATATCTTGCAAATCAGAATCGTCAGCAATAGCAACAAGCTCCACAGAACCAGCAGCAGCAACAACAGGGTAATAAAGGATGTTTTCAGTGTGGTGTTGAAGGCCACTTCAAGAGGAACTGTCCCCAGCTGAACCAGAATCAGAACAACAACAATAACAACCAGGGGAATGGAAACAATGGGGGTAACAATGATGGCAATAGTGCCAGGGGCCGTGCTTTTGTGATTGGTCAGGGTGATGCAAGGAAAAATCCCAACGTTGTGATGGGTAAGTTTCTACTGGATGACTTCTTTGTTTCAGTTTTATTTGATTCGGGTGCCGATACTAGTTACGTGTCTTTAAAAATTAGTCAAATGCTTAAGCGTATTCCAACACTTTTGAACACCAAGCATGTTGTAGAACTAGCAAACGGTAAAAGTCTTAAGGCTACACACATAGTTAAGGGTTGTAATCTTGTCCTAGCTGGTCAGACTTTCTCTATCGACCTTATCCCAATTGTTCTTGGTAGTTTCGACATCGTCATTGGGATGGATTGGTTATCTCAACATCGAGTAGAGATCCTTTGTAAGGAGAAAATCGTCCGCATTCCTCGTCCTAGTGAAGAACATCTCGTGATTCATGGTGACAAGAGTGGTGCAGTGGTGGGCATCATCTCTTTTCTTAAGGCCCAGAAGTGCTTGCGAAAGGGCCACACAGCTATTATAGCCCTCGTTACTGACACCTCAACGAAAGAGAAGAAGATGGAAGATATTCCGATTGTACGTGACTTTCCTGAGGTATTTCCTGAGGAATTACCTGGTCTTCCGCCTCATCGTCAGGTCGAATTTCAAATCGAGCTAGCTCCTGGAGCAGCACCAATAGCCCGTGCACCTTATCGTTTAGCTCCATCAGAACTAGAAGAACTGTCCGCGCAACTACAAGAACTCTTGGAAAAGGGTTTCATTCGTCCTAGCTCTTCGCCTTGGGGAGCTCCAGTCTTATTTGTGAAGAAGAAAGACGGTACCTTCCGTATGTGTATTGATTATCGCGAACTCAACAAGGTGACCGTGAAGAATCGTTATCCTCTCCCGCGTATCGACGACCTATTCGACCAGCTGCAAGGGTCGAGCTTCTACTCAAACATTGATCTGAGATCAGGCTACCATCAGCTGAGAGTCCGAGATGAGGATATCTCCAAGACAACATTCAGGACTCGTTACGGCCATTACGAGTTCCTGGTCATGCCTTTTGGACTGATAAACGCACCTACGGTCTTCATGGATCTCATGAAGCGAGTGTGCAAACCTTACCTGGATAAGTTCGTTATTGTTTTCATCGACGACATCCTGATCTATTCTAAGAGTCAGGAGGAACACGAGCATCACCTACGCCTCATTCTGGAACTCCTTCGAGCAGAGCAGCTGTATGCTAAATTTTCGAAATGCGACTTTTGGCTTCGTGAAGTCCATTTCCTAGGCCACGTGGTAAACGAGGATGGGATTCACGTTGATCCATCCAAGGTTGACTCGATCAAGAACTGGCCTGCACCCCGTACACCAACTGAAATCTGCCAATTCTTGGGTTTGGCGGGTTACTACAGAAGGTTTATCAAGGATTTCTCCAAGATTGAGCAACCTCTCACTTCACTAACTCAGAAGGGTGTCACTTATCGTTGGGGTTATGCACAGGAATCCGTGTTTCAGCACTTAAAGAATAGACTTTGTAGCGCACCTATTCTCTCATTGCCTGAAGGCACAGACGATTTTGTGGTTTATTGCGACGCGTTAATTCAAGGACTAGGTTATGTGTTGATGCAACGTGAGAAAGTCATTGCTTATGCATCATGCCAACTTAAGGTTCACGAAAGGAACTACACTACACATTATCTGGAGCTGGGAGCTGTTGTTTTCGCACTCAAGATATGGAGACATTACCTGTACGGTACCAAGTGCACCATTTACACCGATCACGGGAGTCTCCAGCATATCTTCGAACAGAAGGAGTTGAACATGCGACAGCGTAGATGGCTCGAACTCTTGAATGATTATGAATGCGCGATCAAGTACCATCCGGGCAAAGCCAATGTGGTGGCCGACGCCCTCAGCCGAAAGGAGTCAAAACCTAAGCGCGTGCGAGCCATTACAACTTACCATCCAATCTAGTCTTCCTACTCAGATACGAGATGCTCAGGTTGAAGCATTGAAAGCAGAGAACATCAGAGCCATTACAACTTACCATCCAAATGGGTCGGGTTCGAAGGTATAAGCGATTTATCAGATCGCTTACCCTTATGACCCTAGACAACGTGGTAATCAGTAGGCATAGTCACAAGGGACTATAACCATCGTGATTACAATCACGTTGCGAAGTTCAAACGAACTTCGCATTGACCATAAACTGGTCAATGCAGAAAGTCAAACAAAGTTTGGCTTTCGGACTCGAAAAGAAATAAAAGAACGAAGGAACGCTTACGAAGGGTCCCCGAATGCTAATCTAGATCAAAATAGCTCAGGTATGAAACAAAGGTTTCAACTTAGAGCACATTAGATCAGATTCTTGTGAGGAAAAGTGAAGGGTGGAGGTGGGTATTTATAGTTTTCGGTTCACCGTTAGGATCATTTCTTGGAAAAGGGGGCACGATCTAAGCCGTACACTTGTTGGAAAGTTGTGGTAACTCATTTGCCATCCACCATAAGAGTTTGACACTTGGCACTTGGCCTTTGGAGAGTGTTAAGGGCTGTTAACAGCTGAAAAAAAACATTTTGCTGCATCTGGCCCCTGTTTACGGACCTAGTTTGGCCGATTTACAGTTTCAGTCCCTGCAACCTCAAAACTTGGTTTTCGATGCGTTTTTTGACACGTTTAAGCCCCGTTAACCCCATTTCAAAGCTCTAAAATGAAGTTAAAGTATAGGGAACTTAAAATGTGTTAAAAAATATCTCAGATGTCGGTTCGTTTGGCCGTACGATCGCGATGTTCGCTTAATTACGACGGAATGCGCATAAGCGCGAAAAACGATCCAAATGACGCGACGAATGGATTTTTCTCAAGCCTAAACACTAAAATAAAATATTTTAGTGCTTACATAAATTTTTGGATGTCCGGATGTATTCAGAACGTAAGTTATGCGCGAAAGTGTAAACTTGTGCACTTTTTGACGCTTTTAGTCCCTGAATGTCCCAAAAGTTTATTTTAGCACACCGAACACCTCAAAGCCTATTTATAAGCTATGTAGAGGATATTTATGGCATGTTTAACTTATGGTCATGTTCCGGAATGTTCGTTACTGTTCAAATTGGCATACTTTCGCAGTTTGTCAAGTTTAGTCCTTGTAAGTGAATTAACTTGTTTTTGCCATACCAAAGCCTTCAAAACTTATTTCTAAGTTATGTAAGGGTTATTTAAGGTATGTTAAGTATATGTTGATGTTCCGGAGTATTTTTCGTATTAAACTGATTACGTTTACGCACCAGTTTGCGTATAACTCTCCAGAAAGTGATATAGAGTTTGAAATTGAATAAAAGTCAAAACATGAAAAATGTAAAACATAACCAAACAAACATTGGGATCAAATAACATTGTTTTATTGATAATTGAACTGTTCACAATGATTATAAGCACAGATGTTACAGTCTCCCCTACTTGTGGAAATTTCGTCCCGAAATTTATTTAGAGGAAACTCGTGGGAAAAGATGCGGATACTTCGCCTTCATTTGATCTTCGCGTTCCCAAGTAAACTCGGGTCCACGTTTAGCTTCCCAGCAAACTTTGACCAAAGGAATGCGCTTGCGTTTGAGCCACTTGACTTCACGTTCCATGATTTCCACAGGTTTCTCAACAAATTTCAGTGTTTTACCAACACGAATTTCGTCAAGTGGTATGTGGAGGTTCTCATCAGCTAAACACCTCTTGAGATTGGACACGTGAAAAGTTGGATGAACATTTCCAAGTTCAGGAGGTAACTCAAGTCTGTAGGCCACCTTTCCGATTCTTTCGACGATCTTGAATGGTCCAACGTATCTAGGTGTAAGTTTTCCTTTCTTTCCAAATCTGATCACACCTTTCCAAGGTGAGACCTTAAGTAATACTCGATCACCGACTTGAAATTCCAAGGGCTTGCGTTTTGGGTCCGCGTAACTCTTTTGACGGCTTCTAGCTGTCTGAAGGTTATCACGTACTTTCTTAATCTTGTCAGTTGTCTCTAAAATGAGGGCAGGTCCAGTAAGCTGAGCCTCGCCGATCTCATTCCAGCAGACTGGTGAACGACATTTTCGACCATAGAGAGCCTCGAAAGGAGCCATTTTGATGCTGGTGTGATAACTGTTGTTGTAGGAGAATTCAATCAACTGAAGATGTGAATCCCAACTACCACCAAAATTGATCACACAAGCTCTAAGCATATCCTCCAGAGTCTGGATTGTTCTCTCAGATTGACCATCCGTTTGCGGATGATAAGCTGTGCTCAGGTTAAGTTGGGTCCCCATAGCAGATTGCATGGTTCTCAAAAAATGAGAAGTGAAACGAGCATCTCTGTCAGAAATGATGTTCAAAGGAACACCATGTCGAGCTACAATTTCATCCACATAGATTTTAGCAAGTTTGTCAGCAGAAAAATCCTCACGGATTGGCAAGAAATGTGCTGACTTAGTAAGACGATCAACGACTACCCAGATAGCATCATGACCTTTCTTTGTGCGTGGAAGTTTGGTAACAAGATCCATAGTAATGTTTTCCCATTTCCAAACTGGGATCTCTGGTTGCACCAATAAACCCGAAGGACGTTGATGTTCAGCCTTAACCTTAAGACAAGTAAGGCATTTTGGTACGTATAAGGCAATGTCTTTCTTCATACCAGGCCACCAATAGTGAATACGAAGATCCTTATACATCTTATCTGAGCCAGGATGAACAGAATAACGCGACTTATAGGCTTCATCCATAAGCAAGGTGCGAAGGTTATCTTGGCTTGGGACCCGCAAACGGTCCATGAAGTAATATGATCCATTGTCCTTCAGTTCCAGATCAGGTGTTATGTGATAGGGAAATTCCTTATCCATCAAACCTTGTGAAACACAAGATTGTTGAGCCTGAGAAATGCGTGCCTGGATATCGGATCGAGCTTGAATAACAGATTGAACATGAACACAATGAAGCTTAGTACATTCCTTATGACTCAATGCATCGGCTATGACATTCGCCTTACCAGGATGGTAGCGAATTTCGCAGTCATAGTCGTTTAGAAGCTCGACCCAACGTCGTTGCCTCATGTTGAGTTCTTTCTGGTTGAAGATATGCTGAAGACTTTTGTGGTCCGTGAAAACCACACATTTTGTACCGTACAAATAGTGTCTCCAGATCTTTAGAGCGAAAACAACTGCACCCAACTCAAGATCATGAGTGGTGTAGTTCTTCTCATGTATCTTCAACTGCCTCGATGCATATGCTATGACTTTGTTCCTTTGCATCAGAAAACAACCAAGACCCAATTTAGATGCATCGCAATAAACGACGAAATCATCATTGCCCTCAGGCAAAGTCAGAACAGGCGCGTCACAAAGTTTCTGCTTCAAGTGTTGAAAAGCTTCCTCTTGCTTGAATCCCCAATCAAAGGGTTTGTTCTTCTGAGTTAGAGCAGTTAGAGGAACTGCAATCTTTGAGAAGTTCTCAATGAAGCGGCGGTAATAACCCGCTAGACCAAGAAAAGAACGAACTTCAGTAGGAGTAGTAGGCGTATCCCAATCCTTAATCGCACTGATCTTGGAGGGATCTACATGAATACCTCGTTCGTTGACAATATGTCCTAAGAATTGAACTTCTTTAAGCCAGAATTCACACTTGGAGAATTTGGCGAAAAGTTGCTCTTTCTTTAGGAGTTCCAGAGTAAGACGAAGATGTTGCTCGTGATCAGCTCGCGTCTTAGAGTAAATCAAGATGTCGTCAATAAAAACAATGACGAACTGATCCAAATAAGGCTTGCAGACCCTATTCATTAAGTCCATGAAAACCGCAGGAGCATTAGTCAAACCAAATGGCATGACTGTGAACTCATAATGCCCATAACGAGTGCGGAACGCTGTCTTGGGAATATCTTCTTCATGCACCCGAAGTTGATGATACCCAGAACGTAGATCAATCTTCGAAAAATAAGAAGCACCCTGTAACTGATCAAAGAGGTCGTCTATGCGCGGTAGGGGATATCGATTCTTGATGGTAAGCTTGTTAAGCTCACGATAATCGATACACATCCTAAAAGATCCATCCTTCTTCTTAACAAAAAGAACGGGAGCACCCCAGGGTGAAAAGCTAGGACGGATAAAACCTTTGTCAGAGAGTTCCTGAAGCTGCTTAGACAACTCTTGCATCTCAGACGGTGCAAGACGGTATGGAGCTCTGGCAATGGGATTTGCACCAGGTACGAGATCAATGCGGAACTCGACTTGGCGTGCTGGGGGTAGACCAGGTAACTCTTCAGGGAAAACTTCAGAATAATCCCGAACGACAGGAATATCTGAAATAGACTTACCCTTGCCTTTATCTGTTGTAACATGTGCTAAGAAGGCCACATAATTCTTCCGCAGATATTTTCGAGCTTTAAAACAAGACATGAGCTTAAGACCACCAGATGGTTTCTCACCTTGAACCTGTAGGATCTCGCCTGTCGAAAGCGGCACACGAACGATCTTCTCGAAGCAAACCACCTCTGCGTGATGCTTGGCTAACCAATCCATAGCCACAATAACGTCGAAGCTTCCAAGTTGCATAGGCGTGAGGTCAATAGGAAAAAGATGGTCGTTAAGGTTCAACTGGCAGTTGCGAAGAACAGAATCAAGAACAATGGGTTCACCATTAGCAACTTCTACTGTCAAGGGTTTTCCTAGTTTCGTTCTAGACACGCGAAGCATTGGCTCAAAAGACAATGACACAAAACTCTTATCGGCACCCGTATCAAAAAGAACAGATGCAGGCTGATTATTAATAAAGAACGTACCGTTCACCACATTATCGTCCGCCTGCGCCTCTTGGGCATTCAAGTTAGAAGCTCGCCCTCGAGCCTGAGCCTGATTCTGGTTTGCATTCACCAATCTTGGGCACTGGTTGCGGTAGTGGGTCAGATCCCCACAGTTATAACAAGCACCCGGTGGGTAGTGTGGTCGTGCAGCTTGACCCTGTTGTTGAGCAGGAGGCTGGGCAACTTGTTGAGCCGGGTTCTGAACTGCCCGATTCTGAGCAAGTCGACAAACATCGGCAAGATGACCTGACTTCCCACAGTTAGTACAGAAACGGCACTGATGTTGCGGCTGATGGTGACTGTTGCATCTATTGCACAAAGGTGCATTCCCTGAATAGGGTTTCTTCGCTGGAGGCTGTGCGGGTTGGTTGGGAGCTGCCTGGTTAGCTTGGGCAGTGACAGCAAAATTTTGGGAAGCTTTACGCTTCCTTGACCCTCTCGAAGAACCAGAATTCTTTCCATTCTTGTTTTGACCTTTCTTGCTATCTTCCTTGTCAGCCGACTATTTCTTGCCCTTGTCACCCTTCCTGTGTAACTTATTCTTCCGAATCTGCGACTCAGTCAATGTCGCTGATAACTCGATCGCCTGACGGAGTGTGGCAGGGTTACTACCAGTAATGATGTCTTGCACTGAGTCAGGTAGGCCGTCGATGTACCTTTCGATAGCCTTGTCGAGTGGGGTAACCATAGTCGGGCAAAGCAGACTCAACTCCTCAAACCTATCAGTATACGCCCTGTGCTCACCACTATCTTGCTTTAAATCATCAAACTCTTTCTCCAACGCTCGTTGTTCATGACGAGGACAGAACTCCCTCATCATAAGAGCTCTAAGTTCAGCCCATGTCTGTGCTAGAGCAACTTCTGCACCACGGTCTCTCATTACCCCATTCCACCATGTAAGAGCCCTCTTCTAAAACACGCTCGAAGAAAACTCGACCTTGCGATTGTCAGGACACTGCACGTGGCGAAAAGTATTCTCAATGCTCTCAAACCATTGAAGAAGCCCAGTCGCTCCCTTAGAACCACTAAACTTGAGTGGTTTAGCCGAGTTAAAATCCTTGTATTTGCATGGAGCATTGTTGTTGTTGTTGGCTTGGTTCCATTGAGCAAAGAGGTTTGGGAATTGAGCAGCCATCTGCTGCGCAATGATTTCTGCCAGTTCGGCAGTCGCTATCTGGTTTTCGCGTCGAGGAGGCATTCTAAAAGAGGAAAACATGAAAGGAAACGAGTGAGATGATTGGATGAAGAGAATGAGATGAAACAAAATTAACAAAAGAAAAGATGGTGGTCATTTGTCCACATTACCAAGCAAACAAACGACACACAGTGACTAATCAAAGTAAATGGATCAAAAATAATGTGTCGCGAAGACATGCTCGCCTATAAGTGAACACTCATCCCAAGAATTCCCAGGTAAGCACAACTGGTCTCGCGTCTGATGAGATATATACGAAGTGCTTGCCTAGACAGAAAACCCAGAATACAGGCATTCACTCTTCCAGTTTGCACGTGTTCACACTATTTAGAACCCAAAACTTTCACGAGATTTTGAAAATTTGAAGGCACAAGGCCAAAAACCAAACTGGAAGGGTTCAAAACCATATAACAGAGGGTTCAAAACCTTACAATAGAGGGTTCAAAACCTTGTAATAAATCATTCAAAACAGATGATTGTTTTTCAAAAATCGTTTCGGAAAATTTGGTTTTTGTTTTGATAATCACCTAAGGATAGGTGATGTGCATGTTTTAAGATCTAAACACAAGATAACTTGTGTTAGGGTCCTAGAAAGGTTATAGTCTAGGTCAAAGAATTACTAATAACCTAATTCCCTATAACCATTGGCTATGATACCAACTCTTCTGTCACACCCCGACCACGTAGAACATACAAAAACGTGGCGGAAACGTCGGGGAGTGTTGTAACAGAATTATTGTTTCACAACCATGGCATACAAAGTTATATTTTATTTATTAAACAAGAGTGTTATATTGTCTTAAACAGGAAACAAAGTGTTCATAACATAATTAAACTAGTTTATCTTCATTTTTAGTCTCTAAGGCACAGGTCCGCCCTAGTGTCACGATCATCATCCTATGGAAAAGCTCCTGAAAACACATGTGAAAATAGGTACGTCAGCATAAAAATGCCTGTGAGATACATAGGTTTTGTAAAAATATGATTCATGACTCGTGTTTAAGAAAATGTTTAGTCATGAACCTTGTAATTTGCTTTGTCTTATAAATCATTTGAAAAACGATAAGATCAGATGATATGTATAAATAAATGTAAGGTTAAATGAATAACCATGTAAAAATGAGTTTGTGTAAGATAAGTTGTTTGTAAACAATGTCTTGTAAAAAGTATGTTATTTGTGTAAAATGTCATGTGTCATAAATTGAAATGATTTAAATAACGCTACGATATGTAATACCATACAAACACTTATATATAGGAAGTACCAGCGGCGTATCCACCATGCTTGTATCATATTTCACACGCCTCGTTACTTAAATCACTTACTCAAACCAAACCACCAATGTAAATTGTTTATGTATAATCAAACGTCAAAATGTTATTGTGTAAACCATATCAAATGTCTGTGTTTAATGTAATTCATGAATTGTGTATATCAATGTCAAATGTTTATGTCTAATGTAAATCATGTAATGTGTATCCAATAATGTCATGTATGGTATGTGAAATATATCAACTAAACCATATGTAAAATGCACAAAAACAAGGTATTGAAGTAAAACATGGTCTAAATCAAAGTTATGTTTTGTGGAACAAATGCATGCTATACTGATATAAACATCTATGCGGTATTGTGAAAATGCATACATCCAAGCCTTGAGACTGTGGCGATAAACCCTTAAACAAATTAAAGGTTTATCTAAGTTATGTATATCGAATTCGGTCATTCCTTCCAATCCAAACAAACCCAGGATTTCAGGAACGGGAGTTGTCAATTCCTATGGTACCACTACCTACTAACGAACAGCGTAGCTAATGTTAATGAATGTATTGTTCCATTGAAACAAACCAAATGTCATACCAAAATGTAAGCATGTGATGAAAACAACTGTACTAAGTATGTAACAAATGGACATACATAGCATGTGACATGAAACAAATGTACTAAGTATGCACACAATGGGCATACATAGCATGAAATGTAATGTGAAACAATGTACTAAGTACGCACACAATGGGCATACATAGCATAAAATGTAATGTAAAGCAATGTACTAAGTACACACACAATGGGCATACATAGCATGAAATGTAATGTAAAGCAATGTACTAAGTACGCACACAATGGGCATACATAGCATGAAATGTAATGTAAAACAATGTACTATAATGTACTAACGAACATAGCAGGTATATGATGTGAAAACATGGAAAGCATGAAAGTAACAAGTAGGCACATGTGTTCCACCCCAAAACAGTTTGGAAAATAGTAAAAGAGGGGTCTATGTACTCACTTGAGATTGCTCAGAAGTCCTAAGATAACCACCAAGCAATGCTAGAGATCACGGAATCAAACGGCACCTAATATAGGTAACTATGTTAATAAACCGGACCTAAATCGGAAGATCGGATAGAATGCGGGTTCGTAAACCAAACGAGTATGGAGACTCGTGTAATATGGTTTAACAAAGCCTACATACTAAATGAAACCTAACATAAGTGCTTACGACCCATTACGACCCGTTTAGGTAGCTTATGCTACTTTAACGCGTCGCTCGCGTGAAACGCGTTCGGACCGCCTAACTAGTCCTATGACAAGTAAAATATGCCTTAACATATCTAATATTGTTACCAAAACAGTTTAGATACCAAAATTTATGTTACATATGCTTAAAATGAATTTTGGCGTCAAAAGGGCATTTTGGTAATTTACCTAAGGCATATAAACTACCTATCATACAACTACTTAAACGAAGCGACCATAAGGTATAACCTCGGAAGGTTATTCCCTATATACTATGGTCACCTAATGTGTTTGGTCGGATCCTAATGATCGGCCAAATGGGTCGGGTTCGAAGGTATAAGCGATTTATCAGATCGCTTACCCTTACGACCCTAGACAACGTGGTAATCAGTAGGCATAGTCACAAGGGACTATAACCATCGTGATTACAATCACGTTGCGAAGTTCAAATGAACTTCGCATTGACCATAAACTGGTCAATGCAGAAAGTCAAACAAAGTTTGACTTTCGGACTCGAAAAGAAATAAAAGAACGAAGGAACACTTACGAAGGGTCCCCGAATGCTAATCTAGATCAAAATAGCTCAGGTATGAAACAAAAGTTTCAACTTAGAGCACATTAGATCAGATTCTTGTGAGGAAAAGTGAAGGGTGGAGGTGGGTATTTATAGTTTTCGGTTCACCGTTAGGATCATTTCTTGGAAAAGGGGGCACGATCTAAGCCGTACACTTGTTGGAAAGTTGTGGTAACTCATTTGCCATCCACCATAAGAGTTTGACACTTGGCACTTGGCCTTTGGAGAGTGTTAAGGGCTGTTAACAGCTGAAAAAACGTTTTGCTGCATCTGGCCCCTGTTTACGGACCTAGTTTGGCAGATTTACAGTTTCAGTTCCTGCAACCTCAAAACTTGGTTTTCGATGCGTTTTTTTGACACGTTTAAGCCCCGTTAACCCCATTTCAAAGCTCTAAAATGAAGTTAAAGTATAGGGAACTTAAAATGTGCTCAAAAATATCTCAGATGTCGGTTCGTTTGGCCGTATGATCGCGATGTTCGCTTAATTACGACGGAATGCGCATAAGCGCGAAAAACGATCCAAATGACGCGACGAATGGATTTTTCTCAAGCCTAAACACTAAAATAAAATATTTTAGTGCTTACATAAATTTTTGGATGTCCGGATGTATTCAGAACGTAAGTTATGCGCGGAAGTGTAAACTTGTGCACTTTTTGACGCTTTTAGTCCCTGAATGTCCCAAAAGTTTATTTTAGCACACCGAACACCTCAAAGCCTATTTCTAAGCTATGTAGAGGATATTTATGGCATGTTTAACTTATGGTCATGTTCCGGAATGTTCGTTACTGTTCAAATTGGCATACTTTCGCAGTTTGTCAAGTTTAGTCCCTGTAAGGATCGAAGAAACGGTTAGAACAAAAGGAAGACGGCGCTTACTATGTGACAGGGCGCATCTGGGTTCCACTATATGGTAATTTACGTGAGCTTGTGATGGATGAAGCACATAAGTCTCGTTACTCAGTACATCCTGGTTCAGATAAGATGTACCACGACCTAAAGACAACGTACTGGTGGCCTAGCATGAAAGCCAACATAGCAACCTACGTTAGTAAATGTTTGACTTGTGCGAAAGTCAAGATTGAATACCAGAAACCATCAGGCCTACTTCAACAACCAGAGATTCCGACATGGAAATGGGAGCAAGTTTCCATGGACTTCGTTACTGGCCTACCTAGATCTCAACGAGGAAATGATACCATTTGGGTGATCGTGGATCGACTAACCAAGTCTACACACTTTTTGGCTATCAAAGAAACGGATAAGCTCTCTACTCTGGCAGACGTCTATCTTAAGGAAGTAGTCTTGAGGCACGGGGTGCCAACCTCCATCATATTCGATCGTGACGCGCGTTTTACCTCTGAGTTGTGGCAAGCTATGCACAAATCCTTTGGCTCACGTCTAGACATGAGCACAGCATATCACCCGCAGACGGATGCGCGGTCTGAGCGCACCATCCAAACCCTTGAAGACATGCTTCAAGCATGTGTTATCGACTTTGGTAACGGCCGGGAAAGACACCTTCCTTTAGTGGACTTTTCGTATAACAACAGTTACCACACCAGCATCCAGGCTGCTCCGTTTGAGGCATTGTACGGACGAAAATGCCGATCACCTCTTTGTTGGGCGGAAGTTGGCGACAGCCAAATCACTGGTCCAGAACTCGTAGTAGACATGACAGAGAAGATTGCTCAGATACGACAACAAATGGCGGCAGCTCGTGACCGTCAGAAAAGTTATGATGATAAGCGCAGGAAACCACTCGAGTTCCAGGTTGGGGATCGAGTGCTACTTAAAGTCTCACCTTGGAAAGGTGTAGTTCGTTTTGGAAAACGAGGAAAACTCAACCCGCGTTATGTCGGAGCCTTCGAAATCACAGAGAGAATTGGAAAGGTGGCCTATAGACTGAATCTACCTGAAGAACTCAGTGGATTTCACAACGTATTCCATGTGTCGAATCTGAAGAAGTGTTTGTCAGATGAGACCCTCATAGTTCCTCTCAAGGAACTCACTATCGATGATCAGTTTCGATTCGTCGAGGAACCAGTAGAGATTACAGACCGAGACGTCAAGATTCTAAAATGCACCAGAATACCTCTTGTTCAAGTTCGTTGGAACTCCCATCGTGGCCCAGAGTTCACCTGGGAACGAGAAGACCAAATGAAACACAAGTATCCCCAGTTGTTTGAGAAAAGTGCAACCACTACTGAGGCTGAAGCTACTGCGGAATTTCAGGACGAAATTCCAAACCAACAGGGGGATGATGTGACACCCCAGGAAAACCAGGAAACCAAGCAACTTAACTAGCTTCCTCAGTAACCACGTGCTAAATTTCGGGACGAAATTTCTTTCAAGTTGGGGATGATGTAACAACTCGAGTTTTCAAGGTCTTTCCTTGACACGTTATTTGTTTACAGTCATGTTTTCGTAATTCGGTTGCATTGTAACTTGTGTATATGCTTGATGTATTATAGATTGGATTAAATGAGAAACTGTGTACTGTTTGATATATGATATGATGGGGTATGATTATTATTATTAGTATTTATATATATATATATATATATATATGACGAAACTCTGTGAAGTCTCGCCACAAACCATCTCGACGAAACATGAGGTTTGGTCATCACCTTTGTCCGACGAAACCTTGGTGTTTCGCCATGATCATCACGACGAAACCTTGGAGTTTCGTCGCCACTGTAGTTTCGCTGTAATGGGTTTCGGCCCAAGTTAAGCCCAATTACATTTAGTTATATATTGTGTGAACCATAACTAGCGAAACCGTAGACACTCTCTTTTCCCCACCCTTGCATTCATCGGCAGTTATCAAACCCTAGAGCTCTATTCTCTCTCTTTTTTACGGCAACCACATCCCGGTTAGTTCACACCACTTTTAATCGTTACATGATTCCTTGATAGACCAATACATGTTCGTATATATGGATCTGATTGATGAAAGTTCTGTGAATGTAGGGTTTTGCATTAGAAACTATAATCGTATGTTACGACAATTAGGGTTTGATGTCCCGATTGCTAATCCGTTGGGTTAGTGCTTGCAGATTGAGACCTTTATGATTTATATTTAGTCATGATTTACTGAGTTGATGTTCCTGTTTGATATTGACATTGTATGTTACCAGTTGTGCATGTATAGTTAAGGAATCGGTGATATGGATATATGCATGATGATGATCTAGCAACCTAGGGTTCATGTTTAGGGTTGCTTGTTTGATCCGACTGGAATTGATAAACTTGTTGGCTGAAATCACGGGTGTTAGTTATTAAGGAATTAGTGTAACTATTATGTATGTGACGAAACCCACACCTTGACGAAACACATATCGACGAAACCTGAGAGTTTCGTCGATGGGGAATCATGACGAAACAAGGGAGTTTCGTCAAAGGGGATCACGACGAAACAGGGGAGTTTCGCCGAAGGGGATCACGACGAAACTAAGGAGTTTCGTCAAGAGGGTAAACAGACACAGTGAACTAAGTTAATTCTGTTAATAGATAACTATGTTAGTGAAGACTAAGTAACATTGAGATAACTGATAGGGAGGGCACAAGTAACTGTTATGAGTTGTGATATGTGTGAAGCATGGTTTGCAAGAGCTTGAATAACTGCTATGTGCTATTTGGTGAACCTTGGTTTAATACCCACTGTGATTTGTATTTATACGTGAACCTTGTGAATACAAACTGATTACGTATGTATGAACACTATAGGCTTTAACTGAATTAATTGTGAACGAGTAGTTAATCATTCCGAGTAAACCGAGGTGAGTTCACACTTTCTATAAGGCATGGGATTCCCGGTGGTTTGGGAATGGGTTAAGAAACTAAAACGGAATCTGCATATTCTCCTTGGGTAGAATATGTACCTCCATCCTCCATGGGAAGGATGACAACATTAAATCTGCGTATTCTCCTTGGGTAGACTACGTACCTCCATTCCTCCGTAGGAAGGATGACAACATATAACTTACTAGACAAAACTCTATCATGAAGTCCCTCATTTTTATATCGACTTAATCGCCGGGCCAATGGCGAGCGGGTCATTAGTTAAATAGCGCTATTAGGTTTGACAAGCCTCACACCGTGCCGCAGAGGACGGGAGTGGACTAATAGATCTGGGCACTTAGTCAATGATGATAGACAATGACATAGGGCACAACAAGACTCAGTCAGTTGTCGATATGGTAACGGGTCTAGTGGTTAACATGGGGAAGCCCCCACTGATGATGGTTTGGGAAACAAGGAATTGGATAACTCGTGGTTTACGAAACAACATATGGTTTTTGGAACAACATTAAAACTGGACAACCAACTGTGAACTCGCTCAACTTTGTTGTTGACTCGTTGTTACATGCCTTGCAGGTCGTTAGGTATTTATGGAGCTTGCACGAGAAGGAGGAGTCGTTGTGGGACATGGACCGTTGTGTGGCATGTTAAACTTTATGAACTTATGACTTATGTTTTGGTTTTACATTTTATGCTTTCGCTGATTAACTTGAACTTGGTTAACTTGTTTTGAACACCAATTATATTGTGTGGTTGAACCTTTATTTACTTTACTATATTGTTCAATATGATTGGTGGCTCGATCCTGGTCATGTCACGCCTCCTGCGGTGATACTCCGCTTGTGGATTTTGGGGGTGTGACACATTCTCCTGTTTCAAGTTCTAAAAACCCTTAGACACCGAAAAATCATTTCTGGGTGTTTATCATATAAAACATCTAGTCGATTTCTTTTTATTGTTATTTGTTTTATAACATTTGTATGTTTTTAAGTTTTATAATTGTTATTGTTAATTTAAAATAAAAACAATGATGAAATATTTAAGTAAAGACAAACAATCTGATATTATATGAGGGTCATATTATTTAGACACCCTTCCCTTATTTCGACACCTTCTATACGGGTCGTATAACCTTTTCAATTTTAAATAAAATCTGTCTAGTGAGCTATACAAGTCGTATAAAGCTATACGGGTCGTATGACTTTCAACACTACACGTATAGGCCTACACTAGTCGTATTGAATGGTTTTCTTTACAATTTTTTTATACAATCGTCTATAGTTTTAACAAAGTTTTCCAGAAAACATTTATTTTTTAAACAGAAAATATATTTTAAAAAAATATTGTGTAATATAGATCCCGTGTTCGCCTCTTATACACATATAAATGTAGCATATGTTAGGTATATATATCGTATAGTGCAGTATAATACTATAGTATAGGTGAAGTACATGTCCCGTATAGGCTTATAGGTGTAGTATAGGTTCCACGTATGCTTATAGTTGTAATATTGGTATAGTGTAGTTAGTATATGTATAGTATAGGTGTAGTATAAGTCATGTATAGACCTATATGTGTAGTATCGGTCTTGTATAGGTGTAGTATACGAATAATATACTATATATAATAATGTATAATGATACAATACGACAGATACAATTCAATACAAAATGACATATAATCATATATAGAATACGATACCACACGTAACCGAGCGACGCCGATACAACACGTATAGACAATATACATCACAATACGACACGTAATGACAAAATACGTCAAAATACAACAGGTATACATCATAAAAAGCAAAAACCTAATTTAAAGAAAAAATATTTAACCTCTATACGACTCGTATAGATCAAAAGTGTGTCGTATACGACTCGTATAGATCTATACGAGTCGTATAGGGTCTTTTGTATTAGGCTACGCATTATTTTATCCTTTATACGAGGCTTTATATGACTCGTATGGGTCTATACGAGTCGTATAAACCCTTATAGGACAGTGTTCTGAACTATACGAGTCGTATAGGGGTAAAATCAATTTTCCTTTAAATTGGGTTTTGTCTTTTAATGACATATACGTGTCGTATTGTGACATATATTGTTTATACGTATTGTATCGATGTCGCTTGGTTACGTGTGGTATAATATTGTATGATTATGTGTCAATTTGTATTGAATACAACTGTAGCATTATATGTCATATTGACGAGGCCTATACTATACTATACTACTATACTATACTATACTATACTATACTATACTATACTATACTATACTATACTATACTATACTATACTATACTATACTATACTATACTATACTATACTATACTATACAGGACCTATACTACCCATATATTATACTATATGATACATATACTACATATATACGATACTACACCTATACTATACGATACATATACTACACATATACTATAGTATACTATTATATTATACATATACCAATGAGGTGGTGGTGGAGTGGGACCCAAGTTCGATTCCTACCCTCCCCATTATTTTCTGCGGCACCTGGTGATGATGGGAGACTAGGCGAATAGGTGAAGATCGGTAGTTCGATCCTTGAACTGAGCGGGTTTTACCTCACCGCACTGTCGTGCCTTCGGGCGAGTGTTCATGGGCTTTGGCCCTAGGTGATGGTTTTCCCCGGTTCGGAGGCGAGTGTATCCCGATGTGGTAAATTTCGCCAGTAGCCAATTTTGAGGATTCGTTGGCCGTTAAAAACAATAGACTGATGCTTAGGGTGTAAGGAGTGTATGCAGGGGTGGACTTACCCCTAGCCCAAAGTGGGCGGGCGCACCCCCGGGAAAAAAAAATTAGTGTTATTTTCCGTTGAAAATCCCGTCCGCACCCCTTGGATTTTTTCATCCGCACCCCTTAGAATTTTTCGTCCACACACCTTAGGTAAAAAAATGTTATCGATTTATATTTTAAATTTTTGTAGTAAACTCTAATTAAAAAATACTACCAAAATTATATAAACTTATACTACCCAACTTAACCCAAATGCCCAATACCTTAACCCACTATTTCATTAAACATAATTAGCCCACTAATTACTAGCCCATTAACCAAACTCAGCCTAAGTTCAAACTATAATAATTAAAATAAGCCCAATAGTCCCTTAGAATTCCTCCCGCCCTCCCTCTCTTGGGTCTTCTCCTGCCAGCGATCATCGAACACAACAGCAACCACAACAGCACGTCATCAGCAGCCGCGAACCACCGTCGTCCGACACCAAAGGGTAACAAAATTCTTAAATAGGTTTGATATTTCATGCGTTTTGACGTTGTTTATGGTTGTTTAGATGATTTTTATGGTGATTATGTTGTTTAGATGATTTTTAGGGTGATTACACACGATTTCTAGGGTTGAAAATTAAAATTGAAACATTATGTTATGGAGCGATGAACTTATGGATCAATTTGTTTGTGATAGGAACCATGAGTAGGGACGTTATGGCGCGATTTCTTTTGTTTTACATGACCGGACCCGACCAGACACGACCCGAACCGACCCGATACGAACCGATTTTTTTACTTATATACCTAGGGGCCTAAAATTTTTAAAAATGTTCCGCACCCCCATGGAAAAATTCCTGGGTCCGCCACTGAGTATATACCTAATGAGATGTGGCAAACTTTCCACCCACCCAATCATATTGTGCCATGTCATTTCCCCTCTCATTCTCCACTTTTGTCCAAAAACACAAGGGTGGTTTCCCCCAAACCATTTTTTTAAAGGGATGATTGGTTGAGAAGATACTGGACCCCACCACTTACCTCTCTCCCTCAAGTTCCCCGCTAGCGGCAACAACTCACCGCAAAAGCTTGCCCCGCGCAGCAAATGATTGATGGCGGTGACTCCCCATGCGGCAAAAGATTTTGCCGCTTTCTTTGCAGAGACCACCCCGGACACCCTTATAAAATAGACATACAACTGTTGCAACGTATACGTTTGCGTCTTTAAACACTGAACCTAATCAACCAATCTCATCTCATATATTACTTTGAGTTTGACTTGTACATCCTGCATTAACAGTAGTACTATAACTATAATTGTATTGTGATGTCAGAAGATTGAGATTCGAAACATGGCGTTTTGAGCGCCCCAACCCAACCACCCTCATTCATTTAACAAATCATTGTTTTCTTTTAAACCATAATAATATACTTTTTAATTTAATAATAGATTTTCTGTACACTTTTGAAGAAAATATGTTCTTTTCTCTTTACGTATTATGACCCACACTCAATTACGTGTCTTTTTAATATGTGTATTTTTAATTTACTTTTATCTGATTTTTTTTTTTTTTTTTTTATATCGAAGACTTGAATGAAGACTTGAATTTCATGATTATTATTGGTGTTTTAGGGGAATCAAATAATTTTATATATTTCAAACGTTTTCTACTTATGTTAAAAGTATTATATTTTTAGTTATTATGACTATCATCTTTTATTAAATCTTTTTGTTATTTTTATTGTCATTTACTTTATATCATAGATATATGCATTAATATATACACACATACATGCATCTATATATAATAAACTAGGTTTTTACCCGGGATTCCTTCCCGGGCTCGGGAAACTTAGTTTATTAATTACTATTTGTTATTAACGAGTTGACGTTACCCGCGCGTTGCGGCGGAATATTCATTATGAAAGTCGTTAGTAATTTTTTTTAAACAAAGATACGTTAAGTTATAAAATATTATAAATAATATAATGAAAAAAAAATGAAAAAAAGAAATTCATCCATGGTTTCATGCAAAACAATACATATTCAATTAAGAATTACATAACAAATGTTTTGTTTAAATCACATACAACATATTACATGTGTTAAATCATAAAGATTATACATCAAGTATTACGACTATTAAGTATTAGTATTCATAAAGTTTATCGATTTAGGTTTCTCCTAAAAGAAAGAGTTTAATCATGTTTTTTTTTTTTCATCTTCTAAATTTACATTAAAATTAAAAAATAGATAAATAGTAAAATACAAAAAATTAAAATTTAAAAAGTTAAAACCAAATTGAATTAATTGCATGGGAAAAAATTACATATCACTAAAGTATTTAAAAAACATAATAATAATAATAATAATAATAATAATAATAATAATAATAATAATAATAACAACAAAAAGAGGTACGTTTTTTAATTGAATTACATTGAATTGTATCATTATAAAAAATATCTTATAACTTTAATGCATACAAATTAAATATTCTAGTCCAAACTACCAACCATTTAAAAGATTAAAACCATTTAAAAGATTAAAGAATAATACAAACGATTTTATAGATCAAGGCCAATGCTAATCAACAGATCTACGAACATAAATTTAAATTATATTTAATGACTTATACCACAGTAAAAACAATAAATGAAACCATACAAATTTTCCACAGTAAAAATAATATATGAAACCATACGGTGCCCATAGTAAAAAAAAAACAAAACTATGGTTATAAACCCCCCCCCCCCCCCCCCCCACCCCCTGCAATTATCAAAACTATGGTTATAACCCCCCTGTAATTATCAAAACCAAAACCATGGTTTGAAACTGATAAAAAAAAAAAACCATACAATCTTTTCTCTGATTATTATCAAGCCCAAAAGTCCTCCACCATGCTATCTACAATCTCCATCCTTCTCTGTAGGTGCAGACTCCGCAGCGACCAACGGCATTTTATGCACCGGTCGCCCATAACACATCCCAAATCCCCGTGATGGTGGAGAATTTGAAGATCGCACTGGAAACATTGGTGTTTGAGGCAACTTGTGTTGCGCCCGCTGGAGGAATTGATTGGACTTCTAAAGGCGACGGTGGGGGTTATATAGGGTGTCATATGGTGGCAGACGATGGGGAAATGGCGGTTGGAGGAGACGCGTCGGGTTGGTGTTAACTGTAAAGTCATGACGGTAGGAACGGTGAGCCTTAGACGGAAAAGAAGATAACGAGGAAGGAAAAGCGGTACGTTTTGGAGTTGTGACGAAAACCGGCGATTTGAGCGTTTACGTTAACGGTTATTTTTTACTTTTTTCCTAACAATGTGTCGGTTAGTTTTCCGGTTGTGTCCCTAACAATGTGTCGCTTAGTTTTCCGGTTGTGTCTTTTATTAATTATGAAGGTTGATTTAAACGGTGTGTTTGTGTGGACACGATGGTTACATAAAGCATGTGGTGCCCCAAGTTAGTTTTTGTGTGGTTATATAATACGACCACATTACATCAACCATATCATTCTATTCAAACAACAATGTCTTCAAATCACCGGATTAGATCATGAACCCATATTAGAGGTCAAACAAAAGCACAACAAGACCACATGAATAATATCATTTCCACTTTTACTTCAATGCACTTACATGATAAGGTGATTTGGGATTTTGTAAAAATGTTTGTTTTTGTATTTCTTTAAAAAAATAAGATGTTGACCAAAATTTCAAACAGATGTTGACCAAAAGTCAATCAGATGTTGACCAATAGTCAAACAGATGTTGACCTTAAAACAGATGTTTGGTTTAAGGCCAAACATCTGTTTATGGCCAAACATCTGTTTAAGTTCAAACATCTGTTTAAGTCCAAATATCTGATATAGAAGGCGAAACATCTGTTTAAGGCAAAACATCTGTTTATGGCCAAACATCTGTTTAAGGTTAAATAACTATTTAAGTCCAAACCTCTGATATAAAAGGCCAAACATCTGTTAAAGGCCAAACATATGTTTAAGCCTGAACAGATGTTTAACTTAATAAGATCTATTGTCTTCTCACACTGTTTTCCTCTTCAAATCACTGTTCAACCTAACATGGTTTTCCATTAAACTATTGACCAAAAGGCAAAACAGATGTTCAAACCACTGTTTGTTATTGTACTTCTTTACAAAATTACATAGAATTCAAGAAAATGAAACAATGACTTAAAGAACTATAATTTAACACATAATCTAATCGGGCAAAGCAATCTATTATCTCACAATTCTCTGGTTTTTACAACATGAAAACACAACATCATCATGCCAAATACAGTCATATATATCCATCCATTATTCTGAATTCATAAACCCATAAATGCAGAAGAATGTCACATTTGCAATTAATAAACCAAGTTTCTATTAATTGCAGTTACTATTAGCAAAAAGAAACATCATATCATCTATATATAAAACATAAAGTGCTAATAACAGTTTTTTATCATGTTAGCCATACATAGCAACAAACCATCAAGTTAATAATTAAAAAAAAACATACAACATCACCATCAAAAAATTTCATAGTTAGAGTATCTTATATCAAAACATACTTAAATGTCTTTGTTAAACTGACGTAACTTGATTTAATACGATCTTTTGTTGCGAAGACACGTATGTGAAGTGCAACATATCACCAAACCTCAAGTTATTGTCAGTCATAAACTTTCGCCAACCGTCCAACGCATAACGTGGGTTCAATTCATTTAACTCCGACTTAACATCATAAACCTCCACAACTCTAACCATGTTTTGAACTTTCAAAGGATGAAGATCAAGAGAAAGACCTGCTCGTCTGGAAACTTCAGCAGGAAGACGCTACATGTATTGTGTGGAAAAAAAATAATAGTCAGACAAATAAACATAAATCATTAGTTTGTTATAAAAAAAAAGGTATACCAGCCTATAGTCTCATTTGCGATCAAAATGAAAAAACTAAGGGTCGAGAAGATGTCCAGAATGTTTTTTTGCAGTCTTTGCAATCTTAGTTCTACGGTTAAGCTTTTTCTGAACGTTGGCGGCTCTCTTCCCCTTGATGAAAAAGTAAACATATACATGTGAATTAAAAGAATGTTGAATATATGCACAAAAAAAAAACAGTTTATATAACATATACTAATTAACTGGCAAGTATAGATACCTTAACTTTATGAGCAGATGAAGAACATCCAATATGATCACTTGTGTCGACAGGTAAGGCAACATTTCCCTTAGTCCTATTCTTGACCATCTCCTTTCTCTCAGAAGTAACTTTACCTTTCTTCTTAACCTGTTGTCATAGAGTAACTTCAATATAAACAGTGTCAAATTTAAAACATATAAATAAATATAAATATAAATTACTAAATAAATAAAAATTAAACTAATTAAGCTTAAATTGTACCTTTGTAAAGGTTGACCATACCAAAATGACAAAGGATAACAACATACTTCTCTCGTTTCTTATCATTCATGTAAGCAAACATGTCAATAGCAAAACCATCCCACAAAGTAACCGGACACTTTTGGCCTCTAAAATATTAACATAAAACATAATAACATCAAGCAACCTTGTCATGCTTTAAATGTCAAAATGCAATAACTTAATAAAAAGAACTCACTCAAGGTCTTCAACTCTAAGATTAAGCCTCTTGCCCTTGCTCCCATCCTTCTTTGTTGTATCCTCAAGATTGAAACATACTTCCACATAACCAATCCAATCTATAAACAAAGATATATTGTTAAAAGAAAACAGCATTAAGAAGCGATAACATGAAAAAAAAACAATAAGACAAAACAGTACATATATATCATGTAGTGATTTACATACCAATAACTGTATTAACTTCAATTTTATTTTGAGCAACATCCTTGAGGTTAACGAAATTAAAACGGTATTTTGGTCCAGACAAGTCAAGGCATTTCTCAACAGAAGTATAGAAATACAGTGATATTTTGTCATTTCTCTTGGTATACTTAGCAGAGGACTTATTAGCAGCAACAGACGGTTTGGTGATAAGAAGACATTCATCCAACTGAAGGAAGTCTTTGAATTTTCCTAGCATCTTATGCAGACAGTTGCCTTGTATCATAGTTCCCTAAGAATATGAAACATCCGATTAAATAAAAAACGTGTTATATAACATTTGGGTATTCATATGTCCAAAATAATTATAAGACAAATATATACGATACCATCTCATCCATGAAGATCATATCAAGACGATATATTTCATTTTTGTTTTCATTCATCATCTTCTTCGACATGCTAACAATCTTCACTCTAATCGAATAGTCGTTTGAGAATGTATTAAGATCGTTAAGTATGCTAACCTTTGCAACCTCCATTTGAAGACTGTACATAAAAAAAAAGAATAAGCAAAATATATCTATTGCTAAACGTAATATGATAATACAATAAGCATGGATGTTCTTAAAAAAAATATCAAGGTTGGTATTCAAGCTTACCGATTCTCTATTCAAAATTTTAATTGAATGCAGTGGCAAATGTAATTTGAAAGGTAAGTAGTGTATATCCTTATATCCTGCTTTATTAAAGTAATTAAATATTAGAAATGATATGCAAAGTAGGAAAAAAAAGAGAGAGAACGTCAATTTTAAATTACCATTTTGCATATTTTGAATTTCAAAATTACTGATATTATCAGTAATTACTGATTTGATTTGAAAACAATTGTCATGCGACTTTTCTAATTTTTATTTTAACCTTAATTAAGAGATAATAACCATCAATTTGAAATTCACATTTTGCATATTTTAAATGTCCAAAGCGCAAGAAATTAGCATTAATTACTGATTTGATTTGCAACAAATAGTCATCAAGAATTTTTTTATTTTTTAATTTAACTTTAAATTTTATCATGAAAACAATGTTGGAGGAACTCTTATCTCATTGGAATGTAACGATTAGGTAAAATGGTAATTTCATTGTAATTCTAGTTTTCATTTGATAATTTCAATATATCACTAATTAACACTATCAATAATAAAAATGTGAGCAGTGGCTGTTTTTTAGGGAAACCGCTGATGGTCAATATCAGTGGATGTCAACAATAAAAAAGTGAACAGTGGCTATTTTTTTCCTATCAGTGGATACCCAACAATTTTTGAAACACTGATGTTTGGTCACTCAGTGGTCAACACGAAGATTCAAGAAAGTACACTTGTATTTCTGCAGTGGATAACTTTTAACAATCAAATGTTTGAACCAACACAGTGGTTGTAACAGGCTTTTAAACAGATGTTGGGGCTTAAACAGATGTTTCGCCTTATATATCAGTTGTCTGGACTTAAACAGAAGTTTGACCTTAAACAGATGTTTGCCCATAAACAGAAGTTTGGCCATAAACAGATGTTTGGCCTTAAACAAATGTTTGAGCTTAAACAAATGTTTGCCCATAAACATCTGTTTGCAAAAAAAGACCAATTTCAAGAATACTATACCCAAACAATCAAAATGAGGAGCTTAATAATCATCCAAGTGTACTTGATTTTTATTTATTAGTATAAAGATGAAACAACTGTTCAATTTATAGTACAGATCAAACCACTGAAGTGATGTGATAAATACTGTTACATATAAAACACTGTTGTGATAAACACTGTTACATATAAACACTGATGTCATAAAAATTGTTACATATAAAACACTGAGGTGATGACATCTAACAACCTAACAGACTATAAAACACTGATGTGAAAAACACTGTTACATATAAACACTGTTAACATAAACAAAGGTAGAATAACTAATGTTGATGCTGAACCACTGTTGTTGTTGGACAGTGGTTCACCTTTGGTTGATCAGGCCTTTGGTTCATCAGTGCTTGTCTTCAACAGGACTTTGGTCTTCATCAGTGGTTTGGTCTTCAACAGTGGATGATGTTCATCAGTCTTTGTGTACAACCGTCGTTATATCCAACAGTTGTTAGGAAGATCAGAGTTTTGCCTTATTAACTTGTTATAACCACTGTCATTGTAGGAAACTTAGTTGGGCAGTGCTTATTGTGGATCAACGTGCAGCTTCAACAGCCAAATCAACATCATCTTTATCTCCTTCAGCAATATCCACTATGTTTTATTCGGTTCTTGGATCAAACATCTCGAACGATTTCCCTTTTCATCAAAACAATTAATCTGAAAAAAACATGTGGAACTAACAGCAAAAAGTACACCTGAAACAGAATCGTCGATTAAGAATCAAAAAAACATGTGGAATTAACAATGCATAGATTAGTGAAGGAAACTTACAGTGCTGATTAAGAAAACTCCGTTTAATTGCTCAAATTGAGATGACGGGTGATCTGCAAGCGATTACAAATGAATCAATGCATCAATAAACGGTAAATCAAAAGGTTACGAATACCAAAAAATAAATCAGACCAATTGAGGTTACCTTGGTGTTGTGCAATCACTTTGATGTCCATGACAACAGCACCTTCATAAAAAACAAAGTAAAACTGATTGTAAGATTAAAACATTCAATGACTTACAGTACATGGGTCCAAATGATCTCAATCATGCACTAAAATTCCTATACTCATCTGAGATTGTCTTCCGCTCCATCTTAATTCGTCTCTCCACAACTTCAATTGTAAAGAAAAGGGCAAAAATCAAATACATGACTAACACAACCTCATTGAAAGTGGGACTGTAAATGAGTACCATACCGAATAACAAAAAGGGATGAAGCCTAAACTTTTGGGCTGGTATCACCTATCAACAGACCTGAAAACAATATCAGTTTCTAAACAATGACTTCATGAAACTGAAAATCATTAAAGCAAACACAAATTAAGTAACAACCAACCTTAATTCAAAAGCCTGCAAATATAAAATTGCCACATGAACAAATGAAGTACAACTTGCTGCAAAAATAATAAAGTGTAAAAACAATCTCAAAAACTTCTCTGTAATTAAGTAGTTAAGCTACTCAATTTAGTTAACTACATAAACAATCCAACAATGAATTTACCGTCCTTCTCTTTCACATTTCAATCTCGTCAACAACCGTCCGGCAGAGGTTGCTTCTAATCAACAAACTCTATAAACTAATAATAATAATAATAATAATAATAATAAATAAGCATAAAATCTATATATTCTGCTTGGATTGCTAGAATAATAGTATGAAAGTTGAAATAAAAACAGAGGATCAAGAAACATAGGAGCATCAAAAATTACTAACATGGGTGAATAAATCAACAAAACAGCTTGTGAAAGACATAAACTACAAACATATCAAAATCAGTTTACTCGTAATCACATGATACATCAAAGCAAGCATCTGAATAAACAATAACAAAGGAAAGACAAAATCAAAAGCTACAAATAGAGTTATTCATATATTTCATATATATACAATAATAAAAACATTATTACAACATACCAGTGTCACCGATTAACAGGAGCTTGTACAAAAGGGTTCATCGAGTACGATAAGAAACCCTAGGAGATCTGCTTCTTCTTCTTCTAAGGGTACAAAAGGGTTCAACGTGTTCAGTATGAGAAAATAGATAAAACGAAATAAAAATTTCTGAATGAAAAAATAGATCTTACATGAATATTCTGTTCTTCAACTACTCGATGGTACATGATTTAGGGTTTCAAACGCAGATGTATGCAATAGAAGTAACCTCTGCAGGACGTTGTTGAAGAGATGGAAATGTGAAGAAGGAGAAGGATGAACATCAGAGAGAAAGGGGATCTTGAATGGAAAGGTGAAGGAGAACAATGAAATAGGGTTTGTGAAAATGTGAGAATAAAGGGCAGTGGTTACTATTGGGCAGGAAAAGGTGAAAAACGATGCCCTAATTAAGTGACACGTGGCCCAAATCACTTTCATTTATTATATATAATAGATGAAAGTTATTTGGGCCACGTGTCATTAAATTAGGGCATCGTTTTTTTTCCCTTTTCCCGCCTAAGGTTCCGTCTCTTTCTAAAAACCCTATTTCTTCATCATAAACATTCAGGCTCACATCTTTCCTCTTCTCAAATCGATTGTTCATCTAATCAGGTTCCCCCTCTACAATTCTTCTGATTTGAAAGCCGATATGCTTAATCTCACGAAGGTAATTTTTTATTTTATTAATCATGTTTCATTCATAGATCTCTATAATCCAGATTTAGGGTTTCAAATCTGTATACAGATCTTATATTTCTTGAAATCGTCTTCTACTTCGCCGTCATCTTCTCCAGATTGAAATTATCTTGAAATCATCATCTTCTCCAATGCTTCCATCGATTCTTCTCTCGCTAAATCTGGTAACAATCCGTGACCTAATTTCTTTCATGATTCTATGAAATTTGTTTGATATGTTTGTAGCTTTTGATTTTGTCTTTGATTTGTTATTGTTTATTCAGATGCTTGCATTGTTGTACCATGTGATTACGAGTAGATTGATTTTGATATGTTTGTAGTTTTTGTTTTTCACAATCTGTTTTGTTGGTTTATTCACCCATGTTAGTAATGTTGGATGCTCCTATGTTTCTTGATCCACTGTTTTTATTCCAACTTTCACACTATTATTCTAGCAATCCAAGAAGAATATATAGATTTTATGCTTATTTTTGTTATTATTGTTATTATTTTATAGACTTTGTTGATTAGGTAAATTCATTGTTGGATTGTTTATGTAATTAACTAAATTGAGTAGCTTTACTACTCAATTACAGAGGAGCTTTTGAGATTGTTTTCACACTTTATTATTCTTCCAGCAAGTTCCACTTCATTATTCATGTGGTAACTTTATATTTGCAGGCTTGTGAATTAAGGTTAGTTGTTACTTAGGGGCTGTTTGGCAACATCTGAATCAATAAGTGCTGAATGAATAAGAGGTCTGAATGGGTAAGAGGCTCTGAACCAGTAAGTGCTGAACCAGTAAAGTGCTGTTTGGTTGCACATCTGAATGACTGTGTAAAATGACATTTTTACCCCTTTTAATTAAAAAAACCATTTTAATTAAAAAACTCCCATTAACAAACAGAAAAATCTAAATTTACATATTATTATTATAATTAATGTATTAAATATGATTACAAAACTACTCTATTAAACTAGTAACTAATCTGTAAATAAATCAAATTACACAAAGAACAAGAACCTCATATGCAATACACTTTCACTTTTTCGTTGAATACCAGCCATGGAAATGGGATTCTTGATTCCTGCCCATTAACTGAACTCTATATGCAATACAATACACTTCAAATTACACAAAGAACAAGAACCTCATCATGCCGGAATCGTTCATCTCCACAACACCCACCACCGCTGCACCTCCACCGTCACCACCACCACTACACCGTCACCACCACAACACCCACCACCGATCTTCAACAACAACAAGAACCTCATCAACATCAACATCCACTTCCAACATACAAGAAAACAAATCCATTCTACATACAACATCAAAAAATCAGAAAACAAACCTGGGTGCAGAGGGAGGAGGAAGGGCGGCGGTCGTCGGCAGGAGAGGGAGGCTGAGGGCGGCGGTCGGAGGAGGAGAGGGAGGCTGAGGGCGGCGGGAGAGGCAGGAGAGGGGTTGTTCGGTGGAAGAGAGGGAGGATGAGGGCTGTGGGAGGTGTTCGGTGGTGAGGAGACGAGGAGAGGAGGAGGAGGGCGGCGGGAGGTGGTGAGGATACGGGGTGGGGGCGGAGGTTTTGAGATGTTAGGGTTTCTTCTCCATCAGAGGTGAAAGGGGTGAAAGGGGCAAGGCACGGTCTTTTTTTCTTTCAGCATGTTTATATCTCTGAATGATTCAGAGCTGAATCATTAAGAGGCTTCCCATTAAGAGGCACAACCAAACAGCCCCACCTCTGTCCGAATAAGAGGTCCACCTCTTAATGATTCATTAAGAGGTGTACCAAACAGCCCCTTAATTTGTGTTTACTTTAAGGATTTTCAGTTTCATGAAGTCATTGTTTAGAAACTGATTTTGTTTTCAAGTCTGTTGATTGGTGATACCAGCCCAAAAGTTTAGGCTTCATCGCTTTTTGTTATTCGATATGGTACTCATTTACAGTCTCACTTTCAATGAGGTTGTTTTAGTCATGTATTTGATTTTTGCCCTTTTTTTTACAATTGAAGTTAGGGAGAGACGAATTAAGATGGTGGAGCGGAAGACAATCTCAGAAGAGTAGAGGAATTTTAGTGCATGATTGAGATCAGTCGGACCCATGTACTGTAAATCATTGAATGTTTTAATCTTACAATCAGTTTTACTTTGCTTTTTAAGAAGGTGTTGTTGTCATGGACATCGAGGTGATTTCACATGCCTCCATGTTTTATGTTTAGTGTAGATTAATTGCATAAAGTAAAATATGTGACTTAAAATTGAGTCATAATATAGTCTAAATCTCTTCTTTTGCCATATAATTGTTGCATCATCTTATTCCTTCTTCATTGCACAACACCAAGGTAACCTCATGTCACACCCCCAAAATCCACCCGCGGAGTATCACCGCTTGGGAGCGTGACTGACCAGCATCAAGCCACCAATCATATAGAACAACGTAAATAGTAAAGGTAAATGTAATTTAACCAAACCAATCCATATGAATGGTGTTTCAAAACATAAGTAGAAATTCAACGTTTAGCGGAAGCATATGAGTAAAAGCCCAACATAAGTAAAGTATGAAATGTCAAATGTTTAATCAAAGCATTCACGATCCTCGTCCACAACGACCGCGCCTCCCAGTGCAAGCTCCATGTATACCTAACGACCTGCAAGGCATGTAACAGAGGGTCAACACCTAGTTGAGCGAGTTCACAGTAAGTTCGTAATAGTAAGTTCTTTTCGTAACACGTGGCTCTACTAGGCCGATAGTATGTTCTATTAGTGGGGGCTTCCCATATTTGTATATACACTAGACTATTTGTAACCATAAGTGTTCTTCTTAACCCGAGAACAGTAGTACGTATAAGGTTTACGTAGGTTTTACGTAAGTGCCCTTCTTTACCCGAGGACAGTGGTACGCGTGGGGTTTACGTAGGTTTTACGTAAGTGTCCTTCCTGACCCCGGAAGACAGTAGCATGTGTGAGTTTACGTAGGTTTTACGTAAGTGTCCTTCCTGACCCCGGAAGACAGTAGCATGTGTGAGTTTACGTAGGTTTTACGTAAGTGTCCCTCGAAACCTGAGGACAGTGGTAAGTACTTGTTTACGTAGGTTTTACGTAAGTGCCCTGCTTAACCCGAGGACGATGGTAGATAGTCTAGTAGCCGTGTAAGTACGAGTAATTGTTAAATCCCATCATTCAACCCATTCCCAATCCCCGGGAATCCCATGCCTTGGTAAGAGTGTGAACTCACCTTGGTTTGCTCGGTATGCTAAAGGAATACACACGCTCACAGTTAATCAATCACGACCTATAGTACGCACGTATGTATAATCAGTTTCGAACTTAAAATGTTTCACAGGTAATCTATGTCACAAAGTGGGTTTATGCATTTCTCATCAAGTAGCACATAACAGTGGGTTCATATTCACACAGTCATACACCATGTAACTGAGTTCCTGGTAATATCTAACATGGTAAATTAATTAACATGCTTGATGGTTTTAACAGACTTAACTAGATTAATGTATTAAGCAAAGATGACAAGCTTCCATGATTTAACAAGCATAACATGAATAATAACTAACAGAGTTAATAAAGTTAACTGAGTTAATAAGCTTAACTCAGTTAATAGGTTAATCATAGTATAAGTTTAACAGAGTTAACCATCTAACAGAGTTTACAAACTAGAAGAGTTAACGGACTAACAGATAGCAACTAACAGAGTTAGCAAGTGATAGACTTAACATACAAGTTACAGATCCATAGCCGAAAACACTTATTTGGCCGAAAACACCTATTGGCGAAATCACTAGGGTGCCGAAATCCCAAAGTGATTTCATCAAGGGTTTTGATGGAAACACTGTTTTCGTCGGGTTGGGGTGTTTTCGCCTGAGACCTCATCATCAACAATACTAACAGTTACATAAACTAAAACCCTAATGATGTCTACTGTTACATCGGTTTCATCATAACATCATCATTCAATCATCAAACCACCAGAATCATCACAACACTAGCATGCAACCTAGACTATAGAATACCATATATGATCTATATGATTTAGATAACAACAGGTGTGTAATCAATGATCAATTCTATACAGTCACAACATCAGACCAACAGAAATAAGGATACGCAATTCCAATTGCACAATCATGTCAAAACTCTAATCCGACATCCAGATTTGCATAAGTTCATGAATTCAATATATTATACGCATCACAAACGAGAGCACGTTTACAACCCTACTGTATGTCTATCACAGAACAAACTAAACGTGTAATACACTAACCGCACTTAAAGGATCAGACAGAAGTGATCTGGTTTCAATTGGGAGGAGGGTTGCCGTCAGGTCTCCAAAAGAGGACGAGAGAGGAGTTGAGATGTGATTAGGGTTTCTGCTAGTTAACGCGTGAAGTTTAAGAATAACACATATAACTAAAGGCTACTGGGCCGAAGCCCATTGGTTCTCGCTTGACAACATTTGGACGAAAACACTTTAGTGTTTTCGGCTAAATGTGATTTCGTGAGTGGGTGTTTTCAGTTAAGGTTCCCATGTTTAGTTATACAAACATAATATCAATACAAGATAAATATACATCTATATACATATCATGTATACTACAATCTACACCCAACACGTGTATTGCCCATCACATAATTATAAAAGCACACTTAACACCCACCGTATATAACGTACCAACCCCAATACAGTTTGACATATTATAACGTGTACATTTGCGGAACAAATAAGTCGTGCAAACAAGCAATCTAAACAATTAACTCGCAATTAATGCGAAGATGGAAATCTTGGAAATTCGAGTTGTCACATTATCCCCAACTTGAAAGAAATTTCGTCCCGAAATTTAGCATGCGGTTACTGAGGAAGCTAGTTGTGTTGTATTGTTTCCTGGTTTTTCCTGGGGTGTCACATCATCCCCCCGTTGATTTGGAATTTCGTCCCGAAATTCTGTGGTAGCTTCAGTCTCAGTAGTGGTTGCACTGTTTCCGAACAACTGGGGATACTTGAGTTTCATTTGATCTTCTCGTTCCCAGGTGAACTCTGGGCCACGGCGGGAGTTCCAACGAACTCGAACAAGAGGTATTCTGGTGTTCTTGAGGACCTTAACATCCCGGTCCGTGATTTCAACTGGTTCCTCGACGAATCGCAACTGTTCATCCATAGTAAGCTCCTTCAAAGGAACTATGAGGGTCTCATCTGACAGACATCTCTTCAGATTTGACACGTGAAAGACGTTGTGAACTGCACTGAGTTCAGCTGGTAAGTTCAGTCTGTAGGCCACTTTGCCTATTTTCTCAATGATTTCGAACGGTCCGACGTATCGTGGGTTAAGTTTGCCTCGTTTGCCAAAACGAACCACACCCTTCCAGGGTGAAACCTTGAGTAGCACTCGATCCCCAACCTGGAACTCGAGTGGTTTCCTGTCTTTATCGGCGTATGCTTTCTGACGGTCACGAGCTGCCGCCATGCGTTGTCGTATTTGAGCAACCTTTTTTGTCGTGTCAACTACGAGTTCTGGACCTGTGATTTGACTATCACCCACCTCTGCCCAACAAAGAGGTGACCGGCATTTACGTCCGTACAATGCCTCAAATGGAGCAGCTTTTATGCTGGTGTGGTAGCTGTTATTGTACGAAAATTCCACAAGTGGCAGATGCTTTTCCCAGCCGTTTCCGAAATCGACTACACATGCACGAAGCATGTCTTCTAAAGTTTGAATAGTGCGCTCAGATTGCCCATCCGTCTGAGGATGATATGCTGTGCTCATGTCTAGCCGTGAGCCAAAAGCTTTGTGCATTGCTTGCCATAATTCTGAAGTGAACCGTGCATCCCGATCCGAAATAATAGAAGTTGGCACTCCGTGCCTTGAAACAACTTCCTTAAGATATACGTCTGCGAGAGTGGAGAACTTATCCGTTTCCTTAAAAGCCAGGAAGTGTGCAGACTTTGTGAGTCGATCCACGATCACCCAAATGGTATCGTTTCCACGCTGGGATTTAGGTAGGCCAGTAACAAAATCCATGGAAATTTCCTCCCATTTCCACTGCGGTATCTTAGGTTGCTGAAGTAGGCCTGATGGTTTCTGATATTCAACTTTGACTCTCGCACAAGTCAAACATTTGCCGACGTATGTTGCGATGAGGGCTTTCATGCTTGGCCACCAATACGTAGTTTTAAGATCGTGATACATCTTATCCGAACCAGGATGTACCGAGTAGCGAGATTTGTGTGCTTCATCTATCACAAGTTCTCGTAAACCGCCATACAGTGGGACCCAAATACGCCCCGTTACATAGTAGGCGCCGTCTTCCTTCTGTTCTAATCGCTGCCTTGAACCGCGTAAGGCTTCAGCCTTGACATTTTTTGGTTTCAATGCTTCTACCTGAGCATCTCGTATCTGTGCAGGAAGACTAGACTGAATAGTAAGCTGCAGTGCTCGCACGCGCCTAGGTAAAGTATCTTTTCGACTGAGAGCGTCAGCCACAACATTGGCTTTGCCTGGATGGTACTTGATGGCACATTCGTAATCATTCAGTAGTTCAACGCATCGACGTTGCCGCATGTTCAATTCCTTCTGCTTGAAATTATGCTCAAGACTCCTGTGATCGGTGTAGATAGTGCACTTGGTACCGTACAGGTAGTGTCGCCATATCTTAAGCGCGAAAACAACAGCTCCCAGCTCTAAATCGTGTGTAGTGTAATTCCGTTCGTGAATCTTAAGTTGGCGCGAAGCATAAGTAATGACTTTATCCCGTTGCATCAACACACATCCAAGACCCTGGATAGATGCGTCGCAGTAGACTACAAAATCGTCCGTGCCTTCAGGCAATGAGAGGATAGGTGCGCTACAAAGTCTATCCTTTAAATGCTTAAACGCTGTATCCTGTGCATTTTCCCAACGATAAGCAACACCTTTCTGTGTCAGTAATGTAAGCGGTTGTGCAATCTTTGAGAAGTCTTTGATGAACCTTCTGTAGTAGCCTGCCAAACCCAAGAATTGGCAAATTTCTGTTGGTGTGCGAGGTGCAGGCCAGTTCTTGATCGAATCTACCTTGGATGGATCAACATGAATCCCATCCTTGTTTACCACGTGGCCTAGAAAGTGGACTTCACGAAGCCAGAAGTCGCATTTTGAAAACTTGGCGTACAGTTGTTCTGTTCGAAGTAGTTCCAAAATAAGTCGTAGATGATGCTCGTGTTCCTCCTGACTCTTCGAATAGATCAGGATGTCGTCAATAAATACAATAACGAACTTATCAAGATAAGGTTTGCACACCCTGTTCATAAGGTCCATGAAAACTGCAGGTGCGTTTGTTAACCTGAATGGCATGACTAGAAACTCGTAGTGGCCGTAGCGAGTTCTGAATGCTGTTTTGGAGACGTCCTCGTCCCAGACTCTCAGTTGATGATAGCCTGACCTCAGGTCAATCTTCGAGTAATAGCTTGACCCTTGCAACTGGTCGAATAAGTCGTCGATGCGTGGAAGAGGATAACGATTCTTCACGGTCACCTTGTTCAGTTCGCGGTAATCAATACACATGCGGAAGGTACCGTCTTTCTTCTTCACAATAATACTGGAGCTCCCCAGGGCGAAGAGCTAGGACGAATGAAACCCTTTTCCAAGAGTTCTTGCAGTTGCTTAGATAGTTCTTCTAGTTCGGTTGGAGCTAAGCGATAAGGTGCTCGAGCTATAGGTGCTGCTCCTGGAGCTAACTCGATCTGAAATTCGACCTGGCGATGAGGCGGTAGCCCAGGTAATTCCTCAGGAAACACTTGAGGAAAGTCGCGTACAACTGGAATATCCTCTAACTTTTTCTCTTTCATCGATGTATCTGTAACGAGTGCTAAAATAGTTGTGTGCCCCTTTCGCAAACATTTCTGAGCCTTCAAGAAGGAAACGATGCCACTCACAACACCACTCATGTCGCCTTGAACTTCGAGAGGTTCCTGGCCAGTACGGGGAATACGAATGACCTTCTCCTTGCATAGGATCTCTGCTTGTTGTTGGGATAACCAATCCATACCAATGACGATGTCAAAACTACCCAAGACTATAGGAATGGGGTTGAGGGAGAATGTCTAACCAGCTAAGACGAGGTTACAACCCTTGCCTATGTGACCACTGTGGTGTCTGTTGCATCTATTGCACTTTGGGTGATTTCCTCGATATCCACCCTTCCTTTGGCTACCAGAAGACTGCTGACTGGGGCTCTGGTAATTATCTGTCTTTCGCTGTTGTGCCTGGGATTGAACCGAAGTTGAACCCTTGCTGGAGGTTCCATCCCATTTTCGCTTGTTGTCACTAGGAGTAGCAGTAGTGATAGCAGTAGTAGTAGCACTGATACGTTTAGGCAGCCTGTTCTGTTCCACTGCCTGGTCTGTGAGACGATGAGCAAGACGAGTAACATCCTGGATAGTAGCAAGGTTAGCAGCAGTCACATGGCTTTGAATCTCTGGTACTAAGCCTTTGAGGTACAGCTCAATGCGCTTGATGGGAGAATCCACCATAGTTGGACATAACACTGCCAGTTCGTTGGATCGTTTCGTGTACGCTTCTATCTCTGACCCCGTCATCTTCAGGTTAAAGAACTCCACTTCCAGTTTGTGGGTGTCATCACGATTACAGTATTCACGTTTAATCAGTTCCTTAAAATCATTCCATGGGGTGGCATTAGCAGCCGCCAGCCCCAGCATCTGAACTTGCGCGTTCCACCAAGTTAGCGCAGTGCCTTCGAGAGTACCAGTGGCGTACTTCACCCTATGAGCCTCAGGGCATTCACACATTTCGAAGACCGATTCGAGCTTCTCGAACCAGTGGAGGAGTCCAACGGCCCCCGTTCAGTGCCACTGAAAGTACTAGAACGACAGTCCATGAAAGTTTGGAACGTGCACACAGGTGGCTGAGCGTGTTGACCTGTCGTGTGCGTAAGAGTGAACATACTTGAGCACGAGTGTTGGTTTACGAGAGTAGGATCTAAAGATCCTAGAGTAAGTGGTAATGGCAGGTTACACCTCCTGCCTGGGCAGTTGCGAGTGCTGCAGTAACTTATTCAGTGATCGAAGCCGCCAACTGGGCTTGAGTTAGGTTAACGCGTCCACTCATGATCTTGATATCAAGGAGAACATGAGTGAGAGAGGTTCGCGAAAGTGCAATGTCAGAAGAGAGTGAGCACAAAAGTGTTTCAATCAACAGTTGTTACGTTTATCTAAGCATACCATGAGCAAAGTTCTATGTACTTCTAGCATGTAGGCAATAAACATAAACCATATTACCTAGGGTGTTGAGTCTTGCACGTGGAGCGAAGCGTAGTTGTGGATCGTTGAGCACTGTACAAGTTATAGTCTGGTTTTAATAAAAACGTTTTCCCCTTATTAAAACCAAGTTCGCTATAACCAATGGCTCTGATACCAATCTGTCACACCCCCAAAATCCACCCGCGGAGTATCACCGCTTGGGAGCGTGACTGACCAGGATCAAGCCACCAATCATATAGAACAACGTAAATAGTAAAGGTAAATGTAATTTAACCAAACCAATCCATATGAATGGTGTTTCAAAACATAAGTAGAAATTCAACGTTTAGCGGAAGCATATGAGTAAAAGCCCAACATAAGTAAAGTATGAAATGTCAAATGTTTAATCAAAGCATTCACGATCCTCGTCCACAACGACCGCGCCTCCCAGTGCAAGCTCCATGTATACCTAACGACCTGCAAGGCATGTAACAGAGGGTCAACAACTAGTTGAGCGAGTTCACAGTAAGTAAGTTCGTAATAGTAAGTTCTTTTCGTAACATGTGGCTCTACTAGGCCGATAGTATGTTCTATTAGTGGGGGCTTCCCATATTTGTATATACACTAGACTATTTGTAACCATAAGTGTTCTTCTTAACCCGAGAACAGTAGTACGTACAAGGTTTACGTAGGTTTTACGTAAGTGCCCTTCTTTACCCGAGGACAGTGGTACGCGTGGGGTTTACGTAGGTTTTACGTAAGTGTCCTTCCTGACCCTGGAAGACAGTAGCATGTGTGAGTTTACGTAGGTTTTACGTAAGTGTCCTTCCTGACCCCGGAAGATAGTAGCATGTGTGAGTTTACGTAGGTTTTACGTAAGTGTCCCTCGAAACCTGAGGACAGTGGTAAGTACTTATTTACGTAGGTTTTACGTAAGTGCCCTGCTTAACCCGAGGACGATGGTAGATAGTCTAGTAGCCGTGTAAGTACGAGTAATTGTTAAATCCCATCATTCAACCCATTCCCAATCCCCGGGAATCCCATGCCTTGGTAAGAGTGTGAACTCACCTTGGTTTGATCGGTATGCTAAAGGAATACACACGCTCACAGTTAATCAATCACGACCTATAGTACGCACGTATGTATAATCAGTTTCGAACTTAAAATGTTTCACAGGTAATCTATGTCACAAAGTGGGTTTATGCATTTCTCATCAAGTAGCACATAACAGTGGGTTCATATTCACACAGTCATACACCATGTAACTGAGTTCCTGGTAATATCTAACATGGTAAATTAATTAACATGCTTGATGGTTTTAACAGACTTAACTATATTAATGTATTAAGCAAAGATGACAAGCTTCCATGATTTAACAAGCATAACATGAATAATAACTAACAGAGTTAATAAAGTTAACTGAGTTAATAAGCTTAACTCAGTTAATAGGTTAATCATAGTATAAGTTTAACAGAGTTAACCATCTAACAGAGTTTACAAACTAGAAGAGTTAACGGACTAACAGATAGCAACTAACAGAGTTAGCAAGTGATAGACTTAACATACAAGTTACAGATCCATAGCCGAAAACACTTATTTGGCCGAAAACACCTATTGGCGAAATCACTAGGGTGCCGAAATCCCAAAGTGATTTCGTCAAGGGTTTTGATGGAAACACTGTTTTCGTCGGGTTGGGGTGTTTTTGCCTGAGACCTCATCATCAACAATACTAACAGTTACATAAACTAAAACCCTAATGATGTCTACTGTTACATCGGTTTCATCATAACATCATCATTCAATCATCAAACCACCAGAATCATCACAACACTAGCATGCAACCTAGACTATAGAATACCATATATGATCTATATGATTTAGATAACAACAGGTGTGTAATCAATGATCAATTCTATACAGTCACAACATCAGACCAACAGAAATAAGGATACGCAATTCCAATTGCACAATCATGTCAAAACTCTAATCCGACATCCAGATTTGCATAAGTTCATGAATTCAATATATTATACGCATCACAAACGAGAGCACGTTTACAACCCTACTGTATGTCTATCACAGAACAAACTAAATGTGTAATACACTAACCGCACTTAAAGGATCAGACAGAAGTGATCTGGTTTCAATTGGGAGGAGGGTTGCCGTCAGGTCTCCAAAAGAGGACGAGAGAGGAGTTGAGATGTGATTAGGGTTTCTGCTAGTTAACGCGTGAAGTTTAAGAATAACACATATAACTAAAGGCTACTGGGCCGAAGCCCATTGGTTCTCGCTTGACAACATTTGGACGAAAACACTTTAGTGTTTTCGGCTAAATGTGATTTCGTGAATGGGTGTTTTCAGTTAAGGTTCCCATGTTTAGTTATACAAACATAATATCAATACAAGATAAATATACATCTATATACATATCATGTATACTACAATCTACACCCAACACGTGTATTGCCCATCACATAATTATAAAAGCACACTTAACACCCACCGTATATAACGTACCAACCCCAATACAGTTTGACATATTATAACGTGTACATTTGCGGAACAAATAAGTCGTGCAAACAAGCAATCTAAACAATTAACTCGCAATTAATGCGAAGATGGAAATCTTGGAAATTCGAGTTGTCACACCTCATTTGGTCTGATTTATTTTTTGGTATTCGTAACATTTTGATTTACTGTTTATTGATGCATTGATTCATTTGTAATCACTTGCAGATCACCCGTCGTCTGAATTTCAGCGATTAAACAGAGTTTTGTTAATCAGCACCGTAAGTTTCCTTCACTAATCTATCTATTGTTAATCTTTTAGGGTACTACAGGAACCACACACTTGGTTTTTTGTTCTTTCATTCTTTAGGATTTTTGTTAATGAAGTTTCATTTTTTATTTTTTTTGCATATCATCGACGCACCCCCAATGATTCAACAATACTGATGTTTAAATCTGTTCTTTTGCCATATAATTATCGCATCATCTTTTCCTTCTTCATCGCACAACACCAAGGTAACCTCATTTGTTCTGATTTATTTTTTGATTAACAAATAATAATTGATTTACCGTTTATTAATGCTTTTGATTCATTTGTAATCCCTTGCATATCACCCGTCATCTCAATTTGAGCAATTAAACAGAGTTTTCTTAATCAGCACCGTAAGTTTCCTTCACTAATGTATGCATTGTTAATTCCACATGTTTTTTTTTAATTCTTAATTGTCGATTCTGTTTCAGGTACACTTTTTGCTGTTAGTTCCACGTGTTTTTTTCAGATTAATTGTTGCTATATATATATATATATATATATATTGGTTTTCTTTTGATGAAAAGGGAAAACGTTCGAGATGATTGATCCAAGAACGGAAGAAAGGATAGCGGATATTGCTGACGGAGATAAAGATGATGTTGATTTGGCTGTTGAAGCTGCACGTGCTGCTTTTGATCATCGCCCCTGGCCTCGCATATCCGGTTCCGTACGTCTTACATTTACTTTTTTGGTTATTGAAAAGTTATATGCACATGAATGATTTTGTGTTTTTATAAAATTGAATGAATAGAATATGCTCGAATCTGGCGACCATGATCGAGGCATAAATCCGATGTGCTTTGTACTGAAGACTTATGAAACTGAACTTATATATTTTGTCTTTTTGCATATGTACAGTATAATTTAGTAAGATAGTGGTATTAGATAGATTCTGATATGAAGTGTTTATGTTAACAGTGTTTCAACCAAACCATAAAACTCTGTGTCTACCGTCGCAAGCTACAAGGTCAGTTATCCCTAGTCATTTAATTCTCTTATTGATGGTTGTTTGTTTTCGTACTTGATGTCAAACCCTAGGTTCTTCCACTGCTGCATCATCATCCTTAACACTATAATCATCCCCATGTTGATTCGCTTAATGGTATGTTATGTATACACAATCTCTCAAGAACTTGCCACCAAATCAGACCTTAAGCTTTTGAATATTATCATAGCAAAGGTATGATTCAATTTTAACAACCTTTTATGCAATTTGGTTAAAGCATTCTTCTACAATTTCATAAATAATCTATCCCAAATATGTAGTTTTGAATTTAGTTGTGTACTTGATTTGTTTCCACGATTTATTGTGTACTTGATTTGGCCACAAAAGTCAAAGTTACCTCTTCATAAATAAATGTGAATATATATGATAAGCTGACTAAATGTAATAGGTGGACAAAGGGCGGGTCAAGTAACAAGTCAACACGGCTAAGTTTTGGTACAGGTCAGATTAGGACCCAACACACTTTTTTTAGGAAACTTAGTGTAACAAATAAATTTATAAAAAAATAATTTATTTAAATAGTGTTCTTTTTTAATAAACGCTTACAGAGGTTTATGCACTAAAATACACTTTGAGCGGTTTTGACCCGTTTAATATATTAACCTTTTAGTTAATTTTCTTTTCGAGTTGTCCCATCTAAGATAAAACACACGATTAAATCATATGGTCAAATTGTTAAGGGTCTTGATGATTTAAGATGCTAAATGTGTGCCGTATATTAGCTAATTATTTGTAATTTATAATGTGTTGGACCAGGTGATCAGATCCTGAAGAACAGATGATATGGAAAGCCAAAACTGGATCCCAACAGTTGATCCACAATAAGCACTACCCATCTAAGTTTCCTCCAATGACAGTGGTTATAACATGTTAATAAGGCAAAGTACTGATCTGCCTAACAACTGTTGGATATAAAGACTGTTGTACACAAAGACTGATGAAGATCATCCACTGTTGAAGACCAAAGCACTGATGAAGACGAAAGCCCTATTGAAGACAAGCACTGATGAACCAAAGCCCTGTTGAAGACCAAAGCACTGATGTTTGGCCTTCTATATCAGATGTTTGGACTTAAACAGATGTTTGACCTTAAACAGATGTTTGGCCTTCTATATCAGATAATAGATTGCTTTGCCCGATTAGATTGGGTGTTAAATTATAGTTCTTTAAGTCATTGTTTCGTTTTCTTGAATTCTACGTAATTTTGTAAAGAAGTACAACAACAAACATTTTTACAAAATCCCAAATCACCCGATCACGTAAGTGCATTGAAGTAAAAGTGGAAATGATGTTATTCATGTGGTCCTGTTGCGCTTTTGTTTGACCTCTAATATGCGTTCATAACCACCACAAGTGGCCTAGTGGTGGAGTGACTTGGGTTCTCCAATGGAGACCCAAGTTCAATTCCCATTAGTGCCACTTTGGTGGCCACCGACACCCGCTTTAAAACCGGAACGAGGATCCTGTGAGGTCTCGGGTTCGATACATGTGTCGGACCCCTCCTTGATGGTTATGGGGATTTAATGCCAGGAAGCCTTGTCGGGTGGTGACCTGGGAGGGGGGATCTCCTCCGCGGTCGGGGTTACCGTGCAAATTAACCTTTTTTAATATGCGTTCATGATCTAATCCGGGATGTGAAGACATTGTTGTTGAATCCAATGAGATGCTTGATGTAATGAGGTCGTATTAATAATAAATAATAATTAATATAACTAAGTTTCCCAAGCACGGGAAGCAATCCCGAGTAATAACCTAGCGTAAACATATACATCTTAAATACAAAGGTTTGATTGTTATAATGTACCTCTATTATTATAATACTGAAATTTAAAACAACAAAGAAATATAATTTAGATAAAAAAATAGGAATTAGAAAAAAGTTGAGTACAATAGCAAAAAGTTTATTTCACAAGATTAGATATGTAAAATAATTAAGCATACCCATAATAACTTGCCATATGCAAAATAAGTTTAGATTTGATAACAAAGTAATAATTAGGGGCTGTTTGGCAACATCTGAATGGTTAAGTGCTGAACCAGTAAGAGGCCTGAATGAATAAGAGGCTCTGAACCAGTAAGTGCTGAACCGGTAAATGCCGTTTGGTTGGACATCTGAACAGAAACCTAAATTAACGGCAAATTCACAGCTCCAAATTTCAATCAATATCTCGAACCTAAATTAAACCTAAATTGAAACAAAATAAACCTAAATTGAAACAAATTAAACCTAAATTAAACCTAAATTGAAACAAATTAAACCTAAATTAAACCTAAACTGAAACAAACAAATTATGAACAAATTAGGAACAAGAAGAAGAGGAACATACCTGGTGGTCGTGCAGTAAAGGCGCGGCGTCGGTGGTGGATGTCGTGCTGCGTCGTGAGGGAGGGAGGCGGTGGTGGTGGACGGGAGGGAGGGAGGCGGTGGTGGTGGACGTGGACGTCGTGCGGCGTCGTGAGGGAGGCGGTGGTGGTGGACGTGAGGGAGGGAGAATGGTTCAGACTTGGGGTAACAATTTTCATTCAGCATGTTCTAAAAGCTGAATGATTCAGCACTGAATCATTAAGAGCTTTGCCATTAAGAGGCACAACCAAACACATACACCTCTGTCCGAATAAGAGGTCCACCTCTTAATGAATCATTAAGAGGCTTGCCAAACAGCCCCTTAGTTTATTCAAAATACTTCAATCCAAAGTTTTATTAAAAAATAGAGGAAAAATTACTTAAAACAATTCAGAAAAAAAAAAACTATAAAAAATACAATAACTTGATTGAACGCGAGGGGATAAAATGTAACTTTAGTCGAATATACTCGTCTTATGTAAAATTACTAGAGGAGTAAACTGAGCTCATCAAGTGAGTCGCTCAAATGATGATCCAATCAAACCCATCCTACAATGCACAATGAAATTTCTAACAAACTAAATTTCTCTTTAGTCTTGATAGAGTTTAAACTTATAATCACTTTTAAATCCTCGATCTCATTACGAGAAGATAAACTTCATGGTGAGTAAATTGCCAAAATCGTCCCTGAGGTTTGGGTATGTTTGCCATTTTCATCCAAAACAACTTTTTTTTGTACCATACAGTCCTTCACTTTTGGGGTTTTTTACCATTTTCATCTAAACGTTTGACTTTTTTTTTTTGCCAAAATCGTCCCTAAGATTTGAGATTTTTTGCCATTTTCATCCAAATGTTTGATAGAAAAAATAAAACAAAGAGTAAACTGCCATTTTGGTCCCTGAGGTTTGGTCACTTTTGCCACTTTAGTCCAAAACTTAAATATTTTAAATCTGGGTCCCTGTAGTTTCACTTTTATTGTCATTTTGTTCCAAAAGTGAAATCAGCTGATATTTGTCAAATAAAATCCTGTTATTTTGCCATTTTTCTCCGGGGCAAAATGGTCAATATAATTTTATTATAACACATTATTAATTAAATTAAATAACCCTTTGACCTTGACCTCATAAAAGCTCAGATATTATCATCTTTCCCAAAAATCATCTTCTCCAAACCCTCTGTTCTACGATCATCTTGCACTACCCCTGATTTTTGGGAGTTAATTGTAACATTAGAAGATTAAGTGTAATTCCCAAGCTTATTGCAGATGATTTATGAAGATCCAGTGGCAACAATTGATGCAGAGACACGAACATTGACATCAAATTCAGGAAAATTGCTCAAATTTGGATCCCTCATAATTGCCACAGGGTGCACTGTATCTAGGTAATTCTTAGAAAAACTTATGGATTGCATGTTTCATTAAGAAAATTTGATTATTCTTTCTGTATTCTGGGAAGTTACGAATCTTGTCCGTTTATACGCATACAATGTGATATACATTTGCTCAGATTTCCAGAGAAAGTTGGTGAAAACTTACGTGGTGTTCACTATATTCGAGATGTTGTTGATGCTGATTCTCTACGATCATCTTGCACTACTCCTGATTTTTGGGAGGGTTTGGAGAAGATGATTTTTGGGGAAGATGATAATATCTGAGCTTTTACAAGGTCAAGGTCAAAGGGTTATTTAATTTATTTAATAATGTGTTATAATAAAATTATATTGACCATTTTGCCCGTAAGGAGAAGGAAAATATAACGGTATTTTATTGGACAAATATCAGCTAATTTCACTTTTGGAACAAAATGGCAATAAAAGTTAAACCACATGGATCCAGGTTTAAAAGGTTTGAGTTTTGGACTAAAGTGACAAAAGTGACCAAACCTCGGGGACCAAAATGGCTGTTTACTCTAAAACAAATTAGATGTTTGGATGAAAATGACAAAAATCCCAAAAGTGAAGGACTATATTGTATAAAAAAGTTGTTTTGGATGATAATGGTAAATATGCCCAAACCTCAGGGACGATTTTAGCAATTTACTCTATAAAATAAGATACAAGCTTTTTGTATTTAAAAAAGAGATCAAATTAAATTATGTCATTAAATTTGTGATTTTTGAAATAGAAAAATGCTTGCTTTTATTTCTTAATTAATAATGAAATGTGGGCATCCACACCTCGATTGCATATTGGGTATGGAATTATATGATATAAACTAAGATACCCTTTGCTTGAGGGGATGTATCACATGGTATGGTTTAATTATTTTCCTTATAAGGTATCGAATACTTTCTATCATTTTACTTTCATACACAACTAGGGAAATTTGTATTTTTAATTAATAACATTTCAATCAAATAAATAAGATTATAACATAAGACATTGATTTTGTACTATTTTTAACCCAACAACTAATTAGTGCATCGAATGTGGAAAATGTCGGTAGACGCGTTCATACTGTACCATACACGCCAATGAGGTCTAGCGAGATGTTGTCAAGTGTAATATTCATTATTTTTAGAACTATGCAATAAAATCAAGGATTATAAAAAAAAAAAAAAAAAAAGACAGTTTCCTCTTCTTCTCTTTGGCTTAATTTAAAATTTTAGCATGCTAATCTCGATTAGTTTGTGAGTGGCTAGAATAGTTCAACGCATTTTAGTATTTTTTATATAATATATCAATAATATATATTATGTGGCATATTCACTATATTTAATAGCTATTAATATATATGTTTGCGAGTCTAGTCAAATTTGATGTATGAAGCTCGACTCGAATAAACGAGGAAGCAAAAATTTAAGTTGAACTTGTTCACATTTGACTCATTTATTAAATAAGTATCAGTTTAGGCTCGTTTATTTATTTATTTATTTTTTGAAAAGAGAACTTTATTAAAATCGGCCGGCCTGAAAAAACAGGACCGCACCACCAACCAAAACTACAACATATACAAAGGATAATTACACAACTCTCTCCAAGCTATATTCTTATGTTTGGATCTATTTGTTAACCAAAAGAAACCTAAAGATCTCACTTCCCCAAAAATATCTTCACTATTCCCTCTACCGTTAGCGAAAATTTTCTCGTTCCTAGCTTTCCAAATAGTCCAACACGTAACCGTGACAAGACCCCGAACAATTTCCTTAGCTTTATTGTCCCCGCTACCTCCTTTGTGAATACACAGGATATCCTTGAACGAGAAGGCAAAAATCGCCGGAATTTTGACCCATCCACTAAACCGATTCCACACCCTCAAGGCGACGTTGCAAGCCGTAGACAAATGCTCCACCGTTTCAACCCCTTCCCTCCAAAGAGCACAAACTACCGAATCTACCGAGATATTTCTTTTCTTCAAGCACAAATCTAGTTGGAATGTGATCAAGCGCCACCCTCCACATAAAAATCTTGCACTTTGCCGGCACCCAACCGCAACCCTTCACTGTGTAACTGTCCTCGTCGTCTCAATCATCTGCCGAAAGAGCCTTAACCGAACTCGTGGAGAACAGACCCGACTCTTCAGGAGACCAAACCCACTTATCCCTAGCATCCGAAACCACCACACCGGACAGCGAAGACTCGTAATCATCCAACCCCAAAAGCTCGATCAGGGACTCCGGCTCCCTAACCCAGCAGCAATATTGGCTCAACGCTACCCCCGCAACCAGAATACGCTTACTAACCTGTCACGACCCCCGACCATACCCAAGACGGGAGCCGCGAGCAGTCAAGTGGTACCGGTGATTATTTTAAAAAAATATTGCAGCGGAAATGTTCATCAGGACCGTGAGTTAGGAAAAATATCAGAGTTTAGAAACACCGGATTTTATTTATTAAATAGATGGGATAAAACCCATGTTTTACAAAGGTAGCTTTAATAAGGGATAAACCCGAATATATGAAACCATGTTTTCTTAATTTAATTCAATTGATAAAATAAGCCACTTCTTTAAGCCTTTCGGTGCCGTATCATCACTCTTATTCCAATCTACTGTCATTACCTGAAACGCGTTTTAAAAAGGTTTGGTCAGCAGGAAATACTGGTGAGTTCATTCATTTTTGTACAAAACGACACTTTGTTATAAATTACAGCATAAGAGCGATTACAATGGCCACTATCTTATTTTTATCTGGCGCCGTGTCACACCCTGGTGACGATGGTCATACCACTATTGGGTCCTTTCACCCAAGTAGTGATGATTATCACTGTTAGGTTGGTGAACCTAACCATGAGAGATTAGTAATGTGCACAATACCCCACTTGCCAGTGATTCAAGATAACCAAGACTTAATCCCTGTAATTATAACTTTTTGAAAACAATTTAGGTATAGTAAAGCATTGTTGATAAAAGAGAATGACTCACCTTGTTAGCATATAGTCTTTGATTAAACAAGCCTCCTGATTCTATGCCTTCTGATAACTAAGCATCTACTTTATAGTTCTGAATCTTCTGATGATTAGTTATCTTGTTTGATTGTAAGTGTAGGGTTCAGAGTTTTCTGGTAGTTAAACATTTAGTTTAACAGAGTGGAATACGTATTAGTGTTAAACCCAATCAAACCTACCGATGGTCACGAAAGAACCTTAACGAAATTCACAAAGTATAGTCTTATTTAGACAACACTTTTGGCATTCGTTTCAGAACGAAATTCACAAAGTATAGTCTTATTTAGACAGCACTTTGGCATTCGTTAGTTGGTTCCTGAATCGATCGGACAGAATATCGCATCGGTGATTATTGGTTAGAACACTAACGTATAGAGAGAAGAATAGAAGGAATGAGCAAAGAAAAATGAATCCTAAGCTTCCTATTTATAGGTAGGAAATATGAAATTTCTAGGAAGTTTCCTTTGTATTTTCTAGGAAATTTCATATAGCTTTTCTAGGAAGTTACCTATACATTTTCTAGGAAGCTTCCTACCTACATATATATCTCCTTACACCTTCCTCATATATATCTATCTCATATATATTTATTTTCATGTATATCTATTTAGGTGCTTAATTAATCTTGCTTAGCTTAATTAATCTTGCTTAGCTTAATTAATATTGGTTAGCTTAATTAATCTTGCTTAACTTAATTAATCTTGCTTAACTGATTAATTTTACTTGATGGTTTAATTAAGTAATTTACTTAGCCGATTAATTAAATAACGTAATTAGCTGATTAATTAACTTACTTAGCTTGCTTAATTGCTAAGTTTCCTTTCCTGTTAAGTTTCCTTAGCTATTAAGTTTACTTAATTACTAAGTTTACTTAACCATTAAGTTTTCTTAATTATTAAGGTTTCTTAACTACTAAGTTTACTTAACTGTTAAGTTATTTTAACTACTATGTTTACTTAATCGCTAAGTATTCTAGTTTAACAGCTTCCTAGTTACGAATTCTAAATTTCTAGATACAATGGAACTCGTATTAGTATATTAACTTAATTCAACTTTAATGATAATCACGAGATCGAAACCCTCACAACGAATGACAAAGTATAGCCAGATATTGGCAGCACTTAAACATCCATTGTGTCACACCCCGATATTTCCACGTATCACCGGTGGGCCCGGTGGGGAGTATCGTGACGTAGTTGATATCAAAATAGTCAAACAACACAATTTTAAATGCATAGCGGAAGCAAAAGATAGATTTAATTCAACCGAATAAATTGTAATATCAAGTATCACAAAATAGTTGAAAAGGATCCACATATGGATCAAATAAAAAGGAAACATAGTTCATCAGACTTAAAATGCATCCAAGCTTGCGAGACTCTTAATGATGCTAAGGAGAGGCCAGCCTATTTCGATTAGTACCTGCACTTAACCTTTTTGGGAAAATACGTCAGTTTACACTGGTAAATACAATTAACTGACTCATTTTGAAAAGGTTTAGAAAATTGGTTTGAATGCACAAGGCACAAAATATTTTATAACTTGGGATAATTATTTATATATAAACTTGTAAAAGAATTACATGTTTCTTATACGTTCAGTAGCCCGGATTGACACCGGGTTAAAGATTAATAGACACACCACATGATATAGTCCCGCGGCGGGTTATTCCCGTAACCGGCGGTTATACCGTATTATTTATATATGCACTGTCGGGTGTACGCCTACACCCCGTGCTTAGGTCGTGGCCATTTCTTGAAATGATGCCATGGATATCCGGGACATGGTCATTAACCCCCCAAAGGCTTTAAGCAAACAAAACAATTTAAATGGGACATTTCAATAATTTAACCTTTACACAATTAAAAATTCAATGCCCAACCAAGCGGTATTTTATATACCGTACCCCAAGCCCGTATAGGGAAAATAAGTTAAAAGTATTTACCTGAGCAAGTATAATTCACAAATAGCAAGTGCAAATAGCTTTTACCGGGTCTCCTAATCTGGAACAAGGTTTTTAATAACCTATTAAGCCTAAACTTAGACCGGTTAGTTTTAAAAGAAGATACGGTTCAAACGCACGATTAAGCGAAGACCGGAATAGAATGTGATTTAGACCCGACAAGCTTGGAGACTTGTGTAATATGGGTAAACTAAACACATTCTGGATTTTGAGACAAAAATGATAAAGTTTGACCCGTTTCGGCTCATTTATGCAAACTAGTTACATAAACCGCACCGAACGCGAATAATGCGTAACGGGTAACCAAATGATTCATGAACAGGTTTCCTAAGTTGATATGCCTTAAATATATTGTGACATCAGTAAGATACCTTCTATTATGCCCAAAATGAATTTAAACTCAAACTATGCCATGTAGGGGCATTTTGGTCATTTTAAAGGTTATAAAAGAGTTTAAATAATAATCTGAGTTACAGGTCTGATACAATCAGTAAAAATACTTAATTTAATAAGTTATAAGAGTAGGGTATTACATATATGTGAAATTTATCATATAAAATCAGTAGAAAAAGGTTTGGTATCAAAATAATTTGTAAAACTCATTTTATAGCCCAAAAGGGCAAAAGCGACAACTACCGAATTAAGCTTAGAACCCTATGTTATGCTCAGCCTAAAAATAAATAAAAATCTTCAAAAATCCCAAAATATTTTATTACATCAGTGGGTAAAAAGTTTGGTATCAAAAATTGGGTTTAGATAGGCTATATGCTAATTACGCCGTTTAATTAATAAAAAGCTTTTCATTTACGCTAATGAGAATAACTCCTAATCTAGACCTCAAACTGATGTCTAATTTTAGGGACAAGTTTATAACTCAGTAATTAAGGTTTCTATTCTTTTACATTTTCAAAAATCACGTTTTAAGGTCATATGGGCATAATAGTCAACATTTAAGCATTTAACGGAAACATGCATATGAATTTGATAACTAATGAACCAAGTTGTATAATCATAGAGGGTTATACTAACAAGTAACCTGGTCCAAATAAAGCTCTAAGGCATTTCTAAAACATGCTACATTGGGTCAGAACTGAAAGTCAAAGCAAAAGTCAAATTATGCAACTTTCGGTTCCGAACCGAGCTCAAACAGAAAATTGTCGGGTTGAACATGTTTAGACATGTTCTTACATTAATTACCAAGTTATATTAATGATAAAACAGGTTGCATGGCTCCTACATTGCTAATTATGCATTAATTTGAAAATAAGCTTTTTGTTGACTTTTTAAGATTAACTTTGACCCGACAATTGACCTAGTTAGAGTGGGAATCAGAGGGTCCCCTTTTAAGGGTTTATTACCCACATAATTACCAACTCATAGGTACTTTCAATTTGAAATTTGACTGGACAATTTTTAATTAATCACGAAGTCAAACTCTAATTACGATGGTTTGACTTTAAGCTAATTAACTAAGCAAAACTAAATTAAGGAAGGTTAAGGACACTTACAATAGTCCTAAGTACGACTAGAGACTCCTAGGAAGGGTGCTTGAGCTCCAAAATTCTCCAGAAGTGAAGTTGTGAAGTTTGCAAGTGGGTGTGCTCAATGTTGCAACATTGGAGCTTCTTATATAGTGAATTTAGATCACCAAGATCATGACAAATAGGTCTACAAGTGTTACAAGATGGTCCCATCTGTCCCTATTGCATGAAATACCAGTGGAGGAGTCCCTGGTATGCAACACAAGGCTCCAAAGTCGGTTAAACGGGCTGGACAGACACCTGCAGGTGTTTTCTGTCGTTGGCAGGCTGAGGCGGCCCGCGTAGGGATCCCCTGACACCTTACGCGGCCCGTGTGAGTGGTCAGAACAGGCCAAACAAGTTTCATTAATTGTAATTCAGCCCCTGGTCCTTTTAAACGTGGTTTCAACTTCATTTCTTGCATTTTTGACCCTCTAACTTAACTTTTAAGGGCTCCAAGACATATACAAACACCGTTAAGTCCTTGGTTAACTTTGTGATCACCCGTAAAGTCTTAAATTTCAACGTTGACGCTTTTAACCCCTCGTATACGAATATTTTCATAACTTTCTCATACTTTATCGAAACCTTGTGAAATTTTTATCACTTATTCTAGTGAGCATAATTAATCATTTCAAAGCTTTGGGTTTGCTAAAAGGTCACTCAGAGGTATACTTTAAACATGTTGACACATTTAACCCCTGCAGTTTGTTATTTCTCACTTTCTCTTACAATTAGCTTCGTATGATCCATGATTCATTCGTTTAAGGGTGTAAACATCGTGTAGGGTTATAGTAAAGTATATTTATCCATTGTTGACACTTTGAACCCTTATATTCACATACTTCCTTTGTTTGTCAACTTTAGTCCTTCATAAGTAATCTTCTACACGTTTAAAGCTCGTGACACGTGTCGATACATTATTGGACATAAATTTTTGAGGTGTTACATCCTCACCCCCTTAAAAGAAATCTCGACCTTGAGATTTACTGAAATAAATGAGGGTATTTTTCTTTCATTGTGGACTCTACCTCCCACGTGTACTCGGGACCTCTGCGGGCATCCCATTTAACCTTGACAATTGGCACATGCTTCCTTCGAAGCTTCTTAACCTGTTGATCTTCAATTGACAAAGGTTTTTCCACAAATTTCAGGCTCTCATCTATATGCACATCCGTATGTGGTATGACTAGCGATTCATCAGCTAGACACTTCTTCAGATTGCAGATGTGAAACACATTATGGATTCCACTGAGCTCTTCAGGCAAGTTTAACTTATAAGCCACTGATCCGACATATTCGATGATCTCAAATGGTCCTATATATCTGGGACTTAACTTACCTTTCTTACCAAAACGCATCACCCCTTTCCAGGGTGATACTTTAAGCAACACTTTGTCACCAACCTCGAACTTTAGAGGTTTATGCCTTAAGTCTGCGTAGCTTTTTTGCCTATCCCTGGCAGCTTTGAGACGATCTCGTATCTGAACAATCTTGTCTGTCGTCTCCAGGACTATATTAGGTCCTGTTAGTTGGACATCTCCAACTTCTGCCCAGCAAACGGGCGTTCTGCACTTTCTTCCATATAAAGCTTCAAATGGTGCAGCTTGGATACTTGAGTGATAGCTATTATTGTACGAAAATTCAATCAGTGGAAGATGTTCATCCCAACTTCCACCTAGGTCAATAACACAAGCCCTTAACATATCTTCTAGCGTCTGAATTGTTCGCTCACTTTGACCATCCGTTTGAGGATGATATGCTGTGCTAAAGTTCAATCGAGTGCCTAGGGATTGCTGAAAACTTTTCCAGAAATGCGAGGTATACCTTGTATCCCTATCAGATATTATAGACACTGGCACTCCGTGGAGAGATACAATCTCATCCACGTACAGCTGAGCTATGTGTTTCCTTAATAGGTAGGAAGTGAGCTGACTTAGTCAGTCTGTCCACTATCACCCAAATAGTATCGTTTCCTTTCTTTGTCTTTGGCAACTTGGTGATAAAATCCATTGTCACCATCTCCCACTTCCAGGTGGGAAGTTCAGGCTGTTGTAGCAAACCTGACGGCTTTTGATGTTCAGCTTTAACCTGTGCGCAAGTCAAACATTTGGCCACATAGGTAGCTATGGACTTTTTCAAGCCTATCCACCAGAAATTTGCCTTTAGATCCTGGTACATCTTATCAGCTCCAGGATGAACGGAGTACTTAGAACTGTGGGCTTACTGGAGGATCACATCCCTAAGCCCTCCATAAATCGGAACCCATATTTGTCCATTTAATCTCAGGATTCCGTCTTTGCCATAGGATAACTGTTCAGTAGTTACTCCTAGCTTCTCATCAGGATAGTTAGCTTCTAGTACAGCTTCTTTCTGCGCAGCTATCAACCTTTCATTCAAACTATTCCTTAATTCAATGCTCTTGGCATTGATTCTTATGGGCTTCACTCTCTCCTTTCTACTTAAGGCATCGGCGACCACATTTGCCTTGCCTGGATGGTATCGGATTTCACAATCATAGTCATTTAGTGTTTCCATCCATCGTCGCTGCCTCATGTTTAAGTCCTTCTGATTAAACAAGTGTTGGAGGCTCTTGTGATCAGAATAGATCACACATTTGGTACCATACAAATAATGCCTCCATAGTTTTAGTGCAAATACAACGGCACCCAACTCCAAGTCATGGGTGGTGTAATTCTTTTCATGCACCTTTAACTGACGTGAAGCATAGGCAATGACCTTGCCTTTCTGCATAAGCACGCATCCCATACCTGTGTGCGATGCATCACAATATACTACAAATTCATCAATTCCATCAGGCAACGTTAATACTGGAGCGTTGCTCAACTTCTGCTTCAGAATATCAAAAGATTCTTGCTGCTTAGGCCCCCAGTCAAACTTGCTATTCTTTCGAGTGAAAAGAGTCAGGGGTGCTGCAATTCTTGAGAAGTTTTCAATAAATCGCCTATAATATCCTGCCAGACCTAGAAAGCTGCGAATCTCCGTAGGCACCTTTGGCTCTTGCCAGTTCATAATGGCTTCAATCTTAGCGGGATCTACCTGGATACCACGCTCACTAACAACGTGTCCAAGAAATTGGACCTCACGAAGCCAAAATTCACACTTAGAAAATTTGGCATAGAGCTTTTCCTGTTGAAGCAGCTTAAGAATGCAACGGAGATGCTTCTCATGGTCAGCTTGACTTTTCGAGTAAATGAGAATGTCATCGATGAAGACGATGACGAATTTATCTAGGTAGGGCTTACAGATGCGATTCATGAGATCCATGAATGCGGCTGGTGCATTAGTGAGCCCAAAAGGCATCACTAGGAACTCGTAATGACCATAACGAGTCCTAAATGCAGTTTTGTGCACATCTTCATCTCTAACCTTCAACTGATGGTAGCCTGACCTCAAATCGATCTTGGAGAAATAACTTGCTCCTTGCAGTTGATCGAACAGATCGTCGATCCTGGGTAATGGATATCTATTCTTGATAGTAACCTTGTTAAGCTCGCGATAATCGATGCATAGACGCATCGACCCATCCTTCTTCTTCACAAACAGGATTGGTGCTCCCCAAGGAGATGAACTAGGACGAACGAAACCTTTTGCCAACAAATCATCTAACTGAGTCCTCAATTCTTTCATCTCTGTTGGTGCCAACCTGTAGGGTGCCCTTGCAACTGGTGCTGCTCTTGGAATAATGTCAATTCTGAATTCTACTTGCCTATCTGGTGGCAAACCAGGTAGTTCTTCAGGGAATACTTTGGGATATTTAGAAATGATGGGGATATCTTCAATCTTAGGCTTCTGCTCATCAATAGTTACATGTGCCATATAAACGACACAACCTTTCTTCAAACACCTAGATGCCTTGAACATAGACACTTGCTCAGGCAGTCCATACTGGGTATCTACCTGAATGGTAAGTGACTCACCAGACGGAGTCTTGATCACCACTTGCTTCTTGTTGCAAACAATCTGGGCCTGGTTATGAGATAACCAGTCCATGCCTATAACTATATCAAAACCGGCTAACTTCAAAGGAAGTAAGGACAATGGAAAAGAGTGGTTCCTAATGGATATGAAACATCCATCTAACACGGTTGATGCGGCTTCTATGGTGCCATCGACTAATTCAACTTCATATTTTATGCTTAGGGTTCTAACAGGTAGGTTTAACAACTTACAAAACTTATCATCAACAAATGACTTATCTGCTCCAGAATCAAATAACATCCTTGCATAAACATCATTAATAAGGAAGGTACCTGTTATGACATTATCATTCTAGATCGCCTCTTGTGCGTTCATCTGGAGGACCCTAGCATTGGTCTTTTTCCCATCTTCGGCCTTCTTTGCAAACTTTGGGCAGTTGGACTTAATGTGCCCTTTCTCGTTGCAGTTGTAGCACGTTACATCCTTGATTTTCTTACAGTCTAATGTCTTGTGCTCAGAAGATTTACAAATCCCACAAGCTCTCGGCTGTGACTGGGATTTTGATTCATATCTGCACCTCCCGAAATGGTGTTTCTTACAGACTTTACACTTGGGTTTATCACCCGACTGTTGACCATCCTTTTTCGTTCCAGAACTCTTCTTATGGTCATTGTTTCCCTTACGCTTCTTGTCTGAACGTCGTGAGTTGTCATCCTCACGCTTCCTCTTCTCAGCGTCTGTGTTTCTTAGCGATCTCTGCCTGACCGCGTCCAAAGTAAGGGACAATGATATATCAGCTGCAGACCGAAAAGTAGCTGGTCTGGAGGCCTTCACACTGGCCTTGATTTCTGGGGCCAAACCCCCAATGAAGCGAGCTATCCTCTTGGGTTCCGGAGTTACCAGATACGGAACCAGTCTTGACATAGTGTTGAAGCTCGTAAGGTAGGCTTGACAATCTAGGTTTTTCATAACCAATGACAAGAAATTAGCTTCAATCTTTTCAACCTCACGCTGCGGGCAGTAATTCTCCTTAATCAATGTCAGAAACTGTTCCCAAGACAGATTGTACAATGGGATTTTCCCTGTGGCTTGGATCAAAGACCTCCACCAGGCTAGTGCCTCGCCTTTGAACGACTGAGATACAAACTTTACCACATCCTTATTAGCGCATCCACTAATATCTATCACAGTGTCCATCTCGTCTAACCATGACATGCAATCAACTGCTCCTTTTTCCCCGGTGAAATCCCTGGGTTTGCAGGAGACAAAGTATTTATAAGTGCAACCTTTAGTACGTGGTTCTTGGTTTAATACAACTCTCTTAGATGGATCACTCCTCTGGTTTGATGAGTGATGAGAATCACTTTTGTGAGCAGTATGAGTTCTTGAGGGTGGCTTCGTATGTGGTACAGATTGGGTCCTTACGTGGGTACCACTGGATTCATTGAATTGCCTATCCAAAGCTCTTGTAACAGCATTGTCTATCAATGCCTGTAATTCTTCTCCTGCTACGTTGACTCTGGAGGTGTCATGATTATCTCTGGGGTGGCTGTTGACTTCGTCTGACCCAGGCATGTAGCTTGATTGCTACATAAAATAATGATTTTAATTCATTTAGAGGTCTATAACAGTTTTATCCTTCTAGATGATTTATTAACCATGGTATTAAGAAACCATTTTGATTAATTTGTCAAGCATATATATATTCAGGATCTTTCATTATATTAATCCTTAGTTATAATTAAAATATATTAATGGCATAAAAGGCCGAATCACATGGATAGTTCTAAATTTTTAATCATGATCTTATAGGATCAAGGTATTGAGGTTCTAATTATAATTCATTACCTCTTCTTAACAGGGGGTCGAAGACCACGACTGTCTTTTGTCTTATATGACAATGAATATAGCCCGTAGGCATTATATCCCTATTGAATGTTTAATATAATAAAAGAAAATGGAAGAATCCAATGTAAGGATGACTTATGTGATTTTATCGAATCACATTTTGCCAGGAATGTTAACATGTTTAACAGAGGTTAACTAGGATTTGAATCTTTTAAATAGGTTTTACCATTTTGGCCATATTTAGAATGACATGTGGCTAGGTTTTACCTTTAAGATTCTTATTATTTTATTAAAATGGTAGGTCTTATAAAAGGAATGTTAGGGGCTGTTTGGTAGCCTCTGAATGGTCATTAAGAGGCTACCTCTTAATGGAACCATTAAGAATTTTACTAATGAGAAGGTAGAAGAATGTGACATGTGATGATTTACCATTCAGAGGTTAACTCTTAACCATTCAGACTTGAGGTTACCTCTTATTCATTCAGAGGTTTTAAACCATTAAGAGATAGCATCTGAATGGTCATTAAGAGGCTACCAAACAACCCCTTATTATTTTTTTCTCATTTATTTCACATATTATATTTATGCATATAATTTAAAAATGAAAATTTAAATTTAACCATTCCACTACAAAAATTTAAATAAGTACAGGTTTGCCCTAAACGAGACTTCTACTGAAATAACATGCCCGCGCAGGGGCTAAACAAACTATCATACCCACGCGGGGGTTAAACAGAAAAACATGCCCACGCAGGGGCGGAATACTGAAAGATATGCCCACGCAGGGGCTGAATTCAGAAACAAATGTCCACGCAGGGACGTGATTACAACACCAAAAACAGATAAACAAATAAAGGATTAATAATCCTTCTTGCTCTTCCCCTTTATTAAGTTTGCCAGACCCTTGAAAATTCCTCGGTTTTGATTACGCCCTTCCCGAACCTCATGCTGCACCTCATTTATCCTTTGAAGGATTTCTTGATGCTGCGGTGGCATTATTACTGGCAGCTGCGGGGGTTGCTGATAATGCGGAGGTTGAGGAGGTGGCGGTTGTTGATACCCATAAGGTGGGTACCCATAATGTGGGTATCCAGCTTGATATGGGACCCCAAAGGATCCTTCCGGATGAAGAGTGTTGTAATCCCACGCTGCCTGGTACGGGTCAACATTCGCGTAGTTGTAGTTGGTGTGAGCCGGCTGCTCAAAGGGATTATACGCCGCCGTACCGGTGTATGTAGGTATTGGGTCGCCAAAGCCCAACAGTGGTGGCGCGACAGGCGCAGAATTTACTTTCGAGACGGGGTTTGAAGGCCCACCCATCTGCGGGTCTTCATGGAGTGGCGGGTAGCGGCTGCCACTTGAAGGTTGAGGGGTGCTGATACGCACTCCTCCTTGCACGGACATCCGTGCGTTCGATATTCTTCGCCTCGGTGGCTCCGGAGGCTGTTGCTGAACTGGTGGTGGTGGCGGAGTGATCACGACAAAACGATAATCCTTGGAGGGATCCTGCTGCTGATGCTGCTACGGTGAGTTGTGTAACTGGGAGTAAATACCCAGTCGATCTGTCGGAACCTTTCCTCATAGCTGTCGGGACCATTATAAGGAGATCCCATAAAAGGTGACCCATCCGAAATTTCGATGGGGTGGTTAGGGGTTCCGGACGGTGGCTCTGCGGGATCGGTGTCCTCGTCCATATCCATCGCATGATCGCCCGAGAAGTGGTCTTTAGGTCCTAGTGGGTTGAAACCCACTGGTTCTTCAACATAGTTTGCCGGGTTGAACCGGCTTCGGAAGACAGGTGTCGGGTTATCGAAAGGTGAGTTGGATCTCTGGAGAGGGATGAAAGACGGCTGCGGGTTATGGGGCTCATTTTCAGAATGAGGCCCGTAGGAATGGTGATAGGATGGTGACAAACTTAGCAAGACGGATCGCCTCGCTGGCTCTATATACGTCCTCCAATGCTCTTGAGGACTCGTACTCATTGAGGCCGGTGGGGTTCGTCTGTGTGATGGCCCGGCTTCATTGTCGTGGCCCGTGATTGGTGCCTTTCCTCTTCCCCTGATGAACCTTGGTGGCATGATTGAACCTGTCAATATAAACAAAGATAACAACAAGGAAAAAAATATATAAAAGACAAAATAAAACAAATCGGGATTTGTCCTAAGTTCTTTGTCTAGACTCAAAAATTGAGGAATGTGCAACTGTGTAACTGAGATTAAACACAAAAGGCTAGTGTTTAATTCACTCAGTGTTGGCTCAGATACCAACCTGTCACACCCCGATATTTCCACGTATCATCGGTGGGCCCGGTGGGGAGTATCGTGACGTAGTTGATATCATCATAGTCAAACAACACAATTTTAAATGCACAACGGAAGCAAAAGATAGATTTAATTCAACCGAATAAATTGTAATATCAAGTATCACAAAATAGTTGAAAAGGATCCACAGGTGGATCAAATAAAAAGGAAACATAGTTCATCAGACTTAAAATGCATCCAAGCTTGCGAGACTCTTAATGATGCTAATGAGAGGCCAGCCTATTTCGATTAGTACCTGCACTTAACCTTTTTGGGAAAATACGTCAGTTTACACCGGTAAATACAATTAACTGACTCATTTTGAAAAGGTTTAGAAAATTGGTTTGAATGCACAAGGCACAAAATATTTTATAACTTGGGATAATTATTTATATATAAACTTGTAAAAGAATTACATGTTTCTTATACGTCCAGTAGCCCGGATTGACACCGGGTTAAAGATTAATAGACACACCACATGATATAGTCCCGCGGCGGGTTATTCCCGTAACCGGCGGTTATACCTTATTATTTATATATGCACTGTCGGGTGTACGCCTACACCCCATGCTTAGGTCGTGGCCATTTCTTGAAATGATGCCAAGGATATCCGGGACATGGTCATTAACCCCCCAAAGGCTTTAAGCAAACAAAAAAAATTTAAACGGGACAATTCAATAATTTAACCTTTACACAATTAAAAATTTAATGCCCGACCAAGCGGTATTTTATATACCGTACCCCAAGCCCGTATAGGGAAAATAAGTTAAAAGTATTTACCTGAGCAAGTATAATTCACAAATAGCAAGTGCAAATAGCTTTTACCGGGTCTCCTAATCTGGAACAAGGTTTTTAATAACCTATTAGATTCCTAACGGGTCTTTAATTAAGCCTAAACTTAGACCGGTTAGTTTTAAAAGAAGATACGGTTCAAACGCACGATTAAGCGAAGACCGGAATAGAATGTGATTTAGACCCGACAAGCTTGGAGACTTGTGTAATATGGGTAAACTAAACACATTCTGGATTTTGAGACAAAAATGATAAAGTTTGACCCGTTTCGGCTCATTTATGCAAACTAGTTACATAAACCGCACCGAACGCGAATAATGCGTAACGGGTAACCAAATGATTCATGAACAGGTTTCCTAAGTTGATATGCCTTAAATATGTTGTGACATCAGTAAGATACCTTCTATTATGCCCAAAACGAATTTAAACTCAAACTATGCCCTGTAGGGGCATTTTGGTCATTTTAAAGGTTATAAAAGAGTTTAAATAATAATCTGAGTTACAGGTCTGATATAATCAGTAAAAATACTTAATTTAATAAGTTATAATAGTAGGGTATTACATATATGTGAAATTTATCATATAAAATCAGTAGAAAAAGGTTTGGTATCAAAATAATTTGTAAAACTCATTTTATAGCCCAAAAGGGCAAAAGCGACAACTACCGAATTAAGCTTAGAACCCTATGTTATGCTCAGCCTAAAAATAAATAAAAATCTTCAAAAATCCCAAAATATTTTATTACATCAGTGGGTAAAAAGTTGGTATCAAAAATTGGGTTTAGATGGGCTATATGCTAATTACGCCGTTTAATTAATAAAAAGCTTTTTATTTACGCTAATGAGCATAACTCCTAATCTAGACCTCAAACTGATGTCTAATTTTAGGGACAAGTTTATAACTCAGTAATTAAGGTTTCTATTCTTTTACATTTTCAAAAATCACGTTTTAAGGTCATATGGGCATAATAGTCAACATTTAAGCATTTAACGGAAACATGCATATGAATTTGATAACTAATGAACCAAGTTGTATAACCACAGAGGGTTATACTAACAAGTAACCTGGTCCAAATAAAGCTCTAAGGCATTTCTAACACATGCTACATTGGGTCAGAACTGAAAGTCAAAGCAAAAGTCAATTATGTAACTTTCGGTTCCGAACCGAGCCTAAACATAAAATTATCGGGTTGAACATGTTTAGACATGTTCTTACATTAATTACCAAGTTATATTAATGATAAAACAGGTTGCATGGCTCCTACATTGCTAATTATGCATTAATTTGAAAATAAGCTTTCTGTTGACTTTTTAAGATTAACTTTGACCCGACAATTGACATAGTTAGAGTGGGAATCAGAGGGTTCCCTTTTAAGGGTTTATTACCCACATAATTACCAACTCATAGGTACTTTCAATTTGAAATTTGACTGGACAATTTTTAATTAATCACGAAGTCAAACTCTAATTACGACGGTTTGACTTTAAGCTAATTAACTAAGCAAAACTGAATTAAGGAAGGTTAAGGACACTTACAATAGTCCTAAGTGTGACTAGAGACTCCTAGGAAGGGTGTTTGAGCTCCAAAATTCTCCAGAAGTGAAGTTGTGAAGTTTGCAAGTGGGTGTGCTCAATGTTGCAACATTGGAGCTTCTTATATAGTGAATTTAGATCACCAAGATCATGAAAAATAGATCTACAAGTGTTACAAGATGGTCCCATCTATCCCTATTGCTTGAAATACCAATGGAGTAGTCCCTGGTATGCAAAACAAGGCTCCAAACTCGGTTAAACGGGCTGGACAGACACCTGCAGGTGTTTTCTGTCGTTGGCAGGCTGAGGCGGCCCGCGTAGGGATCCCCTGACACCTTACGCGGCCCGTGTGAGTGGTCAGAACAGGCCAAACAAGTTTCATTAATTGCAATTCAGCCCCTGGTCCTTTTAAACGTGGTTTCAACTTAATTTCTTGCATTTTTGACCCTCTAACTTAACTTTTAAGGGCTCCAAGACATATACAAACACCGTTAAGTCCTTGGTTAACTTTTTGATCACCCGTAAAGTCTTAAATTTCAACGTTGACGCTTTTAACCCCTCGTATACGAATATTGTCATAACTTTCTCATACTTTATCGAAACCTTGTGAAATTTTTATCACTTATTCTAGTGAGCATAATTAATCATTTCAAAGCTTCGGGTTTGCTAAAAGGTCACTCAGAGGTATACTTTAAATATGTTGACACATTTAACCCCTGTAGTTTGTTATTTCTCATTTTCTCTCACAATTAGCTTCGTATGATCCCTGATTCATTCGGTTAAGGGTGTAAACATCGTGTAGGGTTATAGTAAAGTATATTTATCCATTGTTGACACTTTGAACCCTTATAATCACATACTTCCTTTGTTTGTCAACTTTAGTCCTTCATAAGTAATCTTCTACACGTTTAAAGCTCGTGACACGTGTCGATACATTATTTAACATAAATTTTCGAGGTGTTACAAATTGGATCGGTTTTAATCGATCGGATAAAGTATCGTACTAGTGATTAGAGTTATTACCCTAATACGGGCAGAGTTTCGGAATGACACAACAAGAGAACAAGAGAAAGAAAAGAATTGAACAATTTGAAATGAAACTCGAACTCCTTATTTATAGGGCTGGAAATGGGGCGCGTCGCGACCCGCGAAGCACATAAGCTTCTTCTACGTGGCCCGCGAGGGAGTCTAGGTTGACACGTGTAACGACGCGTGTCCCTCATCCTTATCCGGTTACCCTTGACGCGGCCCGCGAGCGATCCATAAAATTGAATTTCTTGATTTTTTACAAGGATTAGGGTTTTAGGGGTCCGGGTTTCCACTTACAAAGTGTTGTGGGATATTTTTGCAGGTCCTTACATCCTCCCCACCTTAATTAAAATCTCGTCCTCGAGATTTACTGGAACAAGTAAGGATACTTCCGTCTTATTTTCGATACCCAAGTATATTCTTGTCCACGTTTTAAGTCCTACTTCACCCTGACCAGAACTAATCTTGCATGTTTTTGGAATTCTCATGATTGACTGATACGGTCTTGCATTTACTTCTATATTTTGAGGAGGTATAACTAAAGATTTCTAAGTATTTCATGAAATGTATCATGTATACTTGCCATTTTAGCTGATAAGCTACTGGTCCACTTTGCTTAGTTACTTTAATGGTTTGACATTCCTCGGACTTAACTTGCCTTTCCAAATACAGAGAGACTTTTAGTGATATCCTTTCTCTGATTTCAATGGTTTGCCGATCTCATGGCCTGATAGTTGCTTTTCTCATATGTATGTCTAACAAACTGGATGATACTATCATCCATAAAGTGTTTTAAACGGTTAACACTAATTCTTGTAGATCAATTATTGGAGAATCTTATGAGTGATAAATGATAGTTCTATTTATCGCACATGCACTTAACATGTCTTTCTATGTTTGTAGTGTTCCTTTATACTGCTCAAAATAGGTCGGGTTAAAAATTTTCCCAAAAATGAGAAATGAAATGACTATCTTGATTTAATACAATAGATAACGGGATTCTATGTAATGAGACCATTGGATCCCTACACAACTTAACTAAGCGTTTTATGCTAAAGGTTTCCTTCATTGGTAGAGATTGAGCAGACTTGGTTAATCGATCCACAATCTCCCTGATTGTGTCGTTACATTTTCTTATGTTGGGTAATTTGGTAACAATATCCATTTGTTATCAATCCCCTTTCCATACTGACACTTCTAATCATTGAAGTCAACCTAAAGGTTTCTAACGTTCAGCTTTAACTTGCTAACATATTAAATACTTAGAGGCATAACTTGCTATCTATCAGTAATTCTTATAAAACTCTTGATACCTCATATCACTTACATGATGCAACAATTACTTAGTTCTATGAGCTCCTTCGAGAATTCTTTCTCATAGGTTTCCTTGATTAGTACCCAAATTCTTTTCTTATGGAATCTCCAAATTCCATTAGTTCATTTTTTTCTTTCTAATTCCTTCATTATTTCTTTATAATCCTTCAGCATCATCATTGATTGCTGTTTCTTGGGCACTCTTCAATTGTTTTATTAAATCTATCCGCAATTTTAATCTAAGAGCACGTACTTGGTTCGACTTCTTATGAAACTTATGGCTTAAAGCATCAACTATAACATTAGTCTTAACTTGTAATCGGTGTTGTTCCTAGTCTCAGATGAATTTTGAGTTTCTTCTCACGATTGAGTGATAGTCCAAGTAGATCCTCTGGGAAAACGTCCGTCGGAATTTCTTTCAGTTCCATGCCTCTAGCGTTGATGAACTCCGAGACCATATACGCTATGTCTTATTTCCGTGCATAACTCACATCTTTCATCACAGAGACGAACTTTGTCGGCTGGTCTGTCTTGTCTCCTTGTGGTCACTTCTCCGGTTGGCTTGCAAATCTAAACCTAAGTCAGCAATCACCTCTGGAATCATCGTTTCCATGTTATTCCTTTTTATGAAGCAGACAGGATTTCCTTTCTGTCAGTTCTTTTCATTCTTTCCATTTCATGGCATATGTCTTGATCCTGTGTTTCAAAGATCGGGTTTTACTATCTAAATGTCTAAATTTTGAAGCATACATTACTTTATTCTCCTTAACACATATACTAATGGTTTGGACAACTTTAATCCTTTGCAGCCCATGTATTTCGTAACAGCTTCTTTATTACTGGAAATCTTACTAGGATTATAGGTGAAGAGAGTCTTTGTAAGCGTACCTAGTCGTGGTTACTCTTATCTGTTCAAGAGTTCTTAAAGAAAGTAGAATTACTCTTGTTAGTGTAAGTTTTTTAGACGTTTTGTACCTAGCACAACTTTTCCTAATGTGTTAATAATCTAAGGTAGCGCAGAGGGAATTCTTATACTTTCGAATGGCGTCCCAACTTTAAGGGTTCACATCGTTCATCTTGTCGCACGAGTTACGAAACGGGTGATCAAATGGAATAGTTTTTTATGTCGGAATTATAGATGTATACGAGAGATTCCTGATAAAAATTCTAGAATTATTATTGACACACAGGCTCGTGATGTATTTTAAATTATCAATCCTTATGGTTTTTGGATTTCCTTATAGATATACATATCTATATAATCATATATTTCACATATTGTAATATACAAACCTTGCATAAGGTTAATGTATTTAAAAGATTCATATTTCGAAAAACAAGCCAGATATCAGGTCATGGTACTATTTAGGGAATTCTGTCACTTGTTTGACAAATTATATACCCCATCTTACCCGGTTCTCGCCGGAGAGGTAACCTCATCTTACCCGGTTCTCACCGGAGAGGTAATTTGTATTTCCCATAAATAGAATCTTCTCAATTCATGATTAAAAATGAATCTTTTATTAGAGCTTTTATCAAAGAACAAGGTAAATAGTATTCACATGATGGATCATATTCTAGAACCCAGTAGTACCAATAAACAAGAAATAACAGTGGCCAAGTGTTATCGCTTATTTACCATACTTGCAACGTTCTAGTCATCATCCTCACGGCATACTAACACCCATCACATTTTATATACGCAAGTAATTAGCTTATCTCGAAGCTTATACTAAGGCATCTTTCTTAAGTTCAAGTCAAAATACTATCCTTGTTGCTACCAGTTAATAACAATTTCCTAACTCTTTCGTTTAAGCTTATGTATTATTACAACACCTAATTGCTGAAACTAGTGGCTTAGCTCTGATACCACCTTCTGTCACGACCCCCGACCATACCCAAGACGGGAGCCGCGAGCAGTCAAGTGGTACCGGTGATTATTTAAAAAAAAACATTGCAGCGGAAATGTTCATCAGGACCGTGATTTAGGAAAAATATCAGAGTTTAGAAACACCGGATTTTATTTATTAAATAGATGGGATAAAACCCATGTTTTACAAAGGTAGCTTTAATAAGGGATAAACCCGAATATATGAAACCATGTTTTCTTAATTTAATTCAATTGATAAAATAAGCCACTTCTTTAAGCCTTTCGGTGCCGTATCATCACTCTTATTCCAATCTACTGTCATTACCTGAAACGCGTTTTAAAAAGGTTTGGTCAGCAGGAAATACTGGCGAGTCATTCATTTTTGTACAAAACGACACTTTGTTATAAATTACAGCATATGAGCGATTACAATGGCCACTGTCTTATTTTTATCTGGCACCGTGTCACACCCTGGTGATGATGGTCATACCACTATTGGGTCCTTTCACCCAAGTAGTGATGATTATCACTGTTACGTTGGTGAACCTAACCATGAGAGATTAGTAATGTGCACAATACCCCACTTGCCAGTGATTCAAGATAACCAAGACTTAATCCCTGTAATTATAACTTTTTGAAAACAATTTAGGTATAGTAAAACATTGTTGATAAAGAAAATGACTCACCGTGTTAGTATGTAGTCTTTGATTAAACAAGCCTCCTAATTCTATCCCTTCTGATAACTAAGCATCTACTTTATAGTTCTGAATCTTCTGATGATTAGTTATCTTGTTTGATTGTAAGTGTAGGGTGCAGAGTTTTCTGGTAGTTAAACATTTAGTTTAACAGAGTGGAATACGTATTAGTGTTAAACCCAATCAAACCTAACAATGGTCACGAGATCAGAACCTTAACGAAATTCACAAAGTATAGTCTTATTTAAACAGCACTTTTGGCATTCGTTTCAGAACGAAATTCACAAAGTATAGTCTTATTTAGACAGCACTTTGGCATTCGTTAGTTGGTTCCTGAATCGATCGGACAGAATATCGCATCGGTGATTATTGGTTAGAACACCAACGTATAGAGAGAAGAATAGAAGGAATGAGCAAAGAAAAATGAATCCTAAGCTTCCTATTTATAGGTAGGAAATATGAAATTTCTAGGAAGTTTCCTTTGTATTTTCTAGGAAATTTCATATAGCTTTTCTAGGAAGTTACCTATACATTTTGTAGGAAGCTTTCTACCTACATATATATCTCCTTACACCTTCCTTGCACCTTCCTCATATATATCTATCTCATATATATTTATTTTCATGTATATCTATTTAGGTGCTTAATTAATCTTACTTAGCTTAATTAATCTTGCTTAGCTTAATTAATCTTGCTTAACTTAATTAATCTTGCTTAACTGATTAATTTTACTTGATGGTTTAATTAAGTAATTTACTTAGCTGATTAATTAAATTACGTAATTAGCTGATTAATTAACTTACTTAGCTTGCTTAATTGCTAAGTTTCCTTTCATGTTAAGTTTCCTTAGCTATTAAGTTTACTTAATTACTAAGTTTACTTAACCATTAAGTTTTCTTAATTATTAAGGTTTCTTAACTACTAAGTTTACTTAACTGTTAAGTTATTTTAACTACTATGTTTACTTAATCGCTAAGTATTCTAGTTTAACAGCTTCCTAGTTACGAATTCTAAATTTCTAGATACAATGGAACTCGTATTAGTGTATTAACTTAATTCAACTTTAACGATAATCACGAGATCGAAACCCTCACAACGAATGACAAAGTATAGCCAGATATTGGCAGCACTTAAACATCCATTGGATCGGTTTTAATCGATTGGATAAAGTATCGTAACAGTGATTAGAGTTATTACCCTAATACGGGCAGAGTTTCGGGATTTAGAAGTTCTGACATTAGAATGACAGAACAAGAGAACAAGAGAAAGAAAAGAATTGAACAATTTGAAATGAAACTTGAACTCCTTATTTATAGGGCTGGAAATGGGGCGCGTCGCGGCCCGCGAAGCACATAAGCTTCTTCTACGCGGCCCGCGAGGGAGTCTAGGTTGACACGTGTAACGACGCGTGTCCCTCATCCTTATTCGGTTACCCTTGAGCTGTCGGGCCCCGCATAAGCTTCGGTTAACTCTTACACGGCCCGCGAGCGATCCATAAAATTGAATTTCTTGATTTTTCACAAGGATTAGGGTTTTAGGGGTCCGGGTTTCCACTTACAGAGTGTTGTGGGATATTTTTGCAGGTCCTTACATAACCCAACTGAAGAAACACTAGAATAATCGATCGGAATCAATTATCTAGGGGGTTTGAAACCGCATAAAAAGGTGGGTTTCCACCCGTTCGATTCGATTACAATTGATCTTCTCCTCCGGTGAACTCTGCAAAAAAGAAGCACCGTTAGCCTCGTCAAGGGGAGAAAAGGGTTCTCTCCTTGACCCGAATCCGGTGTGAGAATAAGTATGGGTTACGAAGAAGAAGATGTATTTGAGAAGTGTGTGTCACTTGAATTTCATACCTGAATAGTTCATATATTTATAGCCGGGAGTCTTTTGGGCGGGAAAACCTGTTAGTAAAAAATTGACGGAAGATGCTAACCCCGTAAGCGGTTGCATTTCCTTCCGTCAAGCTTCTTGATCCGACGTGAGAGCACACGGATCGCGGTTTAGATCGATGGCTGGGGACTTGCCACGTGTAAAGTGATCAAGTGGAGATTACTCTCCAATTACATGCTATCGCTATGATTTCAGGGACGTCTGGGAAGCTGACACGTGTCCAGACGGTTATAACCGTCTTGGTGGTGCACGATTGAACTCCTTCTAGAAGATTTCTATTGCAATCTGGTGTGACTTCTTATCGTGTGGAATCAGCTAAACAAATCCCAATTCTGGGCAATAATATCCAAGTCAGGATATTAAGCGGAAGTGTTTAGGATTTTCATCCTTTATTTATAGAAGCAGGCGCAAGGATTTATGATTTCCTTTTGGCGCGCAAATGTTAACTGTTGTTGGCATTTCAAGCCTCTCTTTTGGTAAGACCAGTGCGCGGCCGCACAAGGTAAAGGGCTGAAAAGCAAGGTTGTGGTATGGTCCCAAGCACTTATCATGATGTTTTTGGGACCTTACCCCTTCAAGTCCCCCCAGTCTAGTGTTGTACTTATGCAAATAAGTGGAGCACTGGACTTATAAGAGGAAATGCTTTTTGGCGTGAAAAATAGAGAGTCTTCTCTGAGAAGATTGAGTTTTGCTTACACCCCCTTTTTAAGGGAGAATATGACTTTTCACCCTGTTGTAATCATGACCTGACATGTGGTGACGTCAGTTGGTGATAAAAAAATGGTTTTTGTGATATTTTTCCTTTCATGTCTTGGGATTCGTAGTGGCGCTTGTCAGTTTTCATTAATGAAGGTTCCTGTAGCGCCGTTCAGATGGGACGTTTTTCCTGACAATTAATCATGGTGATCAAGCTTTCCCTTTTCCTGGGGTCTTATTCCCCTTTATATATATATTTTGGGGATGCTTTCTCTCGTGATCTGGGTAATAAGAAGACAAAGGGTTCCGTTCATACTCGTCATCTTCTGGAGGTTTTAAGACTCTTCGAGGCTGCTGAAGGTCTCTTACTTCTTGCCAATTCGCCGCCGCTAGTAGCTACCGGACCTGAGAAACCGGTATCTTCTGTTCTTCCCGTAGTGACGGGATCTGTTTCTGAAGTTTGTCGACCGGAGGTTGAAGAAGAGGCTACTGTTTTGTCTGTGGATGCCTTGATGGCACGTTTTTCGGGGCTTCAGTCCGGTGGGTGTGACCTGGTGTATTCTCGTCGGAAGAGTCGTCGTTGATCGTGTGTTGGTTGCTGTTGAAGATCCTGCTACCAGTTAGGTCATCTTGGGAATAGTTTTTCCTCTTTTTGGTGTTTTTGTACATGTTCTAGTTTTGGTACTAAAAATTTTTGAAGATCATTGCCATGATCTTGTTATGAAGTGTTTATGCTACACTTAATGATATATATGCTTGTGGTGCACTGTTGTGCATGTAATTTCGTGTTTTTATTACAATATGTTGCATGTGTTTAATTGCTTTTTAGTAGGTAGGGCGAATGAGAAATGGTATTGTGCTCATGTGTGAACGTTTGTCTAAAAGGCGTGTCAGTTTGCCTTGTTTAGACTGTTCATGAGGTGTACAATGTTTGACCATATAGTTTTCACGCAAACCAAAGGAATTATATGCAATTTGTAATAAACAGTGATATAGGTAAAGATGATGTTTGTATTGATAAGAGCGCAAGGCTCGTAATACAAAGGATATTAAAGGAATACATTGCCTGTATGCTTTTTCGTTTTTGCAGACTAGTTTATATGTAACACCTGCGCAGCTGCTGCGCGTTCCAGGTGCGGGGAACTAGCGTCCCATCAAGTCTTTTTAAGGTGTACGCCCCTTTTCCTAGGACCTCATTGATGATGTATGGTCCTTCCCATTTTGGCGCTAACTTGCCTGGTTTCTCCGTATTGGAAGCTTCGTTGTCGCGCAAGACGAAGTCACCAGGGACAAATGTCCATACGCGAATGCGCGCATTGTAATATTTTTCGAGTTTGGATTTGTACCTTGCTTCTGTAATGGCTGCGTTTTCGTGCCTTTCTTCGAGAAGGTCTAAATCCAATCTTCGTTCTTGCTCATTGTTTTGTCTTTCCATAGCTAGCATGCGCGGTGATGGAAGACCGATTTCGGCTGGGATTACCGCTTCGGATCCATATACCAAGCTGAATGGAGTTTCTCCCGTGCTGGTTTTTGGCATGGTGCGGTGTGCCCATAAGATGCTGGGGAATTCATCAACCCATCCTCTGCGCGCTGTGCCTAGTCGCGCCTTAATGCCGTCAACTATCTGTTTGTTGACGCTTTCGACTTGGCCGTTCGCCTGTGGATGCGCCACAGAGGCAAAGTTATGCTCGATCTTCATTTCTTTGAACCATTTCTGAAGATCTTCTGAGGCAAAGTTAGTGCCATTGTCGGAGACGATGCGCAATGGTAATCCGAATCTGCAAATAATGTGTTCCCATATAAATTTGCGAATTACCATTGCTGTTATTGAGGCTAGTGCCTTAGCTTCAACCCATTTTGTGAAATAATCGACCGCTATGATGATGAATTTGACTGCGCCTGGCGCGTCAGGGAATGGACCGACGAGATCGATGCTCCATTGTTGAAAAGGCCAGGCGGAGGTGACCGGTATGAGCGGGTTTTTTGGTCGGAGTGTTTTTGGCGCGTGGCGTTGACATGCTGCGCATCTCCGTAATAAGTCTACTGCATCCACATGCATTCCGGGCCAGTAGTATCCCGCGTTCATTATTTTTTCCACAACCATGCGTGGTCCTGCGTGTATTCCGCATAAACCTTCATGGATTTCTCTGAGCAGATATTGCGCATCTGTTTTATCAACAAAGTGTAGTAATGGTCCCATAAATGACTTTCGGTATAGGACGCCATCCGCCATTTCATAGTTTAATGCTTTGTGTTGGATTTTTCGAGCTTCTGCTTTCCCTTCTGGGAGCTTTCCGTGTTGCAGGTATAAGATGCTCGGAGACATCCAGGATGGATTCCCGACTTCTATAACATTTACTTGTTTGAGGTGAATGGAAGGATTAGATAATACCTCTATGCGCACTTCTTTTGCTAAGTGCTTGAAGCTGGTAGCGGCTAATTTGCTTAGCGCATCGGCGTGCTTGTTTTCGCTTCTGTTTATGTGATTAACCTTGAACGTCTGGAATTGGCTGATTAACATTCGTGCTTGTTCCAGGTATAATGCCATAGCTTCTCCTTTTGCATCGTAATGGCCATTAACTTGCTCAGCCACCAGTTTTGAATCGACGTTGGCTTCAAGGTTTCTTGCCCCCATCTTAAGTGCTAAGCGGAGACCTGCCAAGAATGCTTCATATTCAGCTTCGTTGTTTATGCTCTAGAAATCCAAGCGTATGGCATATGTTAGTTCGTGATCATCAGGACTGACTAATCGAAGACCTGCGCCAGCTCCGTCGTCATTGGAAGCTCCATCTGTGTGTAGAGTCCAGACTCTATCATCGAAAACAGGAATAGGGTTCTGGATTGCCTCGCACTCTTAAATTTTGTCGATGGGAACTTCTGTGGCAAAGTCCGCTAGAACTTGCCCTTTAATTGCTGGTCTTGGTCTATACAGGATATTGTATCCTCCCAGCTCAATGGCCCATTTAGCCAATCTTCCCACCACATCGGGTTTGGATAAGATTTGGCCTAAATGATAATTGGTGAGAACTGTGATGACATGGCCCGAAAAGTACCGACGTAGGCGTCGTGATGCATGTACCAGTGCTAGGACCAGCTTTTCTATCATTGAATAACGAGTTTCCGGACCAGTGAGCATCTTGCTTATATAGTAAATTGGAGTCTGAATGTTTTCTCACTCCACCATTAATACTGCACCAACTTCTACTTCCGCAGTAGATAAATATAAGATCAGTGGTTCCTTTTCTCGTGGTGCTGTTAGTGTTGGCAACTGAATTAGGCATTCCTTCATTTGCTTGAAGGCTGCTTCTGCTTCAGGTGTCCACTGGAAGTGGGTTTTCTTGGCGCAGTTCCGCAGAGTACTGATGAATGGATAAGACTTTGCCGCGTGATTGGCCAAGAATCTGTTCAAAGCTGCTAAACGCCCGGCGAGTCTTTGCATTTCTTTTATTGTTGCAGGTGAGGGCATCAGCTGGATGGCCTGTACTTTTTCGAGATTTACTTTAAACCCATCTCGTGTTACTATGAAACCCAGAAACTTCCCTTCTTCCATTCCGAAGGAACATTTTGTTGGGCTGAGTTTTAAGTTTACGCTGTGCAATGAGTCGAATGTGCGCTGAATGTTTGCCAACATTGTTTCTTCCTCATTGCTCATAATGACAAGGCCATCCATGTATACCTCAACCGTTTTACCGGTGTCTCCTTTGAAGACTGCATCCATTAGTCATTGGTATGTTGCGCCTGCGTTGCGCAAGCCGAAGGGCATTTTTGTGTAGCAGAAGATGCCCTTATCTGTACAGAATGCGGTTTTGTCTTCGTCTTCTTCTTTCATCTGGACCTGATGGTAGCCTTTGTAACAGTCGAGAAAGCACTTCCATCGAAATCACGCTAGAGAGTCGACTTTTTTGTCTATCTCAGGGAGCGCATAGCAATCTTTAGGACATGCTTTATTCAGGTCCTTGAAGTCAACGCACATTCTCCATTCGTCACTGTGTTTTTGTACCATTACTGGGTTGGCAACCGATGTATGGTACTGAACTTCGCGCAAGATTCCAGCATTAAGTAGCTCTGTTACTTGCTCGTCCATGGCTTTTGCTTTTTCTTCACTAAAGCTGCGCCTCCCTTGCGCAACAGGTTCTGCTGATGGTTTGATGTTCAGGCAATGTTGCGCTACATCGCGTGGAACCCCAGTCATATCTGCTGGACACCAAGCAAATATGTCTTTATTATTGGACAGCAATTCTTTTAGTTGTATCCGTGTTGTTGGCGAAATGGCGTGACCTAGCAAAATGGTCTGTCCTGGATAATCGTTGTTGAGAACCCATTTCTCCGGTTCGTTTGATACTGAAGGCTTGGCTACCTTCGCCGGTGGCTCGTCATCTACGTACATGACCTCTTTGCTTGAGTATAGAATTGCGACTCCAGTTTCTGTTGGGAATCCACATGCAGCATGTGGAATAGAGGTGATCATGCTGAATTCTCTTTGTGACCTCCTTCCGAGCAGGACATCGTGGCGCGATGTTGCCGGCATGACCATGAAATTTATTGTGACCATTCGTGAATGCTCGCCATCAGATAGAGTCACAGGAAAAGCTAGTTGCCCTAATGGGAATACGGCTTCGTTGCAAAATCCGGTGAGAGGGAAATCAACCGGTTCTAGACGTGCTTTGTCTTCTGGATCAAGCTGTTTGAAGCATTGCTCGTATATGATGTCCATCGAGCTTCCCGGATCTATAAACATATAGTCCGTGCGGTAATGGCCGAAGATGCCAGTAATAATTACTGGTCGTTTTTCCTGAGGCTCTCCAGGAACGACGGGAAATACAACTTGTTGTTCCCTCCAATGCTGATCATGGTTTCGTTTGTTTGGCCTTCGTGATGGACCTCCTTGAACCATGTTTGTTTGTCTGGTTTCCTGATAGTTGGTATTTTTTTATTGTTGAAGTATCTCAACATAACTGTTAGATTGGATGTCCCACTGACAAGGTGTCTGTAGGTCCAATACTGCAGTACTGAATTCATTCTTGTTTCCTTTTGGATTATCAGATCTGACGTTTGGGGATTCAGATCTGTAAATTTGTGTGAAAATTTGGTTTAAAGCAGTCTGGCATTTATCGAACTAGTACTCTGAAGTTTTCTCTGTGAATTGGTCTGAGGAACTCTTCTCATCTGGATGATTGTTATTTTCGTTTGTTCCCATGATTCCGTCGATCTGGGTATTTTGGGTTGTAGAACCCTCAAACTCAGATAGAGGACCTGATGGGTGAAATGATGAATTCTCTGCCATGTGAAAACAGAGAATGAGGAAGCTAAATCGAAACGAGACGAAACTGAAAAAACAGAGGAATCGGTGGGCGCCAATGAAGAAACACTAGAATAATCGATCGGAATCAATTATCTAGGGGGTTTGAATCCGCATAAAAAGGTGGGTTTCCTCCCGTTCGATTCGATTACAATTGATCTTCTCCTCCGGTGAACTCTGCAAAAAAGAAGCACCGTTAGCCTCGTCAAGGGGAGAAAAGGGTTCTCTCCTTGACCCGACTCCGGTGTGAGAATAAGTATGGGTTACGAAGAAGAAGATGTATTTGAGAAGTGTGTGTCACTTGAATTTCATACCTAAATAGTTCATATATTTATAGCCGGGAGTCTTTTGGGCGGGAAAACCTGTTAGTAAAAAATTGACGGAAGATGCTAACCCCGTAAGCGGTTGCATTTCCTTCCATCAAGCTTCTTGATCCGACGTGAGAGCACACGGATCGCGGTTTAGATCGATGGCTGGGGACTTGCCACGTGTAAAGTGATCAAGTGGAGATTACTCTCCAATTACATGCTATCGCTATGATTTCAGGGACGTCTGGGAAGCTGACACGTGTCCAGACGGTTATAACCGTCTTGGTGGTGCATGATTGAACTCCTTCTAGAAGATTTCTGTTGCAATCTGGTGTGACTTCTTATCGTGTGGAATCAGCTAAACAAATCCCAATTCTGGGCAATAATATCCAAGTCAGGATATTAAGCGGAAGTGTTTAGGATTTTCATCCTTTATTTATGGAAGCAGGCGCAAGGATTTATGATTTCCTTTTGGCGCGCAAATGTTAACTGTTGTTGGCATTTCAAGCCTCTCTTTTGGTAAGACCAGTGCGCGGCCGCGCAAGGTAAAGGGCTGAAAAGCAAGGTTGTGGTATGGTCCCAAGCACTTATCATGATGTTTTTGGGACCTTACCCCTTCACCAACACGATTTGAACTTCTCAAGAGAGAAAAGTGCCGGCCATTTTTGCATAAGGGGACTATCTCCATACCAATTATCAATCCAAAATCTTATGTGGTTTCCCCTTCCAACCACACCTTTAATATAGCTGTGGATTCTATTCCCTTTTACAAGAAGTTTTTCCTCCATTCTCATAATATTGTTCCAAACCCCTGAAATCGCTGGATTGGACGGTAACGACGACCACTTCCTTTTCCTACCATGGCAAGCCGATATAACTCTTCTCCACAAACTGTTTTCTTCCGTTTTAAAACTCCACACCCATTTCGCTAACAGAGCCTCGTTCACTTGTTTGAGCTTACATAAACCAAGACCTCCTAATTTCTTAGGCCGAGCAACCTTGTCCCACGCAACCCAATGGGTTTTTCTAAACTCTTTCGAGCCACCCCATACGAAGTTCCTCATAAGAGATTCTAACTTGTCCACTACTTTAACTGGCGCCTTAAAGATAGAAAAATAATAACTGGGAAGACTTTCCAGAACCGCTTTAATAAGAATTACACGACCTCCAATAGACAGGGAACGAGCTTACCAGGAAGCTAACCGGTTTTTGAAAATCCTGACTATTGAGTCCTGAAGGGGTAAGGTCCCAAAAACCTCGCCTCGAATACTTGGGACCATACCACAACCTCATATTTTAACCCTCTTTAAACCTTGCTCGGCCGCGCACTGGTCCTACAAAGTGAGCTTAGAAGAAAGTCAGCAGGTAACACCTGCGCGCCAAAAGGGAACCAACGTATCCTTGCGCTTCTCTCGATAACAAACAGGGATAAAAATCCCAATAAGCACTTCCGCTTAAATAAAACCCAGACTTGGGTATTATTTACTGCACTGATACCACACGATAAGGAGTCACACTGGATTACGGCTGTAATCTTCTAGAAGACTCAATTGTGCACCACCAGACGGTTATAACCGTCTGGCTACGTGTCACCATCCTAGGCTCCCCTGAAGACACCATGATGGCATGGAATTGGAGAGGAAACTCCACTTGCCTACTTTCCACGTGGCATCATCCCAACCGTTGATTTAAATCATGATTCGTGTGCTCTCACACTCGATTAAGAGATTAACGGAAGGAAAGATAACCGCTTACGGAGTTAGCATTTTCCGTTAACATTTCAATAGCAGGTTTTCCCGCCCAAAACTCCAGCTATAAATAGAATAGTAATTCAAGTATAATTTTCAAGTTACATTCACTTCACTTATACTTCTTCTTCTTCTTCAAATACCGATACTTATTCTCACGCCAGAGGGTGGTCACAGAGAGAACCCCCATTCTCCCCGTGGCGAGTCTGACGGTGTCTGTTTTGCAGCTATCAAGAAGAAAAGAAGGTCTGTTCCCCTGAACCAAGCGAGAAGAAACCAACCCTTTTTATGCATAACGTAACCCCCTGGTTTATCTGATTCCGATCATTTAACCAGTGTTTCTTCAAGTCCCAATTATTTGCTCTATTCATATTCGCTCCCAATGGAATACCCAAATAGTTAAACGGCATAACCCCTTTTTTACAACTCACCACTGACGCCATTTAAGCAACCTCTGCCTCTACCGTTCCCACCCCAAAAAGGTTTGACTTGTTGAAATTAATCTTTAGGCCCGAGCACGCGTAGACAACCCGGAGGATTCTAGCCACCGCTTTAAGATTAGCCTCTTCTCATTCCCCCATAATCAAAGCATCGTCCGCATAAAGCAGATGAGAAATACTTGGACCTCCGTTTGGTAACTTAATCCCTTGAAACACCCCGACTCACTAGCTTTGGACACCATACAAGAAAGAGCTTCCATAACTATAAGAAATAGAAAAGGCGATAAAGGGTCACCTTGTCTAATACCTTTTTGGCACTGGAATTCAAACGTTGGGGATCCGTTAACCAAAACAGAAGATCTAGCCGATCCAAGCACCCCTTTAACCCACTTACACCATAAGTTAGAGAAACCCATTTGCTTCATAGTCTCTAGGAGAAAACACCAATTAACGTTGTCGTACGCCTTCTCAAAGTCGATTTCGAACGACACGGTGTGAGGTTTGTCAAACCTAATAGTGCTATTAACTAATGACCCGCTCTCCATCTGCCTCGGCGATTAAGTCGATATAAAATGAGGGACTTAGGTGATAGAGTTTTGGCTAGTAGTTTAAGGTTGTTGTCCTACCCAAGGAGGACGAACGTACGTATTCTACCCAAGGAGAATACACAGGATTAATATTGGCATCCTACCTATGGAGGATGGCGGTATATATCCTACCCAAGGATAATATGCAGGTTCCGTTTTAGTTCTTTTAATATTGGCATCCTACCCATGGAGGATGGCGGTACATATCCTACCTAAGGAGGATATGCAGGCTCTGTTTTAGTTCTTTAACCCATTCCCAACCACCGGGAATCCCATGCCTTAGAAGGAGTGTGAACTCACTTTGGTTTGCTCGGTTAGATTAGTTACTCTAATAATAAGAAATCAAGCACGTCCTAATAAGGTACAGATAACAATCAGTTTCTCATGCATAACACGTATCCTACGTACGGTTTATCTACTCATTACTTTTATCACATAGCACGCACTCACATTAACATTTCACGCCCATATAAACATTCCACTTATAGCTACTCAAGAGCAAGCATACGATATTGCACATAACACTTTCATTGACATATAACATGTTAGATCATTTTCAGATAACCTACCCGACATTTAGACATGCAAATTACTACTTATGTCGTTTCAGTTTTAACATTCAAAACTGGGCTGTTTTCGGGGATTTTAATAAAATAGTTAACCTATTCCAAAAATTCCCAACCTTTTACAGAAGGTCTTAAACGATCCAGATATTATTGTGTAAAAGTATCGGGATCCAATTCATTACCAATATTTTATAAAAAATCATTTACCGGACTGAAATCAGATTCATCACTTTCTGACTGCAGTCAACGGAATAATTCATTTAAAATTCGTCGTAAGTCCGATTGATGAAATTCCAGTGGGAGAATTACTACGACATCAGTGGTCATCTACAGTACAAATTTCATGAGCTAATTCTACACAGACTTTAAGTTATGATGAAAAACATAACACATATTTTCTGCAGTAAAAACGCAGCTTTTGCTGCTGTGAACAAACGATACTTTACAAATAGCAAACGAAGTCCAAAAATTATGATTCCAGTGCCATTAGAACCGTATTTCGAAATAACACGTTATAGACTCAACAAAATCAAGTTTTCGTTAAGTTATGATCTGGTTACAGCCAACTGAAGTTGGCTGTAAACACCAACCAGCTTCCTGTTTTAAGTTCTTAACTTTCTAACGCGTGCTCGATTGATTCCGTTAACATGTTTAGCGAACAACAACGACTCTCATACACACTTACAGCAGGTTATAAGTCATTCATATCGTGTAACCCTAATCAGCACATAATCATCATATTACATCTTTATGTAAACCTTATGTAATGGTTTATGTTCATGTTTTTAGTTCTTTGTTCCTTAGTGTTCTTGATATACTTAACATACTACAACTTTTAACTACTAAAAATAGAAGTAAACAAGAGTAAATCAAGAACTTACTTCTAGCTTAAAGCTAGGGAAGATCTCTAGTGAAAAAGACGGTGAAAATGGATGATGAAAGCAAGTAATGAAGCTCCTTGATGATCTACAACTTCAAGCTCCTTTGATCCTCCTTCTAACACTTTGAATGAAGCTTAGAAATGGATGAATGTGGTGGTGATATGGTGGTGGTGGTGGCGGTTATAGTGAGGCCGATAGAGAGAGAAGAGTGAGGGAGTTGAGTGTGAATCTTGTGAAGATATGATCTTGTAATCTCACTCCATACTTATAAAGATTTGAATCTAATATTATTGCAAGTAAATCAAGCAACATCTAATAAGATCTTGAAATGAATCTAGTGAGATATGGGGTGGGGTCCCTTGTGACCGATTTCTAGTATAGGGGGGGGGGGGGTTAATTGTAATATTTGATAACAAGTTGGTAAATATTAGTTCCATTTCAAGTGTATATTTAGTTTAGTTAGTTTACTAGATATTTTAGTGGGTGGTATGGTGTTCGGGGATTATAACTAGCCAAGAAATAATTAAACAAGGTTTCTTGCAATATTTTGGTGTCCCGGGTAATGTCCGGTTGTTCGGTTAGATACCGGTTCGTTAAAGTGCTAAGTTGTTCCGTATAGTGTCCTATATATATCTTTTTGTAACACTTTTAATTCCTAACACTTAGGAAAATATTCAGGACCATTTAGTCAAGTTTCTGCACAATCATTAAGCACAATATAATATTAATCAATCATACGGATACATGTAATTATGAGGGTTGTCACATTCTCCCCCCGTTAAGAAAATTTCGTCCCGAAATTTAGCACGTGGTTACTGAGGAAGCTAGTTAAGTTGCGTGGTTTTCCTGGGGTGTCACATCATCCCCCCGTTGGTTTGGAATTTCGTCCCGAAATTCTGCAGTAGCTTCAGCCTCAGTAGTGGTTGCACTTTTCTTAAACAACTGGGGATACTTGAGTTTCATTTGGTCTTCTCGTTCCCAGGTATACTCTGGGCCACGACGGGAGTTCCAACGAACTCGAACAAGAGGTATTCTGGTACCCTTGAGAGTCTTAACGTCTCGGTCTGTGATTTCAACTGGTTCCTCAACGAATTACAACTGGTCATCGATTGTGAGTTCCTTTAAGGGAACTATGAGGGTCTCATCTGACAGACACTTTTTCAGATTTGACACGTGGAATACGTTGTGAACTCCGCTGAGTTCTTCAGGTAGATTCAACTTGTAGGCTACCTTGCCAATTTTCTCAATGATTTCAAAGGGTCCAACATAACGCGGATTGAGTTTTCATCGTTTGCCAAAACGGACTACCCCTTTCCAAGGTGATACTTTAAGTAGCACTCGATCCCCAACCTAGAATTCGAGTGGCTTCCTTCGCTTATCAGCATAGCTTTTCTGACGGTCACGAGCTGCCGCCATTCGTTGTCGTATCTGAGCAATCTTCTCAGTCGTATCAACTACAAGTTCTGGGCCAGTGATCTGACTGTAGCCAACCACTGCCCAACAAAGAGGTGATCGGCACTTCCGTCCGTACAATGCCTCGAATGGAGCGGCCTGGATACTGGTGTGGTAACTGTTGTTATATGAAAACTCCACTAACGGGAGGTGTTTTTCCCAGCCATTACCAAAGTCGATTACACATGCCCGAAGCATGTCTTCAAGGGTTTGGATGGTGTGTTCAGATTGCTTATCTGTCTGTGGATGATATGCTGTGCTCATGTCTAATCGAGAACCAAAGGACTTGTGCATAGCTTGCCACAACTCAGATGTAAAACGTGAGTCACGATCAGAAATGATGGAGGTTGGCACTCCGTGCCTTGATACTACTTCCTTTAGGTAGACGTCTGCTAGGGTAGAAAACTTATCCGTTTCCTTGATAGCCAGAAAATGTGCAGACTTGGTCAATCGATCCACTATCACCCAAATAGTGTCATTTCCGCGTTGGGATCTAGGCAAGCCAGTAACGAAATCCATGGAAATTTGCTCCCATTTCCATGTCGGGATCTCTGGTTGTTGGAGTAGGCCTGATGGTTTTTGATATTCAATCTTGACTCTCGCACAAGTCAAACATTTACTGACGTAGGTTGCTATGTTGGCTTTCAAACCAGGCCACCAATACGTAGTCTTGAGATCGGGGTACATCTTATCCGAACCAGGATGTACCGAATAACGAGACTTGTGCGCTTCATCCATCACAAGCTCGCGTAAGTTCCCGTAGAGTGGGACCCAGATACGCACTGTTACGTAGTAAGCGCCGTCTTCCTTTTGTTCTAACCGCTTCCTCGATCCTCGTAGGGACTCCGCCCTGATGTTCTCTGCTTTCAATGCTTCAACCTGAGCATCTCGTATCTGAGTAGGAAGACTAGATTGGATGGTAAGTTGTAACGCTCGCACACGTTTAGGTATAGTATCCTTTCGACTGAGGGCATCGGCCACAACATTGGCTTTGCCCGGATGGTACTTGATCGCACATTCGTAATCATTCAAGAGCTCGACCCATCGACGTTGTCGCATGTTTAACTCCTTTTGCTTAAAGATATGTTCGAGACTCCTGTGATCGGTATAAATGGTGCACTTGGTACCGTACAGGTAATGTCTCCATATCTTAAGTGTGAAAACTGTCGCAACCCCCGATTCCTTTTTCCCGGGAACGGGCGGTCGCGAGCCAGTTTTGGTGGTATCGTGTTATTTGTCTAATTTGGCAGCGGAAATTTTCATCAGGACCGTAGTTAGGAAATATTTAATCAGAGTAAAATACCACCCTTTTCATAACATTAAATAAATGGGATAAAACCCAAGTTCATAGTACACACATTTTTATAGGAATAAATCCTATTTTATTTAATAAAAACATCTATTTTATTTTAGGTAACTTTATTGCCACTTTTCCAAGCCTTCAGTGCTGTCCAGCTGGCTTCTATTTGGCTTTCACAATTTGTTACCTGAAACGCTTTTTAAAAACATTTGTCAGTGGGAAATACTGGTGAGTGAATCCCAGTTTAATCAAGTTTAAATAAAAAGTCACAGTGCACAGTATTGAGGGCGCATCCGCAATTATATTTGTTTCCAAGTTATATCAATTACCACCACACGGTAATGTCGTTCCGACTTATGGTCATGTTACTCCTTTACCAGGTGGTAACAAATTTTGTATACAAAACTCCAAATTTACCGACTGTAATTGTATTCTTACAAATACTCAATAACTGCTATTCGCATGGAAAGATATTTAAAGTTTTGTAAAAACAGTTAACAAAAAGGTTTACAAAAATTGGATCAACTCACATTGCTGTTTTAGGGTTTTCAGTAAGGATTTCATGGGAATAATCTATAATTTACACAAAAGCACACGTGTTAGTATAATAACCCAATTTAATATTAGCAATACCCTCCCCAAGACGGCATTCCAATGACTACGTCGGGCAGAACCACGACAGCCGTTACGGAACCCTAGATCAATCGGGCAGAGTATCTAATACGTCTCCAGGTGTTATAATACTTACAACGGAGCAGAACTTCGCTATTTAGGGGGATATAATACCCGCGTATAATAAGCCTAATATCAGAAAGTGAGATTGAGAATTGAATTGTGAGCGATGGAAAACGAAAACCCGTTGCTTTCTTATATAGTGCTGAAATCTGGTTCCCAGGCGGCCCGCGTAAAGAACAAAAAAGGGTCACGCGGCCCGCGTCAACCCTGGTCAACCATATAGCTTGTCCCGGTCATGATCTAGACCCGCCACGATGTCGACACATGTCGGCTCAGGGTGTCTCCGCGTTTGATAATCTCTAGCGGCCCGCGTAAGATTTAAGGTGAGCTTACGCGGCCCGCCTTAACTTATAATTTCACCGGAATAATTTTCATCCTTGATACCGCCCGCGTGAGGTTGGGGTGGGATCCTACGCGGCCCGCCTTAACTCAATATTTATTGTTTTTAATTTATTTTATAAACTATAACGTATTTCGGGCTTGGTTTTCACATAAGGGGTGTATATAAAGACATATTGGGATATTTTACAATATACTAGAGTGTTAGAATTATTATGAGGGTGTCGGTTTTACCGAGGGTTGTTACATCCTCCCCACCTTTATTTTAGAGCTCGTCCGCGAGATCTAATGAAATAAGTGCGGATACTTCCTTTGCATTTCAGATTCAAGCTCCCATGTGTACTCAGGTCCTCTTTTAGAGTCCCACTTCACTTTGACCAGAACTAGTCTCTTATGTTTAAGATTCTTGACTTTCCTGTCTTCAATCTGTAGAGGCCTTTCTACAAATTTGAGTTGTTCATTTATCTCTATATCCTTAAGAGATACTATCAGTGATTCATCAGCTAAACACTTTTTGAGATTAGATACATGAAATACATCATGTATTCCTGCCATTTCCTCTGGCAATTGTAGTTGATAGGCTACAGGTCCTATTCTTCTAATAATCTCAAAAGGTCCAACATACCTGGGACTTAGCTTTCCTCGTTTGATGAATCTTACTATTCCTTTCCAAGGAGAGACTTTTAATAATACATTATCTCCTACTTGAAACTCCAAGGGTTTGCGTCGGTTATCAGCATAACTCTTCTGTCGATCACGTGCTGCTTTTAGTCGTTCCTTGACTTGAATGATCTTGTCAGTTGTTTCTTGCACTATTTCAGGTCCAGATAGTTGTTGTTCCCCAATTTCTGCCCAACAGATTGGGGTTCGGCACTTTCGTCCATAAAGTGCTTCGAATGGTGTAGCATTGATACTTGTGTGATAACTATTATTATAAGAAAATTCTATTAAAGGTAAGTGTTCGTCCCAATTACCTCCGAAATCAATTACACAAGCTCTAAGCATATCTTCCATTGTCTGAGTTGTTCTTTCGCTTTGTCCGTCTGTTTGAGGATGATATGCTGTACTTAGTTTTAACTTAGTTCCCATTGCCTTTTGGAAACTTGACCAAAAATGAGAGGTAAATCGGCTATCCCTATCAGAAACAATTGATAACGGTATTCCATGTAAAGAAACGATTTCATTAACATACAATTTAGCTAATTGTTCCATACTAAAAGTTTCCTTCATTGGTAGGAAATGAGCTCACTTGGTTAGCCTATCTACAATCACCCAGATTGTATTATTACCTTTCTTTGTTTTGGGTAATTTAGTAACAAAATCCATTGTTATTAATTCCCACTTCCACACTGCATTTCTAATTGCTGTAACAAACCTGAGGGTTTCTGGTGTTCAGCTTTAACTTGTGAGCAAGTTAAACATTTAGAAACGTAGGCTGCTATGTCCTTTTTCATACCTATCCACCAGAAATTTTTCCTTAAATCCTGATACATTTTATCACTTCCTGGATGCATCGTGTATTTAGACTTATGGGATTCTTCTAATATACGATGGCGTAGGTTTCCTAATTTAGGTATCCACATTCTCTTCTTATGGAATCTCCAAATTCCATCTGTTCCTTGTTCTAATTCTTTAATCATGCCTTTTAGTTTTTCAGTATCTTCCTTGATTACTGATTCTTGTGCTTCTCTTATCTGATCATTTAAATCTACTTTTAGATTTAATTTAAGAGAACGTACCCTTTTCGGCTTTTCGTGATACTTTCGACTTAAAGCATCTGCCACTACATTTTCTTTTCCTTCATGATATTGGATATCACAATCATAATCACTAAGCAATTCCATCCAACGTCTTTGTCTCATATTCAATTCCTTTTGCCCAAAAACATACCTTAAACTTTTGTGATCAGTGAATATGGTAAACTTACTACCATAAAGATAATGTCTCCAAATCTTAAGGGCAAAAATTATAGCTCCTAGTTCTAAATCATGGGTAGAATAATTCTCTTCATGGTTCTTAAGTTGTCTAGATGCGTAAGCTATAACCTTTTGGCGTTGCATTAATACACATCCATAACCTAATTTAGAAGCGTCACAGTAGACTACAAAGTCTTCAGTTCCTTCTGGTAACGCTAGTATGGGTGTACTAGTTAATCTTTTCTTGAGAATTCTAAATGCTTCTTCTTGTTTTGGTCCCCATTCAAACTTAATGGATTTACAGGTTAACTTAGTTAAAGGAATGGCTATTCTAGAAAAATCTTTAATAAATCTTCTATAATAACCGGCCAATCCTAAGAAACTTCTAACCTCGGTTGGTGACTCAGGGGTTTTCCATTTGGTAATCGCCTCGATCTTTGTTGGATCTACATGAATTCCTTCATGATTAACTAGGTGTCCGAGAAATTGTACTTGTTCTAACCAAAATTCGCACTTTGAAAACTTAGCATAAAGCTTTTCCTTTCGTAGTAAACTCAAAAGTGCGTGCAAATGTCTTGCATGATCTTCTTTACTCTTAGAATAAATTAGAATATCATCTATAAATACAATTATGAATTTATCCAAATATGGCTTACATATTCGGTTCATCATGTCCATAAATGCAGCTGGGGCATTGGTTAAACCAAATGGCATGACAGTAAATTCATAATGACCATACCTTGTTCTGAATGCGGTTTTAGGAATATCCTCTTCCTGTACCTTTAATTGATGATATCCTGACCTTAAATCGATTTTTGAGAAGAATCGAGCTCCTTGCAGTTGATCAAACAGATCATCGATTCTCGGTAATGGGTACCGATTCTTAATCGTAGCCTTGTTTAATTCACGGTAGTCAATGCACATACGCATTGATCCGTCCTTCTTTTTAACAAATAAGATTGGCGCTCCCCATGGCGATGAGCTTGGCTGTATAAATCCTTTCTCCAACAATTCGTCTAACTGTTTCTTTAATTCCTGCATTTCAGCGGGTGCCAAACGATAAGGTGCTTTGGCAATTGGTGCTGTTCCTGGTAGTAGATGAATTCTGAATTCAACTTCTCTGTCTGGAGGTAGTCCTGGTAATTCTTCTGGAAAGACATCTGAAAACTGAGACACTACTGGAATGTCTTTTAGTTCTTTTCCTTTAGTGTTAGTGATTATAGAAATCAAATACACTATAGAACCTTTTCTTATAGAACTTGCAGTTTTCATAACAGAGATGAATTTCATAGGTCTAAGTGGTTTATTTCCCTTAATTGTGATTGTTTTACCTTTTGGTGAATTTACTTGAATTGACTTTTGATTACATAAAATACTGGCTTTATTGGCTATTAACCAATCCATTCCTAACACAACATCAAATCCTGCTAGATTCATGGGATAAAGGTTTGCCCTAAACGTTTGGTTTAAAATTTCTATTCTTGCCTCCTGCAAGATTTCAGAAATCCTAATAGTTTCTCCGTTTGCGGCCTCTACTAAACATTCTTGTGGTAGTTTAGTTAATGACTGATTTAGAAGTTTGCAAAACGAAGTATTGATAAAACTTTGGTTTGCACCAGAGTCAAATAATACTTTAGCAAATACATCATTAACTAAAAACATACCAGCTATTACGTCTGGAATCATCTTGGCTTCATCTGCAGTCAAAACGAATGCTCTAGCATTCTTAGTGTTCTTGTTGTTCGCAGCTGGAGCCAATTTTGGACAGTTTGGCTTGATATGACCTTTTTCTCCACAGTTGAAGCATAGTCCATTGGTTGGTTTCCTTCTGCAGGTCTCTTCTTTATGTCCTAGTGCTTTGCAGAAATTGCAGTAAGTGGAGCATTTTCCAGAATGCTTCTTCTTGCAGACCCTGCAGTATGGTGCAGAGGTAGAACCTACATTCCTACGGTTGAAATTCCCAGAACGGAATTCTTGGGTAAGCCTTTGAGTTAAGTTTCTCCTCTGATCTTCTTCTCTAGTACGAACTAGTTCATTAGTCAAGGTATTGGCTATTTCTACGGCTTCTTCTATGGTTTGGGGTCTAGCTGCCTTGACTACATGTCTAATTTCTTCGATTAATCCCCAGATATAACGGGAGATTAATACCGGTTCGGGTGATGCAAGGGTTGGCACTATCCTAGCATATTCAAAGAATGTAGTAGTGTACCCCTTACTATCCACTCCATTTATCCTAAGATTTAGGAATTTGTTTACTATTTACTCTTTTTCATTATGAGGGCAGAATTTCATTTCCACCATATTCCTAAATTCTTCCCATTCCATATTATAAACCCTATCACTTCCTCTAGACTGAAGGATAGTGTTCCACCATTCTAAGGCTGAATTCTTGAATACATTGGAAGCAAACATTATCTTGTCCTCTTCCGCACATTTACTTATTTTCAGAACAGCCTCAGTCTTTTCTATCCAGCGTAGGGCTGCAATAGATTCTTCATTGCCCGAGAATTCTATTTGTTTACAGGATCAGAATTCTTTGTAAGAACAACCGTTAGGCACAGTTCTTCTTCTTTTGGGAATGGGCATTTGAAATACAGGGCCATTGTTCACACTGTGTTCTGGTTCAATTGGTCGCTTACTGCTATGTTTACTTTTATTATTCGCTTCTTGAACCGTTTGAATAATAAATGGCATTGCATCTATAATTCCTTGTGCCACTATGTGTTGAACGACACTGTTATCCATTTGGTTTCCATGGTTATTGTCGCTTGGATTCTCATTAACCACGTTAATGTTACTCTGGTTATCGTTATTCAGATACTATGCGTCGGCCATCTGAATTTTAAACATTTACCCCGTATTAATATCACAAAATAATGTTTAACATAGTCAATCACATGACACGCAATTTAACCAAAAGCGTCGATCATTGCGATTTACTCTATTCAGATACTATGCGTCTATTACACACTAATACTGAAATAAAATTACAATACCAATTGAAAGAAAATTACACTAATAGTAGTAGGCATCCGTACACACATATTTTATTTTATTATTATTATATTGTTATTATTATTACTACTGCCGTTTCTTCCTTCCCATTCACTGATATGGATTCATCCAAAAATCCATATTGCGTTCGTCATACTTCCAAATGAGACGCTTTCCCACCTGTCGCATTCTCTCACTACTTTCTAAAATTTCCTCACCGAAAGTCCTAAGTTCTTGGACGTTTTCTGCACTCATTGGGGGTGCAGGTTCTAAGACTGGGTTTGGAATCTGGGGTGCGGGTTCCTGATATGGAGGTGTATGAGTTCGGAGATGGTAAGGATCTTCTAAAATTTCCCTAATGTATTCGTCGTGGTAATAAGGGTCTAAAGGATCCATACCTGGGTAGTCTCCTAGGGTTGGCATAGGCATGTCTTCGTGCATTTGGTAACGTGGCACATAATCCCTATTATTGTCCCACCAGGGGTCATAATTTAGGTCTAGGGGGTTTGGTGCTGCTACCCTTGGTATTTCCTCCGGGTTGAAGTCATGCATCTCTACCTGGTTTTCAGGGATTTCTAGCTCCATGGGTTGGTTAGGCAATTGTGGTTGGGGTGCTATTATTTGTTCTAGGTTAGGGTCAGCTGTAGTGGTTGCTAATATGTGGATGTTGGCTATACCCCTATTGATCATATCTTGGGCATAGGCATCTGTCTCTCTCTTGGCTGCTGCTAATACCCTCTGTTCCTATAACTTTTTCATACGTTTTCTACGCTCATGCGCCCCTCGACTGAACCATCCCCTTTTCTTTTGAGGAAATGGTTCCTCGGATTGAGCCTTAAACACAAAGATTCCTTCTTCCGTGTCAGAAGAGTACCCAGAGAGGGCAGGCTGAGAAGAGGAGGTGCCTTCGTTCCTAGGCAAACCAGACAATTGATGATACGCGTCAGATGGTCCTTGGTCGCTCATACTGTAAACTAACAGATAGTCAAATAACACATAACAAATAAATACAGTTATGCACGTATTTCCGTAATTTATTTCCTAACACTTTGAATTTTGATGTCAGCAGAACACCTCTGTGGCTGAATCAGTGGCTTAGCTCTGATACCACCTTCTGTCACAACCCCCGATTCCTTTTTCCCGAGAACGGGCGGCCGCGAGCCAGTTTCGGTGGTATCGTGTTATTTGTCTAATTTGGCAGCGGAAATTTTCATCAGGACCGTAGTTAGGAAATATTTAATCAGAGTAAAATACCACCCTTTTCATAACATTAAATAAATGGGATAAAACCCAAGTTCATTATACACACATTTTTATAGGAATAAATCCTATTTTATTTAATAAAAACATCTATTTTATTTTAGGTAACTTTATTGCTACTTTTCCAAGCCTTCAGTGCTGTCCAGCTGGCTTCTATTTGGCTTTCACAATTTGTTACCTGAAACGCGTTTTAAAAACATTTGTCAGTGGGAAATACTGGTGAGTGAATCCCAGTTTAATCAAGTTTAAATAAAAAGTCACAGTGCATAGTATTGAGGGCGCATCCGCAATTATATTTGTTTCCAAGTTATATCAATTACCACCACACCGTAATGTCATTCCGACTTATGGTCATGTTACTCCTTTACCAGGTGGTAACAAATTTTGTATACAAAACTCCAAATTTACCGACCGTAATTGTATTCTTACAAATACTCAATAACTGCTATTCGCATGGAAAGATATTTAAAGTTTTGTAAAAACAGTTAACAAAAAGGTTTACAAAAATTGGATCAACTCACATTGCTGTTTTAGGGTTTTCAGTAAGGATTTCCTGGGAATAATCTATAATTTACACAAAAGCACACGTGTTAGTATAATAACCCAATTTAATATTAGCAATACCCTCCCCGAGACGGCATTCCAACGACTACGTCGGGCAGAACCACGACAGCCGTTACGGAACCCTAGATCAATCGGGCAGAGTATCTAATACTTCTCCAGGGGTTATAATACTTACAACGGAGCAGAACTTCGCTATTTAGGGGGATATAATACCCGCGTATAATAAGCCTAATATCAGAAAGTGAGATTGAGAATTGAATTGTGAGCGACGGAAAACGAAAACCCGTTGCTTTCTTATATAGTGCTGAAATCTGGTTCCCAGGCGGCCCGCGTAAAGAACAAACAAGGGTCACGCAGCCCGCGTCAACCCTGGTCAACCATATAGCTTGTCCCGGTCATGATCTAGACCCGCCACGATGTCGACACGTGTCAGCTCAGGGTGTCTCCGCGTTTGATGATCTCTAGCGGCCCGCGTAAGATTTAAGGTGAGCTTACGCGGCCCGCCTTAACTTATAATTTCACCGGAATAATTTTCATCCTTGATACCGCACGCGTGAGGTTGGGGTGGGATCCTACGCGGCCCGCCTCAACTCAATATTTATTGTTTTTAATTTATTTTATAAACTATAACGTATTTCGGGCTTGGTTTTAACATAAGGGGTGTATATAAAGACATATTGGGATATTTTACAATATACTAGAGTGTTAGAATTATTATGAGGGTGTCGGTTTTACCGAGGGTTGTTACAAAAACAACTGCTCCCAGCTCCAAGTCGTGCGTAGTGTAGTTCCTTTCGTGAACTTTAAGTTGGCGCGATGCGTAGGCAATGACCTTGTCACGTTGCATCAACACGCAACCAAGTCCTTGGATGGAAGCGTCGCAATAAACCACAAAATCATCTGTGCCCTCAGGCAACGAAAGAATAGGTGCGCTACAAAGCCTCTCCTTTAAGTGCTGAAATGCGGACTCCTGTGCATCACCCCAACGATAGGTGACACCCTTCTGAGTCAGCGAGGTGAGGGGTTGCGCAATCTTAGAGAAATCCTTGATAAACCTTCTGTAGTAGCCCGCCAAACCCAAGAATTGGCGGATTTCTGTTGGTGTACGGAGTGCAGGCCAGTTCTTGATCGAGTCAACCTTGGATGGATCCACATGAATCCCATCCTTGTTTACCACGTGGCCTAGAAAGTGGACTTCGCGAAGCCAGAAGTCACACTTTGAAAATTTGGCATACAGTTGCTCTGCTCGAAGAAGTTCCAGCATAAGTCGTAGATGCTACTCGTGTTCCTCCTGACTCTTAGAATAGATTAGGATGTCGTCGATGAAAACAATAACGAACTTATCCAGGTAAGGTTTGCATACTCGGTTCATGAGATCCATGAAGACCGCTGGTGCATTCGTCAACCCGAAAGGCATGACCAGAAACTCGTAATGGCCGTAGCGAGTTTTGAATGCTGTTTTGGAGACGTCCTCCTCTCGGACTCTCAGCTGATGGTATCCCGATCTCAAATCAATCTTAGAGTAATAGCTCGACCCTCGCAACTGGTCGAACAAGTCGTCTATACGTGGGAGAGGATAACGATTCTTCACGGTCACCTTGTTAAGTTCGCGATAGTCAATACACATTCTGAAAGTACCGTCCTTCTTCTTCACAAACAAGACTGGAGCTCCCCCAGGGTGAAGAGCTAGGACGTATGAAACCCTTTTCCAAGAGTTCTTGTAATTGCGTGGACAGTTCTTCAAGTTCTGACCGAGCTAGTCGATAGGGTGCATGAGCTATTGGTGATGCTCCAGGAGCTAGCTCGATTTGAAACTCGACTTGTCGATGAGGAGGAAGACCAGGTAATTCCTCAGGAAATACCTCAGGAAAATCGCGTACAATAGGAATGTCTTCAATTCTCTTCTCTTCCATTGATGCGTCTGTAACGAGTGCTAGAATGGCAGTGTGGCCCTTTCGCAAACACTTCTGGGCCTTAAGGAAAGAGATAATGCCTACGACTGCACCACTCTTGTCGCCATGAATCACGAGGGGTTCTTCACCAGAACGAGGGATGCGGACAATCTTCTCGTTGCAAAGAATTTCCGCTTGTTGATGAGATAAGCAATCCATCCCAATAACAACGTCGAAACTACCCAGAACGATAGGAATAAGATCGATAGAGAAGGTCTGACCAGTTAAGATGAGGTTACAACCCTTAACTATGTGCGTGGCCTCGAGACTTTTACCGTTTGCTAGCTCTACCGTGTGTTTGGTGTTCAAAAGTGTTGGGGTGCGCTTAAGCATTTGACTAACTTTTAAGGACACATAACTAGTATCGGCACCCGAATCGAATAAAACAGTAACAAAGAAATCATCCAGAAGAAACTTACCCATCACCACGTTGGGATCGTTCCTTGCATCACCCTGACCTAGCACGAAAACACGTCCCCTGGCACCATTGCCATTATTGTTACCCCCGTTGTTGCCTCCATTGTTGTTCCCGTTTCCTTGGTTGTTGTTGTTCTGATTCTGGTTCAGCTGAGGGCAGTTCCTCTTAAAGTGGCCTTCAGCGCCACACTGAAAGCATCCTTTATTGCCCTGCTATTGCTGCTGCTGGTGGTTCTGTGGAGCTTGTTGTTGTTGTTGGCGATTCTGATTTGCTGGTCGTGTGCCCCTGCAATCCTTTGCTTCATGACCAAACTTGTTACACCTCAGACAACGACCCTTGTTGCACTGCCCGCTATGATGCTTGTTGCACCGGTTGCACTTGGGGTGGTTCCCTCAGTATCCACCCTATCCTTGACTACCAGAAGATTGCTGACCAGGACTCTGGTAGTCATCAGTCTTTCGCTGCTAGGACTGAGACTGAACGGAAGTAGAACCCTTGCCCGAATGTCCATCCCACTTGCGCTTGTTATCACTGGGAGCATCAGTAGTAGTAGCGCTAATACGCTTGGGCAGCTTGTTCTGCTCAACTGCCTGATCAGTGAGACGATGAGCCAAACGGATGATTTGCTGAATGGTGCCAAGATTAGCTGAGGTCACGTGGCTCTGAATTTCTGGCACTAAACCCTTAAGGTACAGCTCGATACGCTTGATAGGAGGATCTACCATAGTAGGACACAAGATGGCCAGCTCGTTTGACTTTTTTGTATACGCCTCAATTTCAGACCCCGTCATTTTCAGATTGAAAAATTCCACCTCTAGCTTGTGGATGTCGTCACGACTACAGTACTCTTCCTTGATCAAATCTTTGAAGTCATTCCATGGGGTGGCATTAGCAGCAACCAACCCCAGCATCTGAACCTGAGCGTTCCACCACGTGAGCGCTACACCTTCAAGAGTACCAGTAGCATACTTCACCCTACGATCCTCAGGGCATTCACACATCTCAAAAACAGACTCGAGCTTCTCAAACTAGTGGAGAAGACCTACAGCTCCTTCTGTGCCGCTGAAAGTACTAGGTCGGCAATCCATGAATGTTTTGAACGTACATGCGGGAGGTTGAGCATGCTGACCTCCTGCAGGGATAGCTGCGAGTGCCTCAGCTACTCGTTCGTTGATTAGAGCTGTCACCTGGGCTTGAGTTAGGTTCAGCCGTCCACTCATGATCTTCATATCAAAAGAAACATGAGTGAGCAAGGTGTCGCGAAAGTGCGATGACAGAAGAGAGTAAGAACACATGTGTTTTCAACAATAGTTGCTACACTTATCTAAGCATACCATGAACAATGTACTATGTAACTAGCAGGTAGGTAATATAAACATAAACCATATCACCTAGAATGTTGAGTCTTGCACGTGGAGTGAAGCGTCGTTGTGGATCGTTGAGCACTGTACAGGTTATAGTCTGGTTTTGTCAAAAAGCTTTTCCTTTTTAAAACCAAGTTCACTATAACCAATGGCTCTGATACCAATCTGTCACACCCCCAAATTCCACACGCGGAGTATCACCGCTTGGAGGCGTGACATGACCAGGATCGAGCCACCAATCATATTGAACAACGTAATTAAGTAAATAAAACCAACCACAATACAATTGGTGACCAAAAGAAAGTAATCCAACTTTAAGTTAACAGCGGAAGCATAAAACGTAGAACCAAAACATAAGTTCAATAAGTTCATAAAGTTCAAATGTTAAGCACGGGACATAACAGTCCATATCCCATAACGACCACGCCTCCCTGTGCAAGCTCCATAGATACCTGACGACCTGCAAGGCATGTAACAAGGAGTCAACAACAAAGTTGAGTGAGTTCACAGTTGGGTGTTCGTTTTAAGTTGTTTCAAAAACATGGTTTTCGTTTAGTTGGCTTACTTGCCGTGGGGGTTACCCCATAGTTGAAAATATGATTAACCAATTCCTTCTTTCCAAAACCATGACCCGTGGGGGCTTCCCCATGTGAACCACTAGACCGATACCATATCGACTACTGACGAAAGTAAGTTGTGCCCTACGTCAATGTCTGTCATCATTGACAGTTTGCCATGATCCATTAGTACACGCCCGTTCGAACGACACGGTGTGAGGTTTGTCAAACCTAATAGCGCTATTAACTAATGACCCGTTCGCCATCGGCCTCGGCGATTAAGTCGATATAAAATGAGGGACTTAGGTGATAGAGTTTTGGCTAGTAGTTTAAGGTTGTTGTCCTACCCAAGGAGGACGAACGTACGTATTCTACCCAAGGAGAATACGCAGGATTAATATTGGCATCCTACCTATGGAGGATGGCGGTACATATCCTACCCAAGGAGGATATGCAGGTTCCGTTTTAGTTCTTTTAATATTGGCAATCTAATATTATTGCAAGTAAATCAAGCAACATCTAATAAGATCTTGAAATGAATCTAGTGAGATATGGGGTGGGGTCCCTTGTGACCGATTTCTAGTATGGGGGGGGGGGGGGGGGTTAATTGTAATATTTGATAACAAGTTGGTAAATATTAGTTCCATTTCAAGTGTATATTTAGTTTAGTTAGTTTACTAGATATTTTAGTGGGTGGTATGGTGTTCGGGGATTATAACTAGCCAAGAAATAATTAAACAAGGTTTCTTGCAATATTTTGGTGTCCCGGGTATTGTCCGGTTGTTCGGTTAGATACCGGTTTGTTAAAGTGCTAAGTTGTTCCGTATAGTGTCCTATATATATCTTTTTGTAACACTTTTAATTCCTAACACTTAGGAAAATATTCAGGACCATTTAGTCAAGTTTCTGCACAATCATTAAGCATAATATAATATTAATCAATCGTACGGATACATGTAATTATGAGGGTTGTCACAGGGCTGTCCAAAATACACCTATCTTTTAAGAAAGCCGACTGAGATTCCGACACAATATTCCGAATAACGCTCTTCAACCGATTCGCCAAAATCTTTGAAATAACTTTGCTGACCAAACCAATTAAATTAATCGGTCTGTAATCCTTCAATCCAATCGGATCGATAGTTTTAGGCACAGGAGAAATAAACGAAGAGCTGCAAACTTTATCTATAGACCCCGTCTCATAAAAGAACGACATAATGTCTTTAAAGTCATCTTCAAAGAATTTCCAAAAATGCTTAAGAAATTTAAAGTTAAAGCCGTCCGGACCAGGGGCCTTGTCCGAGCCGCACTCGAAGAAAGCATCCTTTATCTCTTTGACATTGAAACATCCCGAAATCCCGTTAGCTTCCTCATCCGAGAGCCGCTTGAAATTTTGACAGGCCAAACCCGGTCTGTTAGGCATTTTCTCAGTGAAGTGATTCCTAAAAAACCCCATAATTTCTTTCTTTACCCTCTTCGGATCAGAAACCCACGAACCATCTATCATCAAGCCCGGGATACCATTTTTTCTTTTCCTGTTGTTGCACAGCCTATGAAAGAAACTAGAGTTTTCGTCCTCGTCTATTGCCCATTTACAACGCGATTTTTGTTTCATATCCAGCGTAGCCAGCCGCTCACGTTCCCGAATATTATTTGTGCATTCTTCCTTTACCCATAACTCCTCTTTACTTAAATCCCTGATCTCACAAGATTGTCCAACGCCTCTAATTTTATCTTATCTCTCTCCATATCTTCTCTTTCTTGCTTCAACGTAACTTTTTTCTATTCTTTGATCCTATCTCTGATATGCCTCGTTTATTACAAGTCATTTATGTTAGAAAAAACTAATTTACACATGTCAAATTCTGATTCTCGAATCCAAAACACACCCGAGCCCCTTGTTGCATTTGTACGACAAGTGGCGTAGCTTCATTGGTTCCTCTTCAATTAATAAAGCTTCTTTAGTCAAACAACTAATATCGTAGATTTCACTTTAAAGATATCTTATACTAATTGTTTAACTCTCTTCGATTAATAAAGGTTCCAAAAACATACATACTAATTATAAGGAAAATTGGTTTTTAATAGAGTAAATTACAAGTTCGTCCTTTATGTATGTCATTTATTACAAAGTATGTTCTTTATCTTTAATAAGCTCAAAAAACATACTTAATGTTTGAAAAACCATTCAGGTTATGTCCTTTACCCTAAACCTAGTTTGTTTTCTCAGTTAAGTCAGGTCACGTGAGAAGCACATGAGGGCATTAATGTCATTCTACCTACCAATTACTGTGCCCTGTTATAAAAACCCTAAACCCCACCATCATCTTCTCCATCTTTCAATCACCTTAAAGATTATAAATATACACAGACATAATCTCTCTCTATATCACATTTATATCGCTGTCTCTATATAACTTCCCTACCACCACCACCACCTACTCCTACTGTCTCCCACCACCTCCCCCCACCACAACCACCGTCACCACCATCTTCTTCTACTTGGGTATCATCCTGCACAACATTTCTTTTTCTTCCCCAAATACAAAAATCCTACATAAAACCCACAAAATTCACACAGTTCCTATCTGCACCAACTGATCTTCAACTGAATCTGCATTTCATTCTCAAAACCCAAACAAACCCACAAATATTTCAACAAAAAAATATTTAATTACTGTTGGGTTTGAAGAAATCATCCATCTTTAACAACTTCCAAAACAAACCCACAAATATTTCACAAAGATTTCAACAAAATGATTGATAATTTCAACTGGGTTTGAAGAAATCATCAATCTTTATCAACTTCCAAAACAAACCCACAAAAATTTCAACAAAAAGATTGATAATTTCCGATGGGTTTGATGAAATTATCAAACTTGATGGACTTGTGAAAGAAACCCTGTACGGTACGGCTCCATTACCACAAATCCCACAAAAATTTCTCGTTGTTCCCTCCTGGGAAACACAATACAATTCTCTCAAGTTTCAAAGCAGTTGCAACGTTCAAAGCCTCCATCAACGCTTGCCCCTCCACATTATGCTTGCTCATCTGATCATCTTCAGTCGAATCCAGAGGCTTCGTCATCTTAAAAATCATCTCATCCTTCGAATTGCAAATCACCACACCAATTCCCCAGTTGTTATTGTTTCATTTATTAACCGAGAATCCTTAACTCTCTTCTCATTCAACTGACCCTTAAAATAAACCCTAAAAAATATCTGGATTATCTCCGCTATTCGAAGAAGAGAAACCCTCGCCGTACGGCCGCTCGAGGTGGTGGTGGTGGCGGCAGGTGGGTCGTGGTGGCGGTGATGGCGGCGACAGGTGGGTCGTGGTGGCGGCAGGTAGGTTGTGGTGGTGGTAGGATTGTTAGATAGAGAGAAGAAGGGGGTATGTTGATGTGCAGGTGATTGAAAGATGGAGAAGATGATGGTGGGGTTAGGGTTTTTATAACAGGGCACAGTAATTGGTAGGTATAATGACATTAATGCCCTCATGTGCTTCTCACGTGACCTGACTTAACTGGGAAAACAAACTAGGTTTAGGGTAAAGGACATAACCTGAATGGTTTTTCAAACATTAAGTATGTTTTTTGAGCTTATTAAATATAAAGGACATACTTTGTAATAAATGACATACATAAAGGACGAACTTTGTAATTTACTCTTTTTAATAAACCAACATTTGCTCCATTGGTAATTAATAATCCTACCTACGTAATTAGTATACAATAATCCTACCTATCAACATGTTGGTACTCAATGAACTTTCGTTAATTTCTTTTAACTGAAGTTAGTTTTTAAGTTTTATTTATTACACAAACAGTCCTTGTAGTTGTAATTTACTAGTTTTAACTATTTTATAAAATTTAATTACATGGCCCTTGACGTTTTTTTTGTTTTACAAAATAGTTAAAACTAGTAAATTATAACTACATGGACTGTGTAATAAATAAAACTTAAAAACTAACTTCAGTTAAAAAAATTAACGGAAGTTCATTAAGAACCAACATGTTGATAGGTAGAATTATTGTATACCAATTACGTAGGCAGGATTATTATTTACCAATGGGCCAAAGGTTGGTTTATTAAAAACCAATTTTCCTAATTATAATAATTAAGGCTATAGGGTGTGGTCATTACCTTCATGGTCACCATGATCCTTCACATCAGCGTCATGTCACCCATTTCTAATTTATCATCCAAAACAACTACCCTAAGGGTGTGGTCATGACTTAAACGTGAAAAGGAAAAGGAAATATTGAAAAAGAAAAGGAGGCCCATGGTTGTCATGGTTTAATCCATGCCAACCATGGTGGATGCGGCAAGAGGGCTGTGTAGCAATGCATTAATGGTTCTATATGGCAATTGATGACCCAATTCATGCCCCCACACCCTTTAGCCTAATAAAGCTTTATGTTTGGCAACAAGTTTTCCAAAAAAGGTTTGAATTACTTGTGACTTCTCAAGATATGTTTGGCAACAAGTTTTCTCCTGGATAAAAGTTCCATTCCCACGCTTCCTCCTCGGCGCCGTGGAGCTTTTCGAGACAATTAGTTCGCAGCCAGTAAGCAAACCTAACAAGAAGGCGATGATACTGATTTCGACTACAACGTGCTGGATCTTGTGGAAGACGCGCAACGAAGCAATTTTCAAAGGCACCTATGCAACCTATTCGAGTGTAATTGGTGAAATAAAAACATGCTCGTTCTTGTGGGTTCGGGCAAGAGCTAAAGTACACGAGTTGGATTGGGCGAAATGGAGATACTTTGACTTTAAAATGTTTCTGACGTAAACGTGTATTGTAAGCCTCATGTTAACATAGACATGAGGACTCTTATGTCTTCTTTTCTTTCTCTTGTTTTTGTATTTTTCGCGCTTGAGCGGCTTGCTTAAGCTTTGATGATAAAATCGCCCTTAAAAAAAAAACTTTATTAAACTCTTTCTATGAGCCTTAACAAAAAAGAAAATTCTAGTTTTTCATCAACGTGTCATGATGTTTCACGAACTTTTCATTAGACTATGGGGTATGGGGCAGGGCTTGGGGCGTGGGTTGGGTACAAACGCCCAAGTCATCACCTCGGGTGGGCTTGGGTTTCGGCGTAGCCCCTTGGGCGGGGGTTTCAACCCGGGCGTTGGGCGGGGCTACCCACATGACATGGCGGAACCTCATTGGCCAAGAGCATTAGCCCTTTGAAATTGGCTTTTTTTCCACGCCACCCCAGCCACGCCCCACCATACCCTTTTGAAATTGGCTTTTGGTCTTGGGTACCCCATACTCCACGTGTCGCACCATGCCCCCAACCCACGCCCCACCATACCCCACGGTCTTACGACAAATGTCTAACCACCCTAACATGAGAAAATAAAAAAAAAATGTTTTACAACATCATTAGTGACATCACGTAGCAACTTGTTTATGTTCAAAAACCGCCGTTGAGCGTCGGTGAAACGAGCCGTCGAAGTTCTTGATTTTGACTTTCGTACGTTAATATTAAATGCCTTAAGTTCAAACATGTCGATGTTTTGGATCTCTCGTCGGTGTTCAAAGAAAACCCTATACTTCAAGAAATGGGTGGCAAATCTTGTTGGGTGTTTTTTTTTTTTTAATTTTGAGCATTTAGTTCTTACTTCAAACGAGGTTAAGGGGCTGTTTGGTAATCTCTGAATGGGTAAATGCTGAACCAGTATGAGTTCTAAACCATTAAGTGATGAACTAGTAAGATGTCTAAACCATTAAGAACCAGTATAATGCTTAACCGTTTAGAGGCAGATGTCTGACCAATTCAGATAAGATGTCTTAACCATTCAGATTCAGTATAATGCTTAACCATTCAGAAACAAATGTCTGAATATCAGCTCGTGAAACAAACAGTCTGAATCATTAAGTGTTGAACCAATAAGAGGTCTGAACCATTAAGAGCTAAACAAACAGCCCCTTTTATGGTTCCTGCTTTGGGTTCCTGCTTTGGTGGGTGGTAACGGCTTTTGACTTTTGGGAAAAAGGGCTACGTTTTGATTTCATGCATATGGTATGTTATCAGTATTTTGGTGTAATTTTAGAGTAGGTATAGAGTAACGTTTCATGTTAAAAAAAAAAAAAAAAACGACATGCTTTACAAAACAAAATAATACTTGATCTAATGAAAAATCTTTTGAAAAGAACTAACAATTGGGTTAATTGGTATATAGTCGTATTTGACACTTAAATGGGACTAGTTAATCAAAGGCTTAAAGAGCGGAAATAAAAGAATAACACTAAATAGATAGATTCACAATTTCACAAGGTTAGATTTAGATGGCATCAATACCTAACTAAAGTGCTCAATCATCTTCAACTCTTTTTGTCACATGTTCTACCCTCCATCATTCGATTTCGATATCTTAATCAATTACGCGGTGGTTGACCAAAGTTAATAAAGCCCCATGTGGTGCATGTGGCGTGTTAGTGTATATCGGGTAACAAAGAGAAAATGACGACAAATGTCTCAAACAAATATATACGAAGAAGTTAGGCGAAATATCTTTCCCACCTTTTACGTGTTTATTTTAGGATGTTGTAAAATGTTCTCGCTCGTTGACCCATAGGCCGTGTGCCTATTTCGTTACCTTGTAAAAGTTCATTTTAATAATGCAAACTATATGTTGGGAGAATTTGGTATCAACTATTAACCTTTAAATCAAAATAGCACACAAACTTCCAATCTTAGAATTTGTATGACTCCATATCTCTCTCTCTCACTCACTTTCTCTCTCATATAGATACATGTGTGAATATAAGTACATGTGCATATATAAATATATAAGATCTCTAACATCTACACACTATTTAAATATCTCCTAGTTGCCTACTTGCTTACCATCAACACATTCCCTCTTTTCCCCTCTCTCTCTCTCTCTCACTCCTCCTCCCCCCCCCCCCCCCCCCCCCCCACACACACACACACACATTGCTAGAAGCACATCTACATATACATACAGAAGATGATGATGCAAGTGAAAATTGTGAAAGCATGGCTTAAAAAAAGGAAACATACAAATGTTGCAAGATGGTTAAGTTGTGAAAACATGTGCCCATGGACAATCAGAAGGACATCATCATCATGCATGCATGAAGATGATGGTGATGATGATGGTGATGATGATGAAGACTACATTCCAAGGGATGTCCCAAAGGGTCATTTAGCAGTCTATGTAGGTGAAAACCAAAGCAGGTTCGTTATCAATGTGAAGTTACTAAAATACCCTTTGTTCAACGCATTGTTGGATCAAGCTCGAGAAGAATACGAGTTTACTGCTGGTTGCAGACTCTATATCCCTTGCCATGAGGATGTTTTCCTCAGCGTTGTTCGATGTGCTGCAATACCAAAGGATCGAAGATTCACCTTCTGCCTTTAAAATGTTGAGGGATTTTTTTATTTTTATTTAAGATATATATATTAGTGTAAAAATGCAGCCACTGCCGTGTTTTTAGTTTAAAAGACATGATTGTTGTGCTATCAATTTTTTTTTTTTTTTGAGTTAATAGCCAAAATGGTCCCTGTGGTTTGCTCACTTTTGCCACTTTAGTCCAAAATCCAATTTTTTTAAATCTGGGTCCCTAAGGTTTGCATTTTGTTGCCATTTTAGTCAAAATTTCAAAAAAGTCTAATTTTGTCAGAATTTCTTACTGAATTTTGTCTTCTTCCTCATTTCTCATAAGGCCAAAATTGTCATTATAGATTATTATAAACTAATTTATATTAAAAAAAATATAAAAAAAAAAGCCTCCAAGAACTTTAAATAACCCTAGTCGATCAAAACCTCTCACCTTCCCCTGTCATCTTCTTCCTCAGACCTGCATCAACAATGGTGGTATGCACATGTTAGAATGGTCAAATTGATGTAGTTTCAATGTTTTGTAATCTGTTTTTGTTTCTGTTTCTTTTCCTAGCATCTTGCTAGTTGGTTTTCTTCTAATAAAATTCAGTCGTTCAAAAAAAAAAAATATGTTCAAATTTTTGTTGAAGTATTTTTTTAGTCCACTGTTTCGTTGTTCTTGGACAAGTTTCACATGATTGATTTTATATTTGATTATAATGTCAAACTAGAAGGTTTTCCGCGCGCAATGTAGCAGGAAACCCGTATACTAGCTTGCTACACAAAATATGACCTGCATATTTACACGTTTACGGATAGTGTAGAATATCAGAACTGACTAGTACTGAAACCAAAAATCATAAAAATGAATACCAGTAATGGGGCCGATGTCTTTTGGTCGGTATCGTTCAGTACAATACACTTATCCCCAGTTTACGACTCCGTTTTCAATAACCATTTTTTTTTTTATTTTTAAATACAAATAATATTAACAACTTTAAAGTAGTAGGGTAACAAAAAAATATTTAGTAAACACAGTAAAATAGCAAACAAAAAAAATTTCTAGCATTCACCATCGTCGTGTAGTCAAATTACGTAATACCAATGCAAGCACGTGCAAAAGATATACATGTACTAGTACGGATGTTCCGTCAGTATCAGTTGATACCAAAAATTATTTGATTTTAAGTAAAACTCCGTTTTGAACAAAATTTATATTGGGACGTTGACAAACTTTTTTTTAACATAACTGTGTATTTAATTTTTTTAAGTTAACAAGCACAAGTTATAAGAGAAAAATCAAATTTTATGATTGATAAAATATTATTAAAGAAATCGATGAAGCACGAAGTGACGTGGCCTACTATTCAACAGGGCCGATATAAGGTTTTTAGAGGCCCTAAGCGAATTACAAAATGAGGCCCTTTTTGTTAAAAGAAAAAAAAAACTAACCAAAAGTAAGTTTCTTAACATGTTTGATGTCTTGTAGAGACCGTAGGTTACCGGTTAAAAACAATGAATCATATAACTAACATTAGAGGAGTAAAATCGGGCTTTTCTAATACCGAATGGAATTGGAACCCCGTGTGATTGGTTATTAGAAAATTGTTTTAACAAGGAGTGGGCCGGCCCTGGCTGTTTCTATTATTTCTCTTGTTATATATCAAAACCCGGCGCTTCACGATAGGAATTTGATAGGTATCACTTCATCTCGTTATGTTACAGTACCGACGTTCGTTATAGCAACCGGAAAAGGAAAAAAAAAAACAAATCAATAAAATCGTGATATGACCAAAAGAATATCAAAATGTTATCTACATCGATTGAAAACAATTGTTTGGTAGGAATCGGTTTGGTTCGTCAGGGTACCACCACGATACTGGCATGCACTCATATGACATATATAAAAAAAAACAAAATGTATACTCTATTTTGAATGCAACTCTGCTCTCAACAAAATTTAAAACGAAACGCCTAAAAATTAAACAAAGTTACGAATTTAGTTTTTTTTTTAAGTTAACAAACGCGAGTTATTGGAGAAAAAAATATATAGAATAAATAAAAAAACAACAAAAAAAAAAAAACAGTTGTCACATGGTAATTTCTTAATGGGTTGGCCACTATTCATTAACTTTGTTTTTTAATATATAGATATAGATATTTATAAATCCATGATTATAGATAATTATAAATGCATGATAAAATAGTTGTACCTTGAATGATGTTGACCATGACATTCCCTACAAAAGTTGAAACAATATTGCGGTGGTGATTCATTGATAAAAGCAAAACATTTAAACACCTAGATTTGTGAGAGGAGGTATTAGGCTCAAGTCCCATCGACAATAGAGATTAAAAAAAATAGCCGTTTAAAAAATATCATGAGAGGAGGTATTGAGTTCAAGTTTCACATAAAAGAGATTAAAAAATTAGCCGTTAAAAAAAATATCGTGCACCAACCCTCAACAGAAGACGGAGATGAAAATGCGACGAAGTTGGTTACAAGATGAGGCATTTTGTCATCTTGTTTAAATTACAATGAGATCACCTATTTAAGAAATTTTATTAAAATCTGTTGAAAAAAAATAGTTGATGACATGAATAAAAGAACTTTGATAGAAACGAAAAAAAATTAAAGAACTTGTTGAAATATATGTTATATTTGTCAATTCAATATTTTATGAAGTTTTATATATTCTTATGTTTTGTTTATTTTTTCTGTTTTGCTTAAATGGACATTGATGCTAGGCTTGTTTTATAAATGGTCTTTGGGCTGTTGATGTTCCTATTATGATGTTTGGGTTGTTGTTGCTGCCATTATGATATTGCTGATTTGGGCCGGTTGTTGAGTTGGGCTTGTTTCTTGTGGTTATGTTTGTAACGCTTCGGATTTGTACTTTTCTTATTTAGAAAGTGTAGTTGTATTTCTATTTTTGGAAAACTTGTAATTGTATTCGTATTTCTTTTCCAACATTGTAATTCGATACTTTAACCATAATGAAACTCGATTATTTTTATACACTATTGGGAACCCGCGCGTTGCGGCGGAGTCGATAATAAGGGGCGATAATATAATTCAAACCTTAAAACGACAAAAAACCATATATAAGTTGTATATGTATATAAGTTCTATATACATTTACATTCTGGCAAAACAAAATGTTGGTATTAAATGTAGAATGCTGAAATTGTTAAAAAAAAAAAACAAGAAAGGGGTAGTCTCCTTTAGTTTAGAAGCTTTCATCTAAAATTGTTGGCTTCCAAAAACAGCTCTGGGCCTGTTTTCAAAGACCATAAAATTAAAACGCTAATATAAATCCACAAAAGATAGAAAAAACAGTTCAGTACAATATATTAGCTAAATGCATATGCATTGTTGACATTTTCACATACTTAAAAAATGAATATAGTAAGGTTTATGTTGCTTCTAGTTTAACTTCATGTGAATGTCACCCAACGAAATAAAAACAAAAAAACTTAACAAAACTTAAAAGGAAACTTGCATGTGCTTCATCAGTTCATTACTATAAATTTGAACCTCGGTTGAGTGTTCCTGTAAATACAGAGGAGATGAAGATATATTAGATTAATTATTTGTCGTTCTCCACATAAAAATAAGAAAAACTTGTTCCTGGTTCTCAAATTTTAGAGCAACACCCAAACCAGAAACAATTAAGTTAAACTGCTTATGACCATTTCACCCTAAGATAGCCAGAGAAGATAAGCTCTTTTTTTCATCCAACACTTATAAGTGCTTATCTGCTTTGTATAAAAGCACAATGAGTAGTTAAGCTATTTAAATAACCAAATCCTAAACACAGCTAAAAGGAGCATGCTTAATGGTAATTTTGGACAAGGAAACTTACTTGGATTTCTCTAACTTTATTGGTCACTACTCCTCAATGTCTCTCGACCCTAATGATCTCCTTTTCTGTCAGCTTGGGGTCTCTAATCCTATAAATCTGAAACCAAAAAAAAAAAAAAAGACTTGGATGAAATAAAATCAAAGAAATGTTTATTACCATTTTTAAGTTGATAAACTTTAACCTCTCACCGTCAAGACCAAGATGTCCACAGACCATAGAGAAAGCTGGATACTATTAGTAAACTTTCCGACATTCTAAGATTCTATTTTTATTGTTGATTTAGTAATGCACCATCAAAAAGAACATAATGTTTATCTCGTTTAGAAGATAAACACTCCAAAACCAAAAACGGAACTTATCCTACAACAACTAAAACTAAATGCAGATTTACGAAATCAAGTAAAGGTTAAACTAACCTATCACCGATAAACCAAAAAATTCCGAATAGAAAGAGAAAGGGTAACCTGAGATGCACACAGTGACAGGCTCGAACTTCGAGATAGTGGAAGCAAATTTTGTAAATACACTTTTGCCATAAACTCCGTTGTCTGACAAAGATGCAGTCCCGCATCTGACCCACCGACGGAAAATGGAATTGGCGCGAGTGGGCATTTTCCGTTTGGATGATCACATAGTTAAAAGTACAACCAATCAATCATGAAGACAACATTCAAAGAAGAGCAAAATTACCTGAAATTATGATTTATAAGATAGACGACCTTCGTTTGTTTCCCAATGTTCCGCCCCTTCACGTCGCTGGTTATGGATGTGGCTTCGGGAATCCAAACATTCAGTATAATAAGCAATTTCACTAACTGTTAGAAGTGCAAACGAGCTTGAGCGAGCACGGCTAAGAAAAAGCTTGAAACGACCCGAGCTTAAACAAGCCCGATCCTAAAAAAAAAGCTCGTTTAGCGAACGACCCCAAGCCCGAGCTTCGTTTATCGAGCTCGAGCAAGCTCGCGAGCCTAAACAAGCCAAAGGTTTATATACTTTTTCATTAATATATTACATATATATTTATAAATAATATATAAAATAACCACGGGGTGTCCGCCCAGTGGCCACCGGCACCCACCTTAGAGCGGTTCCTTGGTGCACAGACGCGGGATCGAACCTTGCTTGCAGGCTCTTCGAAACCTACTGGTTCCGGCTGGGTAGTAACCGCCAAGCAGCGTTGCCGGCCGCTAGCTTGGGAAGGGGGATCCCTTCCGCGGTCGGGGGTACCGTGCAATTACCCTTTTTTTAAATAATATATAAAACTACAAAAAGTAACTAAATTATATATAAAATAATATTTATAATTAATATAAATTAACTAATAAATAAAATAATATTCGTAAAAACATGCAATTGCTGATCTTTATCACCAACACCATCATAAATCCAATCACCAGATCCACTTCCATCTATGCCAATTGCATGGTAAAATTTATTTCGTATACACGCCTAAAATCTATCGATTGGTTGATCATCACCTGTTAAAAAAAATAAGAGTATCATAAGTGAAGAAAAAATAATATACATAAAGAATGTTAAACATTTGTAAAAAAATTACCTTCTCTTCTCAACATTCACTTCTTGATTAGGATCATGACCATCAACCCCATCTTTCTCAATAAATGGTAATATTGCTTTTTTAAAATAAATACAGAACTGTTAACTATAGAAATATATATAGAGTTGCTATAAAACTATGGAATACAAGAGGATGAGCTGTACTTACGTTTTATTGTTGTAGGAAAACAGATCAGATTTGACAATATAAAAGCAAGGGTAACTCGTCTCTGTAATTTCTTGGCTAACAACTTAACCCGGTTGGTTGACTAAGTGAATTAGGAAGCATCTCATGTTACAGGTAATCATCATATTAGCGTAACAAAATTTAGAAAAAAACATAACTTCAGTTATAAAGGATGGCGTTCAGATCCAATGTAGACGGCGAGGGATCCGACATACGTGATGCGTCTTTGACAAAGAGAACAGTCGATTTCCAATTCAGAGTCAGAAGTGAAGGAATCGGAGCTTATGCAGCGCAGCCACCATCTCATCCATCTTCTTGAAAGTCCAGTTAATTGTGGACCAACACACCTTCTCTAACTGCCCACCTGTTAATTGTTGATGAGCGTCAAGAAAAATATCACCAATGAGACCAGATAAAACACTGGATTACGTTGGACGGGTGACCTTTAAAAAGATTTTTAAAAAAAGACGGAAGCTGAATTCGAACAGGATTAACGCACTTACCACGTTTAAATCAAGCTATCTGTATAACCATGATAACCAATCTACATATTATTAGCTACAAATCAATACAAGTAATAAACAAATCGGTAATTAGCAATAAAGCTATGATTCAAGAAAGATGCCAGCCTCATAGTTTCCTACAATTTCCTTTTATATATCTATAAACATCTATATCCTAATATTATTTTTTTACATGATTATGTAGCACGAGAGTGAACGGGTGGTCTCTCGAGTGCAATCATACCTAATCTCCCTTTTCTAAAGTCTGCTAAGACCCGAAAGGTTGCTTGATGATCATCTCCATTGAACAACTGGACAGCAAGCTTGTGGACAAATATGTGCATCAAGAAACACAATTTTTTGAGGTTCTTTAAAAGTTTAGAAATAGTTGATAATAGTATCAATTTATATAACAGATTGGTACTACAGATAGAAAGTCATGCGTTGTTTGACCTCAAAAGTCAAAAGGTGAAAAGAAAAATACGTTTTACCATACCGGCCATCAGTATCAATCTTATAACGCTCCCATAGAGTATTCTTATCTGCCATAAACAAGAATAATGTTTAGTTGTCAAAAGGGTGTATACGACAATGTGATATTTAAAAGGGTATATATGAAATTTTGAACTTTCAGGAGGATATAAATGAAATTAATCATGACACTTATACGTGTACCTTCATTGATATAATCACAAGGATTTGGTAAGGATTTAGAAACACCACTGCTCCTCCGAATATAATACATTATATCTACTCACTTGTTGAATATGCAAATCATGAGGAAATGGTCTAAAGATGATCGGATCATAACTCACATGTCGGCACCTCTCCTCTCCATGCTCTGAGCGTGCGTAGGTAATCCATTACGCAAAAATCGTTATCCTCTTCTGAAAAATCCCCACCAGATTTGATCTTGTCTTTTGTACCAGATTGTTAAACACCCTCTCCATTTCCTTGTCCTAAACATAATCTACACAATAGCTAAGGAATCTTGTTCGGGCTCTATGCATAAGAAATAGAGGTGATTTAGTTAATGACACTACTCAACTAAACAATAATGGTAATGAGAGAGAATTTACCACTGTTGTTGCGGAGGATTACGGTGGCGTACGGTCAAGCGACCGTTCCAGGGGTTCAAAGATCCAGAGACGAAACAATGGTGGGTTGCCCGATCTCTCCCTGTCTCTAGCATATTCTCCTCTCAGAGAGAAGGCATGAATGTGAACTTCACTTCAGACTTCTCTTGTATCAACTCCCCTTCATCTTGAGTCAAGTTTACTGCCTATGATTAACCAATCAGATTAGGAAAGTAATACCCAAAAAGTTGATCGAGACTAATTAAACGAAACCATAGTGTAAAAAGAAAATTAAAAATTTGAACAAGAAATAAGTAGACGAAAAGAATACACACAAAGAATGAATAAACACCAAGCTTTATTAGAACAAGAAACTTTTAAAATTCATCCAAACACGGTCTGTTCTCTTTCTGCATCATTTAACCCCTAGATACTCCCTAATTGAGAATCAAATGTTTTAATTTATTCCTTATTACATTGTGACAATCAACAAATTTGATTCAAGTTGCAATTTAATCCTAATTACGTTGTGATAATCAACAAATCTTATTCAAATTTCGAATCGCTTAGCAAGAAATTACAAAATACCTTAAATTGTGCTTCCATCACGTCGATCTGATCTACAAGACCTCTGAGCAGCCTCAGTTGCTTCACACTGGCGATTAGCTTCTTGTTTGACTTTTTTGTTGTTCTTAACTGGGGTGGGATGGAACAGACGGGATACTCAAAAGACGAATTGAATTGTGAGATGTCTATTAGGTTTCATAAGGACAGAGATGGAAAAGATTTTGAGTGTGTGAGTATGGGTGAACGTAGAATTTACTATTCTACCTAGTGTCTTAAAATTTTGTATTCTTTACAATTTTTCTCTCACAAAACAGGCATTCATTAGTTGCACATATTGCTTAAAGTGTTGGACATGATGTAAAATTACAAATTGGTACATCAGATTTCCTTTATATAGTATTATAGATACTTATGTTACACCTCTCAAATTTAATTACATGCTCATACTCGAAGACTTATACTTGAAACACCATTTATACATGCTTTATACTTGCATAGTACACTTTCATGCTCGTAACACTTAAAACCAGCTAAAATACGCGAAACCGGCCAAACTTAACACCCTCAAGCGACAAGACTCCTTCGTGCGAAGAGAGTCCACTCGTGCGAAGAGACTGCTCACTCGTGCGAACTGACTCAGTCACACCAAACCACTCCTCAGCCCTATAAATACGTGCCTACCTCCACTCCTTACACTTTCCAGCCGCACGAACTTTCTCAAACGCTCTGAACTTGCATTTTCGAGCAGATTATTGCAGCAACATTCTAAGTGGGTATAACTCACATCTTTACTTGATTTATTGTATTTTCTTTCATTTTTCTCAATTTCTTCAAACCTTCTTGTTTGGCAAAACCTCTTGGATGGTTTTCACGAGTGCCTTGGCAAACTAATGGTGAAACCTCACCACTTTTAAGGTCCAAACAAAGATTTAAAACTTTGGTTTTATTCATGTTTTTGCACTTTACAATTCTGTTTTTATTAAAGTTCTTGGACAGTATGCCTTCGATTTGAAACTTGGTGAAACCTGGTACCCACCGAGCTCACAACTCAGTTCATAGATGTGGATTCGTGTTAAGGTTAATTTTCACCAAGAACAGGACCCACTCGCATGAAGGAAGCCCCTTCGCACTATTGACTGCCATTCGCCCGAATAGACTTTATCGCACGATATGTTTTTGATTTTAATATTTTTGATTCACGTTCATCCGTGTGCCAAGTGTTGAAGTCCCCTCAGATTCACCATCTTCAATATGGATGAATATGAGTTTGTGACAGAAGTGTGAACCGTGGGAGCCTTGACTTTCCAACCTAGTTCCACCACCTCACCTGTGTGCCTTGTGAATGAACACCAAGCAGTTTCCTAGAAACAAAGTAAGTTAACCCCACCTCACCTCCAACACTTGCCATGTTGGGTATGACACGCCCGGGTAGTTCTTATTTGGCTGCTTGAGTATTTATTATTTGTTTCTGTTATACTTATTCATGATTAACTGGACTAATAATACTACTGTATATTAACATATATAAAATCGAATCCATAATGTTAACCAGTTTATGGTTAAGTGTCACAAATGGACCTTCGCACAACTGGATCCTTTTGCACGAATGGACTTCCCATTCGCACGAAGGGGCCTCCATTCGGACGAACAGACACCTGTTCACACGAACTGATCTTTCAGTCGCACGAACAGAGTTGTGGACTTATGTTATTTTCGTAAATTCATACTTTTTGTATTTAAATTCCGATCTGAAGCCTTCGTCACATCTGAATACTCACACACCTTCGTTTACCCATTGTAGGGTAACCTTGGTGTTTCATCCATCAACTCGTCAACTCTCGGTTTATTGGAAAACTACGCAAAACCGTGAGTATACTCGATCCCATTTTCTATTTAATAGACTTTGGGTGCAACATGTACATTTATTACAAATCACACAATCACAATTAAACTTGTTATAATCACACTCTATCCATTCAAACATGAGACTTGTATTATCCTTGTTATCTCGCATGCTATTTATACTTGTGTCTATATGCTCATTAACTTTGCTAGCCCACCTTAACAATTATAGCGTTAAAGGATTAACGCACCGCCCATATTCTTATGGTATTGTTAAGTAATCTATGTTACACCATTATCGTCTCGACGACATTGGTAATCATAATTGCGTTAAACTCTGATTTGACATATAGTTTACACTTGTTAGTATGTTAGTGACATTATATGCAATTACCATGTTGGATATGAGCAAACTTTTTCATTATTATGTTATGATATCAAATTTGTATACTCGCTATAACAACCCTCCTAAAAATATTTCACAACTCTTAGAGTATCCCTGTATGTCCTAAAATACATCGCGTATATGAAAAACGGCCCCCCAAATACCTTAATTTTTACAAAAATCAAATAAAACAAAGTTTAGGGATCGCTCGTGGGGCGCGACCATGATGGGTGTGTGTTTCGCGGGGCTCGACCCGCTGACACCAGGCGTAACCCTGGGTGTAACACCCCGTGTTTCCATAAGCCAAACTCAAAGCCAAGGTCAAAGTCAACGACCGATTGTACGAATTTGACTTATAGTAATTTCCTTATTTTAATTGTATTATGTGGAGTAAGTGTTGTTAATTGCTAAAATCGATGTGTGTTAATCACTATCTAATCGACTTACGACTGTGAACTGTAGGAAGTAACAATGCGATAAAGTTAACTAATCGATAATCAAACTATGCTACTCGACATCGAATCGTGATATGAACCGCAACTCGACTTAACTTAGTTATTATACGTGTGTGGGTGCCTTATGTGTTACTTGTGCGTCTTTATATGTATATGTTGTGGAATTCAATCGAAACTCGAAACGCAACCGAACTCGAACCTGAATCGAAATCGAAGTATGATACTTAGTTGAGAAGAGACTGCGCTCGATACGAGTAGTTAGGACTGAAAGTAATTTGACTGGGAAACCCTATCGTGACGAGCAGCTCGCAATCGAAACACCAAGAATCGTCGCGTCAAACAATCGAACCAAGTGCCATCCGGCCGGATAGCCACTACGCCACAGGTCAGGTGTCATCCGACCAGGATGTCATCTGACCGGATCGTCGTCCGGACGGTGAACCATCCGATCGGATAGCCCTTTCCTCTTTTGGAATCCTATAAATACCCCTGTCATTGTCATCATTTCCATTTCTGGAAACTCTCTGTCCGAACCATTCGTGCTCCCCACCTTTTCTCCGATTTCTCTCAATCCAGGTAAGATCTCGTCCTAAATCTTGTACTTTCTTGATCTACACGCACTCCTTCACCTTTCTATCTTTTAAATCTTAACTTTTAACCATGAAATCACTAGATTTCGGGTGTTCTAGGGTGACGTCATCATGTGTTCTTAAATAACTTCATGATTTGACTTCAATCCACCAAGAACAACCGAGATCTAACCGATTTCCACGCACACACAAAGATCTTGTAAAGATCTCGACACAAGAGTGATGAAAAAGGATTGAAAAATGGTTTATAACCGTCTTTCCACTCTTTTACTCTCATTACACTCAAAACCGATAGAATCAGACCCGGTCCTAGTCTCCTACTCATCCATAGTGTTGTACTAGTCCAAGGTCTGGATCCTACTCACGAGACCACCGATTTCGGGTTAAACAAGAACAACCGTCCTGAGCCGGTAACTGGTCGAATAAGGGTGATTCCTGGTCGGTCTGGTCACTTGGGTCGAAACGGGGTTCCGTTGCTTAACACGATGTCAACGCGTCTCGATAAAACGACAAACAACCAAAATGACCAAGTGAGAGATGAACGGGACAGCCGGAGCGGAATGTTGTCCGATCGGACTGCTGTCCGAACGGATTGGTTATCCGAACGGATTGTCATCCGAACGGATCACACTTGGGACCCACACTTGAACAACCTTATCTGAAGTTGAGTATCGAACGAATTACAATCCGATCGGACGTCCATCTGGTAGGATTACTCTTCGGACCATGAGATACTAAGACTTCAAAGACTTAAACAATTTTCAACATGTTCAATAACAGGGTTACCATCCGATCGGATTGCCATCCGATTGAATGACACTCCTGTTGTGAACTTGCCTTCAATAAGTAACCTCCTCACTAAGTCACCGTCCTACCGGGCCACTGTCCGACCGGATGACCATCCGAACGGATTGCCATCCGCACGACTAGTCATCCGATCAACCGACTTGATGGATAGAGATACTTCAATGCATTCAAAAATGATACAAAGAAAACTTCAAAAGTCAAACCATCATACACAAACACATCCTTCTTATAGGAAGAAACAATCCACTCGAATAGTCATCCAACCGGATAAGCTGCCCGACCGGATGACCATCCGAATGGATTGTTATCCGCACAGATTGCTGTCCGATCGGATTATCATCCGATCGAACTACTTATCGATTATATAATCTAATCTACTCAGGCTAATCTTACTCGCTAAGCGCTCCCTTCAATCCATCAACCGCTGTGAGTATACTCGATCCCTTTTTGCTTTAAGCACTTTTGGGTGTTACATACGTTACAACTATTCAAATCACATCAAACACACTACTCAATACTATTTGAACGCTAACCGTTAATGCATGTTATACATGGCTTATGAATGCTTGTTTGTTATGTTTACACATGGAATGCTGTCTACCTGCCTTAGCAACAATAGTACTATAGTTTGGACTCAGCACCCGTTCACACGGGGGTTGTTAAGGACAATTACTTGCATGGATTACGGTGGTAATCATGTATTGCGATGGATCTATGTCGATAACTAACGTGCTTCATTTCACTATGTGTACGTGCTGGTTATGCGTAAACGAATTCGAACTCTATATGCTATTATCAAACTTGTATGCTCACCTTTACATTATATGTATTGACTTTTATTTTAACGTATGTGACAGGTGCTTAGGATACACACATGTTAGGATGTTGAAGCTAGAATAAAGCTTTAGAGCCCAACAAATAGTTGTCTGTAGTAAATGGATCAAGGGTCTCTAGAAGCAGATAAACAATTGCTTTATTTTAAATCTGAGTTGTCGAAACAGAATTTATTTGCCTAGATTTTTATCTGTAATAATTTGTTTACTGTTTGAGGCATGGTATGGGACATGTTATTTAAATTGAATAGTAATGATAATTGTTGTGGAAACTTCTGGACAATCTGTTTCGCTCAGTGCCATGCCCCGATGATTCCGCCATCGGTTGGGGTGTGACAGATTGGTATCAGAGCCATAACTATAGGGAATTAGACAAGACTCGACCTAGTCCGGGTCGACGTCTTAGAGACCTAGTCTATAGTTAGGAACCAACAGACCGACTTGTGCATAACCAGTAAGGATTATATACGAGCTTATTTCCTCGCTATTCTCGCTTACGCTACACTATCACTACACTCGAATTAATAGCTATAAATAGGCGATAAAGTCGAGATTAGGTGTGAAAACCACAAACTCCCGACTAAATTGCTTGAATCAATGCTGTTTTATCAACTTATCAATGATTTCTTCTTTCTTTTTCAATAACGAACGCTTGTTCAACGGGGGAAATTATACCAAATCAGGAGTGAAATCCATATTTTGATGAATAATCTCCTCTATTTTTTCAAAACAGGGACGAAGTTGTTGAGCCAGGGGTGAAACCCTAACCTTGATGACTTGTTCCGCATATATTACAAAACTCCCACCAAAGCCTCGACGGACTCCAACGACCTGAAGTCACGACATGACTAACGGGATGTGTGTCAGACGCCCAAGAATGGAGGCAAGGACACAGTTCTGAAGGTCAAACGTAGACGACAAGTCCTTGTGAATAGTTAAATCGCTTTGGTTAGTCGAAGTCTACTAGCCGCAGACAGTCTATCTCTCGATTTTTACGTGTTTCGATTCTGAGCATGCAACTGCTGACTTAGATAATTCGTCGATTTTATGAGTTCATATGTGTGTTTACCTGTTTATGTGTTTAAATTTTTGGAATTTACTCGATTTCGCTTTCACTTCGATCGACACATACGACTCGCACTTCTTTTCTACCTCAAAACGTTAACAAATCGCGGAATTTTGGACGACCTTATGCTACGATATATGCTTATACTACACTATTCCCAAACAATCGCAGGCTTTGAATGATAGGTTTATGTATTCTGACTGCCTCTTGTGTTGAAATGTTTCTGTGATTCCGTGCTTATGTGTTAATGTGATTCTGTGCTCTACGTGCTTATGTGTTATGTGATTTTGTGTTCTACGTGGTTATGTGTCTATGCGTGTTCCTGAGCTTTAGTAGTAGTAGACGTGTGAGGTGAGATTCGAATACATGTGTTGAGTCCTGTGACGATGTCTGTTGCAGACAATGTCGTATGGATCCCGTCATCCGTCACTTTCTCGGCAAGAAAAGAGAGACAAATGTCTTGCTGCCATCATCGCTAAAAGTGTAGCAAAGGCCGTGAGTGATGTCTTTGAGAATGCCAGCAAATCGTCTGAGGAATCGAGAACCAAAGCTCCTAAAGCTACCGCTAAGACCTTCAATTTCAAGCAATTCAAGTCTTGTGGGCCAAAAGAATTCACTGGCGAGGGAGGTCCTACTGCACTATTCCAATGGTTTGATTCCATTGAGGTTACTCTGCGACAGAGCGGTTGCCCTGATGACCTCCGTACTCTGAATGCTACCAGCGTTTTCCAGTCCCGTGCACTAGGCTGGTGGACGGCCGAGAGGAACAAGCGAGGGAACGATGCAGCCTACGGTCTGTCGTGGGATGAGTTCAAGGAAGTTATGCTAGAGGAATTCTGCCCTCCTCACGAACGTCAAAAGCTAGAAGATGAATTTTGGCACATACAGCAAAAGGAAGGTGACAATGCTGGTCTCACTGCTCGATTCAAACAACTCAGCATTATCTGTCCCGACCAAGTCAAGACTCCAGACATGGCAATCAATAAGTACATCCGGGCCCTGCCCGACTGCGTTGCTGATTTCATGCAAGCGGCTAAGACTACGACGATCGAAGAAACTTATCTACTGGCCGCTGAAATCAACGACAAGCGGGTTAAGGCTAGTTTCTGGGATAAGACTTCGAAGCATCTGCATCAAGCTACCGCCACCGCACCAACTGCCGAACCCACCTCATCGAGCAACAAAAGGAAGAACAAGAGAAAGAACAGCTCCAGCAACAAGAACTGTGCGATCACTGCTGCACCAGTTCAAGCCGTACCAGCTCAACAGCGCCAAGTGACGGCGCCTGTGGCCAATGCACCTCTTGTTAAGCGTGCATACACTGGGCCACATCCGTTCTGTCCTACTTGTACCTACCATCACCCGACTACCATCGCTTGCCGTTTCTGTGCCCATTGCAATATGTACGACCACTTCACAACCAACTGCCGTGCTCGACAAGCTCCTGCTCATCAAGCTCTACTCACTGCCCCTCAGGGTCAACAAGCTCCTCCGGCACCCGCGGTCAACGCCAGAGCCTGTTTCGCGTGTGGCGACCCGAACCACTTCGCCAACATGTGCCCAAACAGGGTTGTAAAGCAAGAGCCCCAGTAGCAGCAACAGCCTCAGCAACATCAACAGCAACACCAGCAGCAACAACAAGCAGCACGTGCCCGAACTCTCAACATCAACGTACGTCAAGCCCAAGCTGACAACAACGTGGTTAATGGTACGTTCCTTGTGAATGGTATTTATGCATCATGTTTGTTTGATACTGGAGCCAATAATTGCTTTGTGTCGTTCGAATTCGAGAAGTTCCTTAGTCGTAAACGCTCTCAACTCTCCTCGATATTCGACGTTGAAGTCGCCACTGGAAGAACTGTCACCGTCAATTCCGTTATCCGTGATTGTACTCTTGAGCTCAACAATCACATCTTTCCAATCGACCTCATTCCGATGCAACTAGGAAGTTTTGACATGGACTTTCTACGCGAAAACCATGCTGAAGTTGTGTGTTACGATAAGATTATTCGATTCTCACTCGCGAATGGTGATTTATTGTGTGTATACGGTGAAACTGCCTCGAAAGGACTCAAGCTCATGTCATGTGTTCAAGCTAGCAAGTATCTCCGCAAGGAATACAGAGCTTTCTTGGCCAACATTGTAGTAGCGGAGAAGGAAAAGAAAGAGAAGAAGGAAGTGAAAGATGTTCCTGTGGTTCGTGAATTTCCTCATGTGTTTCCTGATGATCTTCCAGGTTTGCCACCAAGTCGTGATATCGACTTTCGTATTGACCTCATTCCTGGAGCCAATCCTGTTGCCAAAGCTCCTTATCGACTCGCGCCGTCCGAAATGCGCGAACTCTCAAACCAACTCCAGGAATTACTTGAGAAAGGCTTCATTCGCCCGAGCACCTCTCCATGGGGCGCTCCAGTCCTTTTCATCCAAAAGAAGGATGGGTCGTTTAGGATGTGCATCGACTATCGGGAATTCAATAAGTTAACTATTAAGAACTGCTATCCCCTACCCCGCATTGATGACTTGTTTGATCAGCTACAAGGTGCTACATGTTTCTCGAAGATCGACTTACGATTAGGCTACCACCAACTACGCATACAAGAAGAGGATATACCCAAAACCGCATTTCGCACCCGATACGGCCATTACGAATTCGTTGTTATGCCTTTTGGTCTAACCAACGCACCCGCGGTCTTCATGGATCTTATGAATCGCGTGTGTAAACCATATCTCGACCGTTTCGTCATCGTGTTCATCGACGATGTCTTGATCTATTCCAAGTCAAAGGCCGAACATGCACAACATCTACGTTTGGTTCTCGAGCTGCTCCAGGGGAATCGACTCTATGCCAAATTCTCCAAGTGCGAATTTTGGCTGGGAGAAGTTCAGTTTCTGGGTCACATTGTCAATAGTCAGGGTATTCACGTCGATCCCGCGAAGATTAAAGCCGTCAAGAGTTGGATTACACCCAAGAACCCTTCAAAAGTCCGTTCTTTTCTCGGATTAGCGGGCTATTATCGACGGTTTATCGAAGGATTCTCGAAGATTGTTGTGCCGCTTACCGCTCTCATGCATAAAGATCAGCCTTTTGTTTGGGGAACCAAACAAGAGACTGCCTTTCAAACCCTCAAGTATAAGCTTTGCAATGCTCATGTTCTCACGCTACCCGACGGAAACGACGATTTCATTGTCTACTGTGATGCTTCCAACCTTGGTCTCGGTTGTGTCCTCATGCAACGGAGCAAGGTTATAGCTTACGCGTCTCGTCAGCTCAAAGTCCACGAGAAGAACTATACAACCCACGATCTCGAGCTAGGCGCGGTTGTTTTTGCATTAAAGATTTGGCGACACTACCTGTATGGTACCAAGTGTACGATCTTCACCGATCATAGGAGCCTACAACATATCTTTAATCAGAAGGAACTTAATATGCGTCAACGCCGATGGGTAGAACTTCTCAACGATTACGACTGTGAGATCCGTTATCATCCAGGCAAGGCGAATGTTGTTGCTGACGCACTCAGCAGACGGAGTTATTTGCTTAGCACTCGTAATGTCCAAGCCCAACACGGTCTCGAAACCCTTATTCGTGAATCCCAGCATGCGTGTTTTATTGAACGCACGCTGAAGAGGGAACGATTCTACCACGATGGAGCCCAGCTTGTGAGAAAGTCCAATGGGATATTCCACTTTCTGGACCGAATTTGGATCCCTAAGCGGACCGATTTGCGACAGATCCTGATGGACGAAGCCCATAAATCCCGGTACTCTATTCATCCCGGTGCCGATAAAATGTACCAGGACCTTCGCTACAAGTACTGGTGGCCGGGTATGAAAAGGGATATTGCTCTCTACGTTGGAAAATGCCTAACCTGTGCAAGAGTCAAGGCTGAACATCAAAGACCCTCTGGCTTACTCGAACAACCACCAATTCCTATGTGGAAGTGGGAAAGTATAGCTATGGATTTCATAACGAAGCTTCCGCACACGTCATCAGGCCACGACATCATATGGGTTGTTGTCGACTGTTTGACTAAATTAACTCACTTTCTGCCAATACGAGAAGACTACAAGGTAGAACGATTAGCCCGAATCTACACCGACGAGATCATTTGTAATCATGGGACGCCTCGTGACATCATCTCTGATCGTGATGCTCGGTTTACCTCACGACTGTGGGAAACATTTCAGAAGGCTCTTGGTACATCGCTTAATCTAAGTACCGCCTTCCACCCTCAAACCAACGGTCAGACTGAAAGAACGATTCGTACTCTTGAAGACATGCTCCGTTCGTGTGTCATAGACTTCGGAAGTAATTGGGACAAATACCTGCCGTTAGTCGAATTCTCGTACAACAACAGTTATCATTCCAGCATACAGATGGCACCGTTCGAGGCTTTATACGGAAGGAAATGTCGATCGCCTATTGTGTGGCACGAGATCGGTCACTCGCAACTAACCGGTCCCGAGCTATTACAAGAAACGACAGACAAAAATTTCCAAATTCGAGACAACCTGGTAAAAGCTCGGAATCGACAGAAAAGTTATGCCGATAAACGACGCAAGCCCCTTGAATTTGACATTGGTGACTACGTACTCCTAAAGGTATCGCCTTGGAAGGGTGTGGTCCGATTCGGCAAGAAAGGGAAACTCGCGCCTCGATATGTAGGACCTTTTAGGGTTCTGGAAAGGATCGAAAAAGTCGCCTACAGACTCGAACTACCGGAAGAGCTTAGTAACGTCCACCCGACTTTCCACGTGTCAAACCTCCGAAAGTGCCTAGCCGACCACGACTTACATGTCTCTCTCGATGACCTGCAAGTAAACGAAACATTACACTTCGTGGAGAAGCCTGTCGAAATCATGGATCGCCAAACCAAGCAGCTCAGACGCTCTCGCATTCCTATTGTGAAAGTCCGATGGGAAGGTAAACGAGGCGCAGACTTCACTTGGGAACTCGAAAGCGATATGAAGGCGAAGTACCCACAGTTGTTTAAGGAGAAAGTCTAGAGAGAGAAAGTTCTCAAACATGATTCACGGTGTTGTACCGCTTCCAGCTTAATTTCGGGACGAAATTCCCTAAACAAGGGGAGGCTGTGACACCCCGTGTTTCCATAAGTCAAAGTCAAAGCCAAGGTCAAAGTCAACGACCGATTGTACGAATTTGACTTATAGTAATTTCCTTATTTTAATTGTATTATGTGGAGTAAGTGTTGTTAATTGCTAAAATCGATGTGTGTTAATCACTATCTAATCGACTTACGACTGTGAACTGTAGGAAGTAACAATGCGATAAAGTTAACTAATCGATCATCAAACTATGCTACTCGACATCAAATCGTGATACGAACCGCAACTCGACTTAACTTAGTTATTATACGTGTGTGGGTGCCATATGTGTTACTTGTGCGTGTTTATATGTATATGTTATGGAATTCAATCGAACTCAATCGAAACTTGAAACGCAAACGAACTCGAACCCGAATCGAAATCGAAGTATGATACTTAGTGGAGAAGAGACTGCGCTCGATACGAGTAGTTAGGACTGAAAGTAATTTGACTAAGAAACCCTATCGTGACGAGCCGCTCGCAATCGAAACACCAAGAATCGTCGCGTCAAATAATCGAACCAAGTGCCATCCGGCCGGATAGCCACTACGCCACAGGTCAGGTGTCATCCGACCAGGATGTCATCCGATCGGATAGCCCTTTCCTCTTTTGGAATCCTATAAATACCCCTGTCATTGTCATCGTTTCCATTTCTAGAAACTCTTTGTCCAAACCATTCGTGCTCCCAACCTTTTCTCCGATTTCTCTCAATCCAGGTAAGATCTCGTCCTAAATCTTGTACTTTCTTGATCTACACGCACTCCTTCACCTTTCTATCTTTTAAATCTTAACTTTTAACCATGAAATCACTAGATTTCGGATGTTCTAGGGTGACGTCATCATGTGTTCTTCAAGAACTTCATGATTTGACTTCAATCCACCAAGAACAACCGAGATCTAACCGATTTCCACGCAAACACACAAAGATCTTGTAAAGATCTCGACACAAGAGTGATGAAAAAGGATTGAAAGATGGTTTCTAACCTTCTTTCCACTCTTTTACTTTCATTACACTAAAAAACGATAGAATCGGACCCGGTCCTAGTCTCCTACTCATCCATAGCGTTGTACTAGTCCAAGGTCTGGATCCTACTCACGAGACCACCGATTTCGGGTTAAACAAGAACAACCGTCCTGAGCCGGTAACTGGTCGAACAAGGGTGATTCCTGGTCGGTCTGGTCACTTGGGTCGAAACGGGGTTCCGTTTCTTAACACGATGTCAACGCGTCTCGATAAAATGACAAACAACCAAAATGACTAAGTGAGAGACGAACGGGACAGCCGGAGCGGAATGCTGTCCAATCGGACTGCTGTCCGAACGTATAGGTTATCCGAACGGATTGTCATCCGAACGGATCACACTTGGGACCCACACTTGAACAACCTTATCTGAAGTTGAGTATCGAACGAATTGCAATCCGATCGGACGACCATCTGGTAGGATTACTCTTCGGACCATGAGATACTAAGGGTCTGTTTGGTATGGCGTAATGGAATAGACGGGTGAATGGAATGTACGAGGTAATGGAATGGACGATGTAATGGAATGGATCATTACCATTCCATGTCTTGTTTGGTTACCATGTGAGAATGAAATGAATCATTACTTTGTGTTGTTTGATAGGAAAGAATAGACGAAGTAATAAAATCAGTGATGGGTGACGGTAGTCAGTGGTGATGGGTGGTGATAGGTGGCAATGGTAGCGATGGTTGGAGGTGGTGGCAGTGGGTGGCGCCGGTGGGTGGTGGCGAGTGACGGCGGGGGCAGAGGTGTGGATGGTGGGTGACGGTTGGTAGCGGCGGAGGTGGGTGACGAAGCTGGGGTGGAGGTGGGTGGTGGTGGCGGCGGCGGCGGAAGTGGGTGACGACGGCGACGGTAGTCACGACGGCAACTATGGCAGTAGTGGTGTGACCAGTGAGTGAGTTATTAAAACCTATAAGAATAATAATAATAATGGTAAAAAAAATATAATAATAATAATAATAATAATAATAATAATAATAATAATAATAATAATAATAATAATAATAATATATCTTTCCATTCCTTGAAGGAATGAAAAAAAAACACCACCTTACCAAGGAATGAAAATTATTATATTTGGAAGGTTTACATTCCTTATGGAATGCTCCATTCAATTACCACTTGACAACCAAACATGTTTATTTTTATTTCAATAGAATGATTCATTCCATTCCGCCTTCTATTCCTTCGTACCAAACGCTACCTAAGACTTCAAAGACTTAAACAATTTTCAACATGTTCAATAACAGGGTTACCATCCGATCGGATTGCCATCCGATCGAATGACACTCCTGTTGTGAACTTGCCTTCAATAAGTAACCTCATCACTAAGTCGTCGTCCGACCGGGCCACTGTCCGACCGGATGACCATCCGAACGGATTGCCATCCGCACCACTAGTCATCCGATCGACCGACTTGATGGATAGAGATACTTCAATGCATTAAAAAATGCTTCAACGAAAACTTCAAAAGTCAAACCATCATACACAAACACATCCTTCTTATAGGAAGAAACAATCCACTCGAATAGTCATCCAACCGGATAAGCTGCCCGACCGGATGACCATCCGAACGGATTGTTATCCGCATGGATTACTGTCCGATCGGATTATCATCCAATCGAACTACCATCCGACCCACTCACAATTCGTATCGTTTTACGCGTCACTTATCGATTATATAATCTAATCTACTCAGGCTAATCTTACTCGCTAAGCGCTCCCTTCAACCCATCAACCGCTGTGAGTATACTCGATCCCTTTTTGCTTTAAGCACTTTTGGGTGTTACATACGTTACAACTATTCAAATCACATCAAACATACTACTCAATACTATTTGAACGCTAACCGTTAATGCATGTTATATGTGGCTTATGAATGCTTGTTTGTTATGTTTACACATGGAATGTTGTCTACCTGCCTTAGCAACGATAGTACTATAGTTTGGACTCAGCACCCGTTCACACGGGGGTTGTTAAGGACAATTACTTGCATGGATTACGGTGGTAATCATGTATTGCGAACTGCCTCAGGCAGTCAACCCGCAGTCATTGGTATCGATGGATCTATGTCGATAACTAACGTGCTTCATTTCACTATGTGTACGTGCTGGTTATGCGTAAACGAATTCGAACTCTATATGCTATTATCAAACTTGTATGCTCACCTTTACATTATATGTATTGACTTTTATTTTAACGTATGTGACAGGTGCTTAGGATGCACACATGTTAGGATGTTGAAGCTAGAATAAAGCTTTAGAGCCCAACAAATAGTTGTCTGTAGTAAATGGATCAAGGGTCTCTAGAAGCAGATAAACAATTGCTCTATTTTAAATCTGAGTTGTCGAAACAGAATTTATTTGCCTAGATTTTTATCTGTAATAATTTGTTTACTGTTTGAGGCATGGTATAGGACATGTTATTTAAATTGAATAGTAATGATAATTGTTGTGGAAACTTCTGGACAATCTGTTTCGCTCAGTGCCATGCCCCGATGATTCCGCCATCGGTTGGGGTGTGACACTGGGCCGCCACGTGCCTGGTTATGTCACACCCCCAAAATCCACGCGCGGAGTATCACTGCTTGGAGACGCGACATGACCAGGATCAAGCCACCAATCATATTGAACAAGCATGTAAGTAGTTTGTAAAATCCAACACAATACAATTGGTGTCTAAACAAAACATAGTTTAAGTTGCAAGCGGAAGCATAAAGTTTAAAACCAAATCATAAGTTTAAACGTTTCAAATGTTTAGCATGGCACACAGCTGTCCATGTCCCACAACGACTCTTCCCACTCCAATGCAAGCTCCATGAGTACCTAACGACCTGCAAGGCATGTAACATCAAGTCAACAACAAAGTTGAGCGAGTTCACAGTTGGTTGTTTAGTTATAGTGTTCGTAAATCATATGTTTATTTCGTAAACCATGCACTGTATTAATCTGCTTCGCGGTTTCCCAAACGTGTTTGCGATGATTAGTGGGGGCTTCCCATGTGTATCGTATTAATTCGTATCGCGGTTTCCCAAACATGTTTGCGATGATTAGTGGGGGCTTCCCATGTGTATTACTTGACTAGTCGTATCCGTACGTGCCCTTCTTGATCCAAGGACCGTAGCAAGTATGAGTGTACGTAGGTTTTACGTAAGTGCCCTTTAATCCGAGGACAGTAGCAAGTATGAGTGTACGTAGGTTTTACGTACGTGCCCTTTAATCCGAGGACAGTAGCAAGTAGTCTAGTAGTGTTGATAGTATAAATAGTTATTCAATCCCATTCCCAACCCACCGGGAATCCCATGCCTTAGGAGTGTGAACTCACCTTGGTTTGCTCGGAAAGATTAGCTACGTGTTTACAGTTGATCAATCAAACCCTGTCTTGGTTACCAGAGACAATCAGTTTCATGAATTTACAATTCACGTATCAAACCACGTATGTAACAATTTGCATCAATTATCATGTAATCATATAATAAACAATCGAGCCGCATGTTTACACATATCACCTGATTATGGCATAAATAGTACCCATATAATTCATAACATCACAACTCAGTTTCTTAGCATGCAGATTAGTTCATGAGCCCAAACACTTCATTCATGTATATGTAAAAGTCAACTAACAGTAACCCTTTGATCTCCAAATTGTATTCATACAAAAAAAGTGATATATTCATAATCAACACATTTCATGTTTACACAAGCCAAGACTTTGATATGCATCCTATGGATCGGCCCCAATGTAAAAACAAGTATTGGCCCAAAATGGCTCAATTAGTATATCTACACAATTAAGCCTAACCTAGCAACCAAACCCAATGTATCCCAACCGAACCGTGTAGGTCCAGCGTGTAACAGTCTATGGCCCGGTAACGTGTAAGCCCAACAGTGATTAGGGCCCAGTAGGCTGTGTGATCGCCACCAGAGTGAAGTAAACGGGTGCGGCCCATTATCGTTTGATCCGATTTTTGTGTTAGTGGGCTGGTAACTTATGTACGAACCCATATCATTCTCCAACCCATGTTGCAACAGTTCTAGCATGATAATTCAATGATTTCGATTCAATATGTACTAATTGCTACAACACCCCATATGATCATCCGTCCCACATGAAACACAATTCAGCAACAATACTTAGTAACATTCATGTTCTTGACTCCCCAAACATTAATATATTGAAATTATTTATAATCCATATAATGGATGGCATGTGCATACACAACATAAGTCATTATGACAATTCACATGTAGGCAGCCCCAAGGCATTCAGAAAACATCCAGCCTATCCTAGATGACTTATGCAATTTATTAACATACACCCTAGTCTATGTTTCCATCTCGTGTATCCCACACAATCAACAAAATGAGCACAATCAACCATGTTAAACACATAACAGTACACTAGACATGCATGACACGAGAAGTTAATTCAAAACATAAATTATTACACTAACCGAATGCTGGTTGCTGCTTCGAAGGGGGTCTTGAGGGCTGTTGCCGTCACACAATTGGTAGGGGAATAGGGTTTGCTCTAGTTTATGTTCCTAACTATTCACGTATACATGGACAAGGAACTGGGCCGGTGATGTTTGCTAATCAAACAGTGATGTGGGCCGATTATGTTTACTAAACAACACAATGATTTGGGCCGATTGTGTTTTCTAAACAAAATAATGATTTGGGTCGATACTACACAACAATACGGATCAGTATTTGGGCCTAGTCCAACCGTTTATTAATTGGCGTTACATGTTATGTTTGGGTCGAGTTCAATCGAATATGTTACATGTGATGTTTCTTAATCAAACAAACACACATACACAGTGCACAACTACCAAATATGTTAGCACGTTTAACAGGGTTACGGGTCGGATATATAAACTAAGACAAGAGCGGGGGAATCACAAAACCGAAGGTACTAACCTTGAAACTTCGAGTTGTCACATCATCCCCAACTTGAAAGAAATTTCGTCCTGAAATTTAGCACGTGGTTACTGAGGAAGCTAGTTGTGTTGTGTTGTTTCCTGGTTTTTCCTGGGGTGTCACATCATCCCCCCGTTGGTTTGGAATTTCGTCCCGAAATTCCGCAGTAGCTTCAGCCTCAGTAGTAGTTGCATTGTTCTAGAACAACTGGGGATACTTAAGTTTCATTTGGTCTTCTCGTTCCCAGGTGAACTCTGGGCCACGACAGGAGTTCCAACGAACTCGAACAAGGGGTATTCTAGTGCGCTTGAGAATCTTAACGTCTCGGTCTGTGATTTCAACTGGTTCCTCGATGAATCGCAACCGATCGTCGATAGTGAGCTCCTTCAGAGGAACTATGAGGGTCTCATCTGACAGACACTTCTTCAGATTTGACACGTGAAATACGTTGTGAACTGCACTGAGTTCTGCGGGTAGGTTTAGTTTGTAGGCTACCTTGCCTATTTTCTCTATGATTTCGAAAGGTCCAACATATCGTGGGTTAAGTTTGCCTCGTTTGCTAAAACGAACAACACATTTCCAAGGTGATACTTTGAGTAGCACTCGGTCCCCAACCTGGAACTCGAGTGGTTTCCTGCGCTTATTAGCGTAGCTTTTCTGATGGTCACGAGCTGCCGCCATTCGTTGTCGTATTTGAGCAATCCTTTCTGTTGTGTCTACCACAAGTTCTGGGCCAGTGATCTGGCTGTCGCCAACCTCTGCCCAACAAGGAGGTGATCAGCATTTACGCCCATACAATGCCTCAAACGGAGCGGCCTGGATACTGGTGTGGTAACTGTTATTATACGAGAACTCCACTAACGGGAGATGTTTTTCCCAGCCGTTGCCAAAATCAATCACGCATGCCCTAAGCATGTCTTCAAGAGTCTGGATGGTGCGTTCAGACTGCCCATCCGTCTGTGGATGATAAGCGGTGCTCATGTCTAAACGAGAGCCAAAAGATTTGTGCATTGCTTGCCACAGTTCTGAAGTAAAACGTGCATCACGATCAGAGATAATAGAGGTTGGCACCCCGTGACTCGAGAAAACTTCCTTAAGATAAACGTCTGCCAGAGTGGAGAACTTATCCTTTTCCTCGATAGCCAAGAAGTGTGCAGACTTTGTGAGTCGATCCACGATCACCCAAATAGTATCATTTCCACGTTGAGATCTAGGCAGGCCAGTAACGAAATCCATGGAAATTTGCTCCCATTTCCATTGTGGTATCTCTGGTTGTTGAAGTAGGCCCGATGGTTTCTGATATTCCGTCTTGACTCTCGCACAAGTCAAGCATTTGCTAACGTAGGTTGCTATGTGGGCTTTCATGCTAGGCCACCAATACGTAGTTCTGAGATCGTGGTACATCTTATCCGAACCAGGATGTACCGAGTAACGAGACTTATGTGCTTCATCCATCACAAGCTCTCGTAGGTTGCCATAGAGTGGGACCCAGATGCGTCCTGTTACATAGTAGGCGTCGTCTTCCTTTTGTTCTAACCGTTTCCTTGATCCGCGTAGGGCCTCAGCCCTGACGTTTTCTGGTTTCAATGCTTTTGCCTGAGCATCTCGTATCTGAGCAGGAAGACTAGATTGAATGGTAAGTTGTAACGCTCGCATGCGCTTAGGTGTAGTATCCTTTCGACTGAGGGCGTCGGCCACAACATTGGCTTTGCCCGGATGGTACTTGATCGCACATTCGTAATCATTCAATAGCTCGACCCATCGACGTTGTCGCATGTTCAACTCCTTCTGTTTGAAGATATGCTCGAGACTCCTGTGATCGGTGTAAATGGTGCACTTGGTACCGTACAGGTAATGTCTCCATATCTTAAGAGCAAGAACCACTGCTCCCAATTCTAAGTCATGCGTAGTGTAGTTCCTTTCATGAACCTTAAGTTGACGTGACGCATAAGCAATAACCTTGTCACGTTGCATCAGCACACATCTAAGTCCCTGAATGGATGCGTCGCAATAAACCACAAAATCGTCTGTGTCTTCAGGCAATGAGAGGATAGGTATGCTACAAAGTCTATCCTTTAAGTGCTGAAACGCCATTTCCTGTGCATTACCCCAACGGTAGATAACGCCTTTCTGAGTTAGTGAGGTCAGGGGTTGTGCAATCTTGGAGAAGTCCTTGATGAACCTTCTATAGTAGCCCGCCAAACCCAAGAATTGGCGGATTTCTGTTGGTGTACGGGGTGCAGGCCAGTTCTTAATCGAGTCTACCTTGGATGGATCAACGTGTATCCCATCCTTGTTCACTACGTGGCCTAGGAAATGGACTTCGCGAAGCCAGAAGTCGCTTTTCGTGAACTTTGCATAGAGTTGCTCTGTTCGAAGGAGTTCCAAGATAAGTCATAGATGCTGCTCGTGTTCCTCCTGACTCTTAGAATAGACCAGGATGCCGTCGATGAAAACTATAACGAACTTATCCATGTAAGGTTTGCACACTCTGTTCATAAGGTCCATGAAGACTGCAGGTGCGTTTGTCAATCCAAAAGGCATAACTAGGAACTCGTAATGTCCATACCGAGTCCTGAACACTGTCTTACAGATGTCCTCGTCTCGGACTCTCAGTTGATGGTATCCTGACCTCAGGTCAATCTTCGAATAGTAGCTCGACCCTTGCAACTGATCGAACAAGTCATCAATACGTGGAAGAGGATAGCGATTCTTCACGGTCACCTTATTGAGTTCACGATAGTCAATGCACATTCTGAAGGTACCGTCTTTCTTCTTCACAAATAACACTGGAGCTCCCCAGGGCGAAGAGCTAGGACGTATAAAACCCTTATCCAAGAGTTCTCGTAACTGTGTAGATAGTTCTTCCAATTTTGATGGGGCTAAGCGATACGGTGCACGAGCTATTGGTGCTGCTCCATGAGCTAGCTCGATTTGAAAATCGACCTGACGATGGGGCGGAAGTCCAGGTAATTTCTCAGGAAATACCTCTAAAAATCTCGTACAACGGGAATGTATTCTATTCTCTTCTCCTTCGTTGGTGCATTCGTCACGAGGACTAAGATAGTTGCGTGGCCCTTACGTAAACACTTCTGGGCCTTAAGGAAAGAAATGATCCCATAACAGCACCACCCTTGTCACCATGCATTACCAAAGGTTCTTTACCAGCACAAGGAATGCGGACGATCTTTTCTTTGCAAAGAATCTCTGCTCGATGTTGAGGTAGCCAATCCATACCAATAACGATGTCGAAACCATCACAACGTTGGGGTCATTCCTAGCATCACCCTGACCAATCACGAACACTCGACCCCTGGCACCATTTCCGTCGTTATTACCCCCGTTGTTGCCTCCATTATTGTTCCTGTTTCCTTGGTTGTGGTTCTGATTCTGGTTCTGGTTCAACTGTGGGCAGTGTCTCTTGAAGTAACCTTCAGCACCACACTGATAACATCCCTTGTTACCCTGTTGTTGCTGCTAATTCCGTGGAGCTTGTGACTGCTGTTGTCGGTTCTGGTTTGCAGGACGTGAGCTTCTACAATCTTTGGATTCATGACCAAGCTTGTTGCATCTCTAACAACGATCTTTGTTGCACGGCCCGCTGTGGTGCAAATTACATCGATTGCACTTAGGGTGGTTTCCCCTGTATCCACCCTGACTTCGATTACCAAAAGACTGCTGACTGGGGCTCCTGTACTCACCTGTTTTTCACTGCTGCGACTGAGATTGAACCGAAGTGGAACCCTTGCTCGAATTTCCATCCCACTTGCGTTTGTTGTCACTGGGAGCATTCGAAGTAGTTGTAGCAGCATTAATACGTTTCGGCAATTTGTTCTGTTCTACCACCTGATCTGTGAGACGATGAGCAAGTCGAGTTACTTGCTAGATAGTGCCCAGATTAGCCGCGGTCACCAGACTCTGAATTTCTGGCACGAGACCCTTGAGATACAGCTTGATACGTTTGATGGGAGGGTCTACCATAGTGGGGCACAATGTAGCTAATTCATTTGATCTCTTCGTATAAGCCTCAATTTCAGACCCCGTCATCTGTAAATTGAAGAACTCCACCCCCAGCTTGTGGATGTCATCACGACTACAATACTCTTCCTTAATCAGATCCTTAATGTCGTCCCATGGTGTGGCGTTAGCAGCTGTCAGCCCTAACATTTGAATCTGTGCTTTCCACCATGTTAACGCAGCACCTTCGAGTGTTCCGGTAGCAAACTTTACCCTGCGAGCCTCAGGGCATTCACACATCTCGAAGACAGATTCGAGCTTCTCGAACCAGTGGAGGAGGCCTACAGCTCCTTCAGTACCGCTAAAGGTACTAGGTCGGCAATCCATGAAGATTCTGAATGTGCATACAGGTGGCTGAGCGTTCTGACCTCCTGCCTGAGCGGCTGCGAGTGCTGCCGTAACTTGTTCGTTGATAAGAGCCGTCAGCTGGGCTTGAGTTAGGTTCACACGTCCACTCATGATCTTCACATCGAAGGAAACACAAGTAGGGAAGGTGTTGCGAATGTGTGTAAGTGTGGAGTGACAGAAGGGAGCAAGCACGAGTTGTTGCAAACAATGGCTACTATGTTATCTAACCATATCATGAGCAATGTTCTATGTAAACTAGTAAGCAGGCAATATAAACGTAATTCATATCACCTAGTATGTTGAGCCTTGCACGTGGAGTGAAGCGTCGTTGTGGATCGTTGAGCACTGTTCAGGTTATAGTCTGGTTTTATCCAAAAGTTTTCCCCTTTTTAAAACCAAGTTCACTATAACCAATGGCTCTGATACCAATCTGTCACACCCCCAAAATCCACGAGCGGAGTATCACCGCTTGGAGACGTGACATGACCAGGATCAAGCCACCAATCATACTGAACAAACATGTAAGTAGTTTGTAAAATCCAACACAATACAATTGGTGTCTAAACAAAACATAGTTTAAGTTGCAAGCGGAAGCATAAAGTTTAAAACCAAATCATAAGTTTAAACGTTTCAAATGTTTAGCATGGCACACAGTTGTCCATGTCCCACAACGACTCTTCCCACTCCAATGCAAGCTCCATGAGTACCTAACGACCTGCAAGGCATGTAACATCAAGTCAACAACCAAGTTGAGCGAGTTCACAGTTGGTTGTTTAGTTATAGTGTTCGTAAATCATATGTTTATTTCGTAAACCATGTATTGTATTAATCTGTATCGTGGTTTCCCAAACGTGTTTGCGATGATTAGTGGGGGCTTCCCATGTGTATCGTATTAATCCGTATCGCGGTTTCCCAAACATGTTTGCGATGATTAGTGGGGGATTCCCATGTGTATTACTTGACTAGTCGTATCCGTACGTGCCCTTCTTGATCCAAGGACCGTAGCAAGTATGAGTGTACGTAGGTTTTACGTACGTGCCCTTCAATCCGAGGACAATAGCAAGTATGAGTGTACGTAGGTTTTACGTACGTGCCCTTCAATCCGAGGACAGTAGCAAGTAGTCTAGTAGTGTTGATAGTATAAATAGTTATTCAATCCCATTCCCAACCCACCGGGAATCCCATGCCTTAGGAGTGTGAACTCACATTGGTTTGCTCGGAAAGATTAGCTACGTGTTTACAGTTGATCAATCAAACCCTATCGTGGTTACCAGAGACAGTCAATTTCATGAATTTACAATTCACGTATCAAACCACGCATGTAACAATTTGCATCAATTATCACGTAATCATATAATAAACAATCGAGCCGCATGTTTACACATATCACCTGATTATGGCATAAATAGTACCCATATAATTCATAACATCACAACTCAGTTTCTTAGCATGCAGATTAGTTTATGAGCCCAAACACTTCATTCACATATATGTAAAAGTCAACTAACAGTAACCCTTTGATCTCCAAATTGTATTCATACAAAAAAAAGTGATATATTCATAATCAACACATTTCATGTTTACACAAGCCAACACTTTGATATGCATCCTATGGATCGGCCCCAATGTAAAAACAAGTATTGGCCCAAAATGGCTCAATTAGTATTGCCCCAATTTTATTATTAGTGGAACGTCCATATGAATTAAGCTACTAATGGCACAGATCAACATTACCTATAACAACCCTCCTAAAAATATTTCGGTTTAGTTAGGGTAATATTGAAGAAAAAATTAAAGTTCACCCATTTGCTTTGTATTGTTCGTATTGTTGTTGACCTACTGTCAACCAAATTAAATTGCCTATTAAAGGAATCTTATGTTTATGCACGAAGGAGCAAAATTGTGACGATATTTTGTGATTATTTATATATATATATATATATATATACACAAATGATGAAGGCCCTTAAGAACAATGTACGTTTCCATGTTACATACGACTACTATCTGCCCGTCGTCCTTCCACTTTCTACCTTCTCATCCACTCTGCCATACCACCCTTAGAGTATCCCTATATGTCCTAAAATACATCCCGTATACGAAAAACAGCCCCAAAATACCTTAATTTTTAAAAAAATAAAATAAAACAAAGTTTAGGGAACGGGGGTCGCGGGGCGTGAGAGACCCCCTGATCAGCCCTATAAGTAGCGAATTCGAGATTCAGTTTTCGTCGTTCATATTCTCAATCTCTCTCTAAATTTCTGTAATAGTAGAAGTAATTTCCGGGTATAATACCCACTAAATAGCGAAGCTTTGCCTCGATGTAAGTATTATAACCCCTGGTTACGTATTAGTTACCCTGCCCGATTGATCTAGTGCTTCGTAACGCATGTCGAGGCTCTGCCTGACTCAGTCGTTGGAGTTCTGTCTCGGGAGGGGGGTATAGCTAATGTAAATTGGGTTATTATACTAACGCGTGTGCATTGTTTAAATTAATAGATTATAACCAGGAAGTCACCAGGAAATACATAAAATAACAATGTGAGTAATTCCTCTTTTTGTAAATTATTTTTACAAAAACCTCAATTGTTTTGAAATATATTTAATAGTGATTGAGTATTTGTAAATCTATAATTATCGTCGGTATGTTGGGGTTTTGTATACATTACTTGTTACTACACTGTGAGTAGTAGCATGACCATAAGTCAGGGTTGACAGTACCGTGGGTGTTAATTAAAGTAGATGTAAACAAATGTAATTGCGGGTTGCCCTCAATGCTGTAAAATGATAAAACTTGTTTTGATTAAACTGGGATTCACTCACCAGTATTTTTCACTGACAAAAATGTTTTAAACGCGTTTCAGGTAACAAATTGTGAAAGCCAAATAGAAGCCAGCTGGAGAGCCTGAAGGCTTGGAAAAGTGACTATAAAAGTTACCTAAATAAAGAAGAATTTTTATTTCAATAAATTATGGTTTATCCCTATAAATAATGATGTAATGGAAACTTGGGTTTTACCCCTGTATTTATTATTATAAAAATGTGGTGTTTTACTCTGATAAACTATTTCCTAACTACGATCCTGATGTAAATTCCGCTGTCAAATTAATAAACACCGATACCACCAGCTCTGAGTAGGCCGCGACCGCCCGCCTCCTAGGGCAGGAGTCGAGGGTTGCGACATTACCTTAGGCAATAAACTTGTATACATTGCCTGAGCAACGTTATTGTAACTTCCTTTATTTTTGTTTTTACACGGTGCTATTTAAATAAACTTGGTAAAGAAATAAATAAGTACTCATTTGATACCATTTCAAGTGTGTGTATATTTACAAATAACTTTAACATACAAAACGTACGAACTGAAGGTTTTGCTGAAAAACGCGGTGACATTTTCATAATTATTAGTAATTATCAAAATTACTCTACAAATGATCATGTAGAGTAATTTTGATCTTTGTAGAGTAATTTTGTAAAATGATATTGTAGAGTAATTTTGATCTTGTAGGGTAATTATCAAACTTACTCTAAAAGTGTATCAAAATTACTCTACATCAAAATTACTTTACAAGTGAATCAAAACTACTCTGCAAGTTTATCAAACAATATACAATTCTAAATTACTCTACAAATGATCCTGTAGAGTAATTTTTATCTTGTAGAGTAATTATGTAAAATGACCCTGTAGAGTAATTTTGTAAAAAAAATTATCATTTAGCTATGGGGTTTAAATTTATGGTTTAGCTTTTAGCATTTAGTTTAGGTGGGTGGGTGGGGGGGTTAGGTTTTTGGGGGGTGGGGCGGTGTTTTTTTTGGGTGGGGGGGGGGGGGGGAGGGTTAGGTTTTTTGGTGAGGTGTAGTTTTTTTATTAAAATTACCCTACAAGAACATTTTACAAAATTACTCTACAAGAACATTTTACAAAATTACTAGACAAGATCAAAATTACTCTACAGGATCATTTGTAGAGTAATTTTGATAAATGATAATTACCATACAAGCAAATATTTACGAAAATGCCACCGCGTTTTTTTTTGTCTTTTTTCATGCTATTCGTACGTTTAGTACGTTAAAGTTATTTGTACGGGAACTTAATCTACATTATTATTATTATTATATGATATGATATGATCTTTATCACATATTCAACAAATTTTAAAAATAATAAGTTTTAAACATTCAACCTATGTTATAGTTTTATAAATTTTACCAATTTTATTGTTGAGTAAACTGCAATTTTACCCCCTGGGGTTTAGGCCAATTGGCACTCTTATCCCCCCTAACGAAATAATTGCAATTTTACCCCCCAACGTTTGGTGTTATGTCGCAAGTTTACCCCCCGACGTCAATTTTGTTAACAGATCTGTTAACTTTAACTTGAAATGACTATAATGCCCTTTCATATTACCCCCTGTGTTTTGTTCTACTCTGTGATATTACCCCCTGCCACCACTGCCACCACCATTCACTACCACAACCGCCACTGCCACCTCCAGCCACCATAAAACTTAAAAATTAATGTCCTGATCTACAAATCCGCCTTAATGCAATCAGATCCAAACCCAGTTCAAATCGAAGTAAATGAGCACATATTCAACAACAAAAAACTTGATTCACCCATGAAAACTGCTTAAAAACAACTTCATGATACATCCTCAACAACATTATCTAGATACCGTCAAGTTAAATCTGTTATTCAGTTTATATCTCAGATTTACATCTCAACCAGACAAATAACTGAATCAAACACAAACCCATGTGCATTTATGGCATTAAAAAGCAGATCCAACGAAAACCCAAACTCAAAATCACTTCACCTTATCAAAACAACAAATCATACGGTACACATTTAACAACAGATCAACACAGTAGCTTGATAACTGATGTAGAATATATAAAAAGAAAAAGACCCAGAAAAGAAAACTTACCCACTCAGCAACAAGCAAAGCTCTCAGTGGTATTGTGATTATTTATAATCTCAGATTCAAGAACATCATCTCCAACAAACTCACCTTTTCACCTCTTTCAATATACTTAACAGCAACAAGCCACTTCTTTCAAGAACATCATCTCCAACATCATCGCCGTCAAGCCACCACCCATCTCCGACCACAAGCCACTTCTTCCGCAAGGCACTTACGTTGCTGGACACTCGCCGCCGCTGCTTCTGCTGGACACTCGCCGCCGTTGCTGGACACTCGTCAAGAATATCAATCCATTGGTAAGAAGATGGCGTTGTTTGCTGATTCTTCTTCTTCTTTAAAACCCTAGTTTTTGGGTATTCTTGATTGATTATGAAATCACTAGTAGGGTGCCCGCGCGATGCGGCGGGGGTAACACTTTGGATTGCGACACTCGTTTCTGGTAGTTTTCTTATTCGTATAATATTTATGGTAACATTATTGGGGTGGATATATGTCATTAGTGTTACACATATGTAAAGTTTTTTTTTTATAAAAAAGTAATAATCAAAAGACAAAAAAATATTGTTTTTTATAAAAATTAATAATCAAAAGACAAAAAATAAAAGATAAGTTGTTATAATTGTAAGGTATGTTTATTTTATTGGTTAAATTATAAAGTATAATTTTATTCTTTAAAGTTCATAACTTTTTTTAAATATCCAAATAGTACTCATCCAATAAACTTTAAGTTTAAAATTTTCGTTTTTATAAAAATAAAAAAATAGTATTTGACTCGTAAGTACGTGTTAGAGCTTTAACTTAAATTGTTAAATTTCGGTTTTTAACAGATATAAAAAAATGATATTTTTATAAAATTTCAAGAACTGTTTTTATAAAAAAATAGGATGTTAAGAGTTTATATCTTTATTTAATTTATATCATACTAAGTTTAGATTTTTAGTTCCTAACTAATCTTATCTATATGTGTCTACTTTTAACTTATAATCCCTAAAAATATGCAAAAAAATCTACTATGTATCTAGTTAAGTTAGTAAAGAATTCTTTTGAAACTAACTAATATTATCTAGAACAATATAGTTGAACTTATAATTCCTAAAAATTTGCAACACAATTTAGTATTTATCTAGTAAAGATTGTAAATTTCTGGAGTATTTTATTTATATTACTTGTTACAAAAAAAATGTTTATAAAAGAATTATTTTTTTATAAAAACAAAATGTTTTGTTTATAAATAAAGTAAAAAATTGTCTTACACATGTAAAGTTTCGTTTTTTTAAAAGATGATAATTGAAAGACAAAAAATAAAAGATAAGTTGTTATATTTGTAAAGTAAGTTTATTCTGTTAGTTAAATGTTAAAGTTTATAATTTTATTCTTTAAAGTTCATAACTTTTTTTAAATATCCACATGGTACTCATACAATAAACTTTAAGTTTAAAATTTTTGGTTTTAAAAAAATAAAAAATAGTAGTTGACTTGTAAGTACGTTTTACACCTTTACCTTTAATTGTTAAATTTCGTTTTTATATATATAAAAAATTATATTTTTTTTTAAATTTTAAAAACAGTTTTTGTAAAAAATAGGATGTTAAGAGTTTATATCTTTATTAACTTTATATCATAGTAAGTTCATTTTTTTAGCTTTAAAGTTTATTACTTTATTATTTTTAATTAGGAAATACAAATTATTAGATTAATATCCAAGAATAACTACAATATTTTATAATTTCAGCTTGACTATATCTAACTGCAATATCTATTTATTGCAACTTTAGGATATTAACTTATATAAGTTTAGTTGACTTGTAAATTTAGGATACTAACTTTATTTTGAATTTTATTAATATGGTCAATAAGTGCATTATATTAACACCAAAAATAAAGTTCAAATATAAAATAAACTTTATTCATACGTCTAGATCAAACATAACAGCTGAAAATGAAAAAAAAAACATAAAAACACTTGATAGATTTCATATTAGACTGCATGAAATCTGTTCCACTTCTGAATTGACACTCGAGGTATTTTAATCGGGTTTTCTGGTTTGTGCTTGAATCGGCAGTAACTTCTAATTCCCCTTCTTTGTCATTGTCCCCATAATCGTCTAAATTAATAACCTTACTCCATTTCCATTCAGAGAGTCTCTTGGATCTCTTCCTTTGAGTCTCAAATTTTCGATCCTTAAAATGGACAAAAATTGAATACAAAAGTAAAAAAAAAAGATTAAATAAACCTTAAAATTACCTCTTCACTAAATTCACGTTAAAGATTAGTCTTGTATGGACTAAACATTGTACCATAAGAAATAATATTAACACTATTATCACCATCATCCTGCAATAAAACACACATATAATAACATAACGAACATGTTAATATGAAAGATATACGCAAAAATAATACTTAAAAACCAGCAAAATCAATACCCTTAGAAGCTTGTTCGACAAATGAGTTGTTTAAATTGGCATGTTCATCATGGAACTGAATATGAAAAATCATATAAGTTAACATTCACATAAAAGTAAATAAAAGAAAACAATTATTCACTGCTGCGATATAACAGAACTGACCTTAGAATTTTAAATCTCGCATGCTTGGTTTTTCGCAACAATTGAATTAAGAAGTGGATCCATTTTTTAACTTTGTTTAGCAATAGATATAGGGGTGTTGATGTGTGTAAAATGCAACATATAAATTACATCAAATGAGGCATAAAACTAACCCTTTTTAAGTACTAATATTGGAAAAAGAGTGTTTTTGTCTTCCTTTTGTATTTTCAGGATTAAATGAGCTCAAAAACGCAAAAGAAGCAAAAAGACAGCTAAATCCAACATAAATACAAGAAAAGGAACATTAGTGGACTGCCCGACCCCTCAACGGCACCTTCCAAAGCAAATTAGAGAAGTCAGAAGACTGAACACGCCCCGTGCTCAGCCAGCACGGGGCCGTGCCCAAGAAGCAGCAGAAAAGACAAATCTATAGAAGCTTCTATTGCCCATCACGGGGCCGTGCCCAGCGGACACGGGGGCGTGTCGAAAGTACAGCATGCGCATTTATTGTAATTGCGAATTACAATTAATGAGGAGAGAGATTGTCAGACGGACACGGGGCCGTGCCCAGCGGACACGGGGCCGTGTCCAGCTCTCTGTTCAGCCTATAAATAGGAGTGCTTGGATTCATTTCATCTCATCCCTTGGCACACCATCTCTCTCACACTTCATCCACCACCCACCACCATCACAACACCATCATCCACCACCATCATCCATTGTCCATCGTAGAGTGTGTGAGTCGTCTCGGGATCCAAGATTGATCGTAAGAGTTCTTGACAATCAAGGCCATGTTTGCCTAAGTCTCTTACATCACTTGGTGAAGACAAAGTGTCTAGTATAATACTTTTTATTTCTAATCTTTTGCACTTTTTATTTGGTTTTGTATTAATGACTTTAATAACTAGTTACTTATGTTGAAGGTGATCTTTCCTTATCGTTTGTCCGTGGTGTCTTGGCATTATTTTACTGTCTATATAAAATAAAGGATTTTCACCATTCATATCTCCACGGTCTATATGGAGGTATGTTGGCTACCTGGTCGGGGGTTAAGGGAACGGTTTGGTAAAGGTCTTGCCATTGTTCAGCGTTTAGAGGTCCTGCAATGGACCTGGGTCAAATTTAGTAGGACCTCCTTCAATACTTCACGGTATTGGATGGCGGGGGTCCAAACTCTTTGATCCCCTCATAAGTTAACTACTATTAATACTATAACCCGGCTATTTAGGACTGTATCCCTGCTGACTCAGACTACTTAGCCGAGGGTAACGTCACCGCCAAAAGCGGGGCCTACCACAATACTGCATTAATAACTTAATTCATTATCTTCCAATAATCCACCCTTTTAGGATTGTATCCCTGCTGACTCAAACTACTGGGGTGAGGGTAACGTCACCTTCAAAAGAGGGGCCTACTACAATAACTAAGATAATATCTTAATTATGTGCAAAAGTGCGGAAATAATCAAAGGTTATACTAGATATGAGTCGGAACCAAGTGATTCATCTTGTCTATCTGTTTTTATTTTATTTTTATTTTCAGCATTTTAGTTAGTTTTTATCTTTTCTTAGTTTAAAACATTTTTCTAAACTTTTTGTTTTGATTAGACGTTGAGGATAAACCGGTACTAAAAGCTCTTGTGTCCTTGGACGACCTCGGTATCTTACCAACGCTATACTACACTCAACGATGGGTGCACTTGCCCATATGTGTGTTTAGTGTTAGTGAAATATCGTGTTTTATAAATTTAAAACTTGGCTAAAATAAGTGTTAAAAAGGGCTTAAAATATACACCTAAAAAAAGTAACACTTCACACGCATCAAGTTTTTGGCGCCGCTGCCGGGGACACAAGGATTTTAAGAAAGTTTAAAATCGACGGCCTAATCAGTTTTTCAAAACCTTTTTAAAACGCGCGCACATTTTTTTGCATTTTAATTTAGTTTGCATTTACAGTAGCCTGAACACGGGGCCGTGCTCGCTGAACACGCCCCCGTGCTGCATATTTTTAGTCAGATACCCAGATACAGAGTCTGAACACGGGGCCGTGCTCGCTGAACACGCCCCCGTGCTCAACGTGACCAGTAACTTTAATTAAAACGCCTAGATACAAATCCTGTACACGGGGCCGTGTTCACCAGACACGGGGCCGTGTCCAGCCTTCTGTTTCAGTCTTTATTTTCATTTTCTGGTCCCGAGACTCAGTTGTGGTCTGCTGAGTGATTCTTATGGGTCAATACTCAGGAGGTTACAACTACACCTATGAGGAGGATGATTATAGGGGTAATTATTGCACTAATTGTCGTAATGCACGTTCGATTCAAAATAATCATTCATATCAACCATCCAATTCATACACCTACTATGAGGAGCCCAGGTACGAGCCATCAACTTTATACACATCCTATGAAGACCAAAGGTATGAACCTCCTCCCTCATACTCATATTTTGATGAGCCAAGGTATGAGCCGTCTTACTCGTACTTTGAGGAACCAAGATATGAGCCACCACCTTCATATGCTTATTATGAGGAACCTTGGCGTGAACAACCCACCTCATATGAGTATTATGAAGAACAAAATTATGAACCTTATCCATCATATGCTTACAATGAAGGACAATGGTGTGAACCATCAACTTCATATGGGTATTATGAGGAACAAAGGGTCGAACAACCGGATTCAAGCTTAGAAAATAATGATTCTTTTTCTATAACCGAAGTGACCGATAGGATATTAGAACACATTAGAGTTATCGATCGATGTATAAAAGAAGCTCGCGCAAGGGAAGAGGAGTCCCGCGCAAGAGTTAAGTGAAACAACGGAAAAGGTGAGTCCAACAACGTTAAAATCCAAGAAGAGTCTAATTTTGAAGAAATTAATCTCTTGAGACCTTCTTTCGAAAATCATTGTTTAGTACCCACTCATGCTAAGTTTTTAAAAGAGTTAAACACTAACACTAAAATTGACGAAACGGTAAGTGTTAAGTTAACTAATGATCAAACTTCACTAATAAAAGAAGACCCATTTGAAATTAACATCACACCGGTTCCATGTTTCTTTCAAAATTCGTTTATTAGTAATGTCACAATCGATAAAGATCTTTGTGTTAACATAATGCCTAACTACATTTTCGAAAAATTAAGTATTAGTGATTTTTCTCCACTTCAAATACCCATTTTTCTATCCAATCGGAAAGTAATAAAATCAATCGGTATAGTTGAAGATGTCTTGGTTCAAACAAATCAAATGGTAATCCCAACCGACTTTGTCATCCTCGATGACACTCCTCTAGTGTTGGGACGACCATTTGTAAAAACTCACGAAGCTTTGAAAAACCGGAAGTTCAACAATTTACCTCTTCAATTAGGGGCATTTAAAAGAAGTGTCGATCTCGAACGATCAATGAAATATCCATTCGGCAATAATGACCCCCTAATTGAAGATGAAGATGAACCACCCGATACAAGTGAAGAGATTGACCACTTTGTTGAAGAAGAGGTCGCCATAGAACAAACTTTTAAAGTTCTTGATCGAAACGAGCAACCGAATAAGGAGTCTCCTAAAGACCCACCACTTGAGCTCAAAGAACTTCCAAAAGGTTTGGAATATGCTTTTCTAGACAAAGATGGTAAGTTACCTGTAATTATTTCGTCTAAATTAGATAACTTAGAAAAAGAAAAACTAATTAATCTTTTGAAAAAACACAAAAATGCAATAGCTTGGAAGCTTGTTGACATAAAAGGAATTAGTCCTTCTATGTGCACACACAAAATTTTGATGAATGATGACTACAAATCGGTCATACAACCACAACGTCGAGTAAATCCAAATGTTCAAGAAGTGGTTAAAAACGAAGTCATCAAATTACTTGACGCCGGACTTATCTATCCTATTTCCGATAGTCCTTGGGTAAGTCCCGTCCAAGTAGTTCCAAAGAAGGGAGGTATGACGGTAATTACTAACGAAAAGAATGAATTAATACCAACGAGAACCGTCACAGGATGGAGAGTATGTATAGATTATAGACGATTAAATGAAGCAACAAGAAAGGATCATTTTCCTTTACCCTTCATTGATCAAATGTTAGAAAGATTATCCGGTCATAAATTTTACTGTTTCTTGGATGGTTTTTCAGGTTACTTTCAAATCCCGATAGCACCCGAAGACCAAGAAAAGACAACTTTCACATGTCCCTATGGAACTTTTGCTTATCGACGCATGCCGTTTGGTCTATGTAATGCCCCCGCAACATTCCAACGTTGCATGGTAGCCATTTTCCATGACATGATAGAAAAGACAATGGAAGTCTTCATGGACGACTTTTCTATCTTTGGGGATTCATACGACCAATGCCTCGATAACCTTGAACGAATGCTATCCCGATGTGAGGAAACTAACCTCGCCCTTAATTGGGAAAAATGCCATTTCATGGTAACGGAGGGAATAGTACTCGGTCACAAAATCTCAAGCGAAGGAATGGAGGTGGATCGAGCCAAAATAGATACCATTTCTAGATTACCACCTCCATCCTCCGTAAGAGCTATTAGAAGTTTCCTAGGGCATGCCGGATTTTATAGGCGGTTTATCAAAGACTTTTCAAAGATCTCAAGGCCTCTAACAAAATTACTTGAAAAAGATGCTCCTTTCATCTTTGACAAGGATTGCAATCAAGCATTTCTAACCCTAAAGGAAATGCTAGTCAATGCACCTATCATGATAGCACCTGATTGGAAATTTCCTTTCGAAATCATGTGTGATGCTAGTGACTTTGCAGTTGGAGCTGTCTTGGGACAGAGAAAAGAAAAGCATTTCCACCCAATATATTATGCTAGTAAAACACTTAACGATGCACAAGAAAATTACACAACAACTGAAAAAGAGTTACTAGCTGTGGTATTTGCTTTTGATAAATTTCGTTCTTATCTTGTTCTTTCTAAAACTATAGTCTATACAGACCATGCAGCCATTCGATATCTCTTTAAGAAGCAAGACGCAAAACCACGTTTGATTAGGTGGATTCTACTCCTCCAAGAATTTGACATTGAAATCAAGGACAAAAGAGGAGCAGAAAATACCGCAGCAGATCATCTTTCACGCTTAGAAGACCCAGCTTTGGAGGCAACCAGGGACGAGCAAATCAACGAAAAATTTCCAACTGAGTCCCTGGAAATGGTGGAATATAAGGAAGAACCATGGTACGCCGACTTTGCTAACTACCTAGCTAGCGGTATAGTCGCAAAAGGATGGCCACATCATCAAAGAAAAAAATTCTTTGCCAATGTGAAACACTACTTTTGGGAAGATCCATATTTTTTCAAAATGTGTGCCGACCAACTCGTCAGACGATGCGTACATGGTAGTGAAGCACGAAGAATTCTCCGCCATTGTCATGAAGGTCCATACGGAGGACATCATGGTGCTGCCAGTACCGCACGAAAGGTATTCGATTCAGGATTTTATTGGCCAACCATTTACAAAGATGCTCAAAATCTTGTAAAGACATGTGATGCTTGCCAAAGAACAGGTAATATTTCTTCCAAAAACGAAATGCCACAGAATGGCATTCTTGTTTGTGAAATTTTTGATGTATGGGGACTCGACTTTATGGGACCTTTCCCACCATCGAAAGGAAACAAATACATACTTGTGGCAGTAGATTACTTGTCTAAATGGGCCGAGGCCGAGGCACTTCCAACAAATGATGGAAGAGTAGTGGTAAGATTTCTGAAAAAATTATTCTCTCGTTTTGGCACACCTAAGGCTTTAATAAGTGATAGAGGTACCCATTTTTGCAACCACCAACTTGAAAATTTTTTAACAAGATATGGGGTCTATCACCGGGTTTCGACAGCGTATCACCCTCAAACAAACGGACAAGCCGAAGTGACTAATAGAGGGTTAAAACGAATACTCGAAAAAACCGTAGGGTTAAATAGAAAGGAATGGGCCGATAAATTAGATGATGCTTTATGGGCTTTTCGAACTGCTTATAAAACAACAATAGGTACAACCCCATATAAGCTAGTCTATGGAAAAAGTTGTCATTTGCCAGTAGAAATTGCACACAAAGCCTACTGGGCAATCAAAAATGTAAACTTAGATCTAGAATTTGCTGGTAAAAATCGATTTTGTCAAATAAATGAATTAGACGAGCTTAGGAATTATGCATACTCAAACTCCGAGATTTATAAGGAAAGAATGAAAAATTTGCATGACAAACATATTAAACCTAATGAATTTCGGGTAGGAGATTTAGTTCTTTTGTTTAATTCACGACTTCGATTATTTCCTGGTAAATTAAAGTCTAGGTGGTCAGGACCTTTTTCCGTCACCCATATTTTTCCACACGGAGCAGTAGAAATTAAACCTCGAAATGGGCCACCATTTAAAGTCAATGGCCAACGGCTGAAACTCTATCAATGATTTATTGAGGATGAGGAAGAAGAGATCTCGCTTCAAACCGTGGAAGAATAAAAACATCATGCCTGGTAAGTTACGAACGATTGAGACGACAAAATAAAGCGGTAAGTTTTCTAAACCATAGCTTATGGGAAAAAGGGGCACTCACACGCGCACATCGAAAAAAAAAAAAACTGCTCGGCACGAGGCCGTGTCCGCTGGACACGGGGCCGTGTTCGCGCTGCAGACGGGATAAAACCCCTTTTTCAAAACAGTTTCTTCATTCCACACGCCCCGTTTCCCCACAAAAGCTCTGGTTCCAGGCGATTTTTCACGAAATTTCGACGTCTCTTACCGATCTAACAACGTCAAGGTATGATTCTATCACTCTTAGTAGTTAGATTAGTTACTTGCATGTAGTTAAAACACCACAAATTTGGGGAAAAATCTAGGGTTCTTGATGTTCATCCGGATCGAACCTAAAATTTTTGCCTAAATCTGTTTGCATTTAGTTAGATTAGTGTTAAGGGAAGTAAATACACTTAGATTGTTCATAGATTCACCCGATTTCTTACAAAAACCCCAAACCCTTGTTCTTGAACCGAAAAAGATAAAATTGATAAGGTAAACGGGATATTTTGGGAAAAACGGTGTTTAGGGTTTCATTTTCGGGGGAAACCGCACCTATTGGACCAAAAATTTTCAAGTTTTCGAAACCGGGTCGAAAAATGAAGTTTTTGAGTAACAGACCTCTGGACACGGGGCCGTGTCCGCTGGACACGGGGCCGTGTCCGCTGGACACGGGGTCGTGTCCAGCCCGCTGTTTGCAGTTTTGTCCGAAAGCATTTCTGTTTCGTGCTAATTTTTTGGTGTATTCTTTCAGATGGCAAAGTTCACAAGGTTCAATGCAAGTGAGCTTGATGCAAGGGCAAGGTATGAGGTTCTACAAACAAGACCCGAAGAGTACCCCAGGAGAGCTTGCACGGATCTGTTAACCTTGGTAAACCAGCTGAACCGATTCAACAACATCGTTACGGGACCACTAGCTGTTGCATTAAACACTAGGCTTCGGTCGGTGCATCAATGCACCATGGAGTTCTACAGTACCTTCAACTTCAATTCAAGGTGTGACCCATTCGACAATGAAGGGGTTGAATTTCGGTGTGGAGGGACAAGGTACTCGATCTCCATGGCACAGTTTGGAGCCATAATAGGTCTATACCAAGAAGAGGAATCGGGAAACGAAGAAAATACCGGGGGATTACGAGACTTGGAGGGAAATGAAAGACAAGCCGCATGGGCTCAAATCGGTGAAGGAATCTACGACCCTCGTAGCACCAAGAGTACGAAGCTAAGGGATCCACTCTATCGCTACATTCACAGGATCCTCACCTACTCTCTAAACCAACGTCACGACAGTAGCGGTGTTGTAGGGTTGAAAGATTTGGTTGTCCTCCACTGTATCCACAACCAAAAGCCTCTCGATGTTCCGTATCTCCTGTTAAGAAACATGCATCTCAACCGCCTTGCTCGAGCTCCAACGCCTATCTTCTTCGGAGGATGGGTGTACCGTCTTTTTAAGCATTACACGCAAATTCCAAGAGCCTTTGAAAGAAGCCCATGGTCGGGACGAGTTGACTACCACATTTGCCGAGCCATGAACTTGCTCTATGAGGCGGAAGACGGAACAGTGAGTTTCCAAAGAACGCTAGGCTATGCATGGAACCCACAGGAGGCCCTAGTTCTTCACGCACCGCCTCCCCACCACCAGTATCCACCCCATGGTGATCCGGGTCAATCCTCCTCACAAGGAGGTGGTTTTCCTAATTTTCAAAGCTTACATAACCTTATGCAGGAAAACCTCATGTGTACCAGGAACGCCTACAACCTCGCCAACAACACATACCACCGGGTCGGAGCTATTGAACGCAACATCAACGATATACAAGACGATATCGGCAGCATCCGGGAGTACATAGCGGGGCATGGGGATGGAGGTGATGAGAGCGATGAAGATATGGAGTAGAGGGTTTGGAGGAGCAGGAGCGGGTTGATGGCGAGCCCACAGGTTTAAGTCCCTTTATCTATCGAACGATTGGTGGCCTGCGTGCCAGAAGTTGAACAATTTACTTTCCTTAAACACTTTTATTTTCCGTTTTATTTTTCTTTTACTTTATGCTTGGAACAATTAACTGTGGTAATGTAGGATGTTTGTGTTGCTTGGTGTGGTATTAAGTGATGAAACAGGTACAACCCAAGGCTTGGGGTGCTAAGCCTCAGCACTTATAGGGCCAGGATGGAAAGACCGGAGGAAGAAACCTATTTTTCAGGCTTTCAGACTGTCCACACGGGGACGTGTCCAGCCAACACGCCCCCGTGCTCACCTCCCAGACCTGCTGTTTGGCTTCTGTTCTGCAGAATTTTGTCAGACACGTGGCCGTGTCCAGTGGACACGGGGCCGTGTCCACCTTCTGTAAGTTCTTGTTACTGGCACCTGAACACGGGGTCGTGCCCACTAAACACGGGGCCGTGTTCAGTGCCCAGTAACACAAATTTTTGTTTTTTAAACACTATTTTACACATCTAATCAACCTAAAAATTTATTTTTTGGACACATTGAGGACAATGTGTAATTTAAGTGTGGGGGGGATGCTAAAACCTTGAATTTTGCAAGTCCTAAATACAAGCCTTACACAAAACTCTATTGGAACCGCTAATCACCCCAAATTTTTTTTTCAAAAACTTTCAATTTTTTTTACTTGTCTAGGTTTAATTCGGGAAATTCAAGTTCTCAAAAAGGTTATATTTTTACAAATTTACAACCGATAGCGTATTGATAAAAAGAACCAACATAAGAAAATTATGAAAAGGCATAGCAAACTTATTTAAAATTTGATTATATATACTTGATCACATAAAAACCCATTCCCACAAAAGTGAGTTTTGAGCCTTCATTGAGCACACAATTACATATCATTTGACTAAATGCTCATTTTTCGTTTCTTGTGTGAATAGCCGCTTGGTTCTTACGACTCTAGAACTTGCCATGACAATACATTCCCGGTCCTTATCAACTTAAACCCGAGTAAGTAAATGATGGAGGCATTAGGACTAACCCTTTTTATTTCTACACCATTATTTTTCCTTTTCTTTTACCACCTACCCAAAAAAAAATCCCCCTAGTTAGCCCCTTTGAGCCTAAACCTTTTCGTTTCATCACCCAAACAAAAACCCTTTTACCCACCAAAACCTTTTTCATTTTTAACCCTTCATTTTAGTAACAAGTTCGGTTCTTCGTAAAAAAAAAAAAAAAAAAAAGTGTGATAATGATGAAGCAAAAAGAAAATAAACAAACAAGTTAATCAAGAATAACTTAGTTTGAATAAAAGCTTCATCAAAATAAAAAGTTGCAAAAATACGAAAACCGACACTTGTTACGCTTTTAGCCCTTTTTCTACTAACCACTAACCCAACCACCTACCTTTAACCCTAGCCTAACCCTTAACCCACAAAGTCCTCTTGATATCTACAAAGGTATAAAAGTTAAAAAGGAGGAGGATTGATTTCTTGGCAAGCCTATGGTAGGAATAAGTTCCATGCCGCTCTCGAGTGATTCACTAAAAACACACCTTCGGCCGAGTGTGAGTGATTTCCCCGTGAGGTATGTGAACTTGTATATAAATAGAATTTTAAAAAGGCATGTTATGCCCAAATAAGTAATTTCTTTTATGAAAAGTTCTAAATAAATCATTACGAATAGGAGTGTAAATAAATAAAAATAAAACCCAAAAAGATCTTGGAAATCCCGACACTCTACGACAAGCCCAAAACCTTCTCTTCTACCTATTCCATTTGGGAGTGTAAGCCACATATTAAAGAGTTTTGCTTGAGGACAAGCAAAAGTTCAAGTGTGGGGGTATTTGATGTGTGTAAAATGCAACATATAAATTACATCAAATGAGGCATAAAACTAACCCTTTTTAAGTACTAATATTGGAAAAAGAGTGTTTTTGTCTTCCTTTTGTATTTTCAGGATTAAATGAGCTCAAAAACGCAAAAGAAGCAAAAAGACAGCTAAATCCAACATAAATACAAGAAAAGGAACATTAGTGGACTGCCCGACCCCTCAACGGCACCTTCCAAAGCAAATTAGAGAAGTCAGAAGACTGAACACGCCCCGTGCTCAGCCAGCACGGGGCCGTGCCCAAGAAGCAGCAGAAAAGACAAATCTATAGAAGCTTCTATTGCCCATCACGGGGCCGTGCCCAGCGGACACGGGGGCGTGTCGAAAGTACAGCAGGCGCATTTATTGTAATTGCGAATTACAATTAATGAGGAGAGAGATTGTCAGACGGACACGGGGCCGTGCCCAGCGGACACGGGGCCGTGTCCAGCTCTCTGTTCAGCCTATAAATAGGAGTGCTTGGATTCATTTCATCTCATCCCTTGGCACACCATCTCTCTCACACTTCATCCACCACCCACCACCATCACAACACCATCATCCACCACCATCATCTATTGTCCATCGTAGAGTGTGTGAGTCGTCTCGGGATCCAAGATTGATCGTAAGAGTTCTTGACAATCAAGGCCATGTTTGCCTAAGTCTCTTACATCACTTGGTGAAGACAAAGTGTCTAGTATAATACTTTTTATTTCTAATCTTTTGCACTTTTTATTTGGTTTTGTATTAATGACTTTAATAACTAGTTACTTATGTTGAAGGTGATCTTTCCTTATCGTTTGTCCGTGGTGTCTTGGCATTATTTTACTGTCTATATAAAATAAAGGATTTTCACCATTCATATCTCCACGGTCTATATGGAGGTATGTTGGCTACCTGGTCGGGGGTTAAGGGAACGGTTTGGTAAAGGTCTTGCCATTGTTCAGCGTTTAGAGGTCCTGCAATGGACCTGGGTCAAATTTAGTAGGACCTCCTTCAATACTTCACGGTATTGGATGGCGGGGGTCCAAACTCTTTGATCCCCTCATAAGTTAACTACTATTAATACTATAACCCGGCTATTTAGGACTGTATCCCTGCTGACTCAGACTACTTAGCCGAGGGTAACGTCACCGCCAAAAGCGGGGCCTACCACAATACTGCATTAATAACTTAATTCATTATCTTCCAATAATCCACCCTTTTAGGATTGTATCCCTGCTGACTCAAACTACTGGGGTGAGGGTAACGTCACCTTCAAAAGAGGGGCCTACTACAATAACTAAGATAATCTCTTAATTATGTGCAAAAGTGCGGAAATAATCAAAGGTTATACTAGATATGAGTCGGAACCAAGTGATTCATCTTGTCTATCTGTTTTTATTTTATTTTTATTTTCAGCATTTTAGTTAGTTTTTATCTTTTCTTAGTTTAAAACATTTTTCTAAACTTTTTGTTTTGATTAGACGTTGAGGATAAACCGGTACTAAAAGCTCTTGTGTCCTTGGACGACCTCGGTATCTTACCAACGCTATACTACACTCAACGATGGGTGCACTTGCCCATATGTGTGTTTAGTGTTAGTGAAATATCGTGTTTTATAAATTTAAAACTTGGCTAAAATAAGTGTTAAAAAGGGCTTAAAATATACACCTAAAAAAAGTAACACTTCACACGCATCAGGTGTCCTGCTATGTATTTATAGTAGTAACTATAGAAGTGCATTATGGTTTAATTTTAGATTTGACAATCCTTTATTTAGGAAGTTAGTTGTAGTTAGTTTTAAGTTTTTATAAGATATATCTAAGTACAGATATTAGGCAGTTTTAATAAAATAAAATGTGACACATAATATCTTCATTTTATGTTACGGTACTTTTAATTCTTTTTGTTTTTGTTTGCATAGATGGAGCTCATCTTTGCAAATTAGGCGCATTAGATCACAAGTATTAATTACTTGTAAATTAAAGCATTATCGACTTGTACCTTTTAATCTGTGCGTCGATATTGAACAAGACAACTACTGAAACGTTGACAAAAATGTGTAGGTCGTCATGCTATCTTTGGATTTTTTTTAAACAGTATAGTTTATAAGATATGTCAATAATACGTAAAAAAAATTATAAGTTTGTTGTGGATGGGTGAATTGTAACTAATTATCTATAATTTTGTTAAAAACTTAAGGATTTAAGTGTAATAAGTTTAGGGGCTAAAAAATAATAGTGTTTAAAAGAGTAAACTACCCTCATTTTAGGGGTATTTCTATAAATAAAGTGGAGGAAAAGTTCTTATTTTTTGGGTATCTTAAAATACCCTCCCTCATGCATTATAATATAGTATAGATGAGTCAAACTTAGAAATTCATGTCCTTTTTGTTGGATTAATGTTTAGTATTATGTGTTAAACTGATGCTGAACAATTATGGCAGAAAATTACGAGGGTAATGGTTGTACCAGCTTGTGGCTTTTGAATGCAAATGGGCCAAGTTGAAGAGGTGGGATGCTTGAATTCTTGTGATTGTTTGGCCTTTAACTCCCATGAGAATGGAGTTGGCTGTGATATATGGACAAGAAAATGGTGGATAAGTCAGATTTGTTCTTGAACTGATGATGAACTTGATGTAATATTCTTGATTTTTTATTTAATTTTAATAAGATAGGGGCAAAAATGATTTTTCACACGTTATTAACAGTCAAACAAACGTTGACTTGACAGAGTTTGACGCCAAGGGGTAAACTTGCGACATAACACCAAACGTTGGGGGGTAAAATTGCAATTATTTCGTTGGGAGGTAAGAGTGCCAATTGGCCTAAACCCCATAGGGTAAAATTGCAGTTTACTCTTTATTGTTTAATCCGGATCTATGTAATACACGGGTTAGTAACATAGTATAGATAAAAAAAACCAGCTTTAGTTTGGTAGGTTCAGATCCATACCCGGTTTTTTCCACCACTATTCATAGAATGTAGGGTTTTAGCTTTTAGCCCCAAAAAACTCAAAACCCTTCGGATCAAAAAACGTACACCACACACACAATGGCGACTACAGCGGCTGCCGTCCGATCAATTTTCCGGTCATCATCCCTCCGTAGCGCGGCGGCGCGTGCATCCTCTCAAGCCAAAGCCGCTCGCTCTCCTTTTCGTATCGGTAGCCAGAACTCTCTCTCTAATCGCATCTTTAGGTAACCACCGTTCAATTAAACGCACGCAGATCTATAAATTTTATTCAAGTTGTAAACTTTCTGATTTTATTTTGTTATAAATCTAGGTATTATCTAGAAACAGGCATTAGGTTAAGCTGATTAACCCTAAATGATTTTAATTTGAAGAATCCTTAGATTAATAAGTTAATAAGTTTTTTTATAGAATTTGTAGTGGAATTAAAACTAATGTTATGTTAGTTTTGTTTTTTTGGGGCAAAAGATTATATCCTAGGGTTTATATAGTTTCCAAGGTATAAGAGTATAGGGAGTCGTCCCGGAATTCCCCATTTTCCCCGCATGCTACATCAACGCCATCTCAACAGTTTTTCTAGCGGGTGTCGTCCCGGAATTTCCATGTTGTGTGCATAGTTGTCAATAACGAGCGTAGCGATCGCTATAGCGCGCTACGTAGCGTATAGGTCTAGGCTTGCTATTAGGGTTGTAGCGACAGATAGCGATAATAGCGAAAGTTTATTTATTTATTTATTTTGTCTTTTAATATAAATAGCAATTAAATTAAATATAGCTATAAAATAGCTGGATTTTAGGTTTTTGTTATATATACATGTAAAATTGCATATACACAAGGTTTAAAAGAACGGAAACGAGTTTCGAGGCGTTTTCCCTTCGCCTCACATGAGGCGTAAGCCTCGAGGCGAAATGAGGCGTAAGGCTGAGGCGGTATTAATAAATAAATATAAAAATTATATAGATTATAAAGATTGATAGTACTAACTAATTTCATCATCAGATTCATCAAAAACACACATGGGATGCTTGAAATTGGCACAAAAAGTCAAAAACATCAAATACAACTATCAAAATCCCCTGAGGTGCAGCCTTTCTTAGAGCCTCAGCCCTTCTGAGGCGCGTATCCAATAAAAACCCCATGAGGCGCGCCTCAGACTCGTTTTTTGGCCGTTTCGCCCCGAGGCGCACGTCTCTAGCGTTTTTTAAAACAATGCATATACACGAGGGTATTTTGATATAATATACATATAAAATTTCTTAAAATGTTTTTTCTAGTGTATCACTATTTATAAAATAGCCGCCCGCTATTTATCGCTATTCACTATGTAGCATATAGGTCCCTTATCGCTATCTGTCGCTATTCGCTATTAACAACTATGGTTGTGTGTGTATGTGTGTGTATGTGTATATGTGTGTATGTGTATATGTGTTTGAGTGTGTTATATGAGTGAATTCTCCCCAATCGGGAACCCGGGGAAAAAAAAAGTGCGCCTGAGGCGCAACCCCCATCGCCTCAGCCTTACACAAGGCACACTGTTTACACGAAACGCAGCTGAGGCGTGATTTTTGGCTAAAAATTGACTCTGAGACACGTGCCTCATGTATTTTCCATCTTTATGTGCAGCAAATTGTTTTTTTAAGGTTTTAAGTGTATGCAATTTCAATACTAAAACATATATAAAGCCTATTTGTGTCTAAATATTGGGCAAATGATGCTAGAAACCTGTAGGGAATATATAACTATTTGCGTCCCAGGTAGGAAAAGCGGTGCGCTTCGCGCCTTGGTTTTAGACCTTGTCGCTTTTGTGCGCTTCTCGCTTTTCTAGACCAAGGGGGGAATGGTGTTCACGGGTGGGGAATATTATCACCGGATCAGTGAGTTTAATACCCGGGTGCCACTTCGTGTCCTTTAAATCGACTTATTGTGATTTTTTTTAATCTGTGTGTAATTCAGTTCTCCAGTTGAATTAAGTGCTTGTTTGGAATCACTACAACCTTTTCACACTGCTACTGCTTCAGCATTGATGACTTCTATGCTGACCCTTTCTCAACGCGGTTACGGTTGGCTCCCTGAAGGTAATAAACCAGTTTCCAAGACCATGAGTTTATTATAATTGTTATCTGATTTGTGTAGTTTGCAAATAACAAAAAATAAAATATTTTGCTTTGATTCTTTACTTAGGTTTGATTGCTGTAATTTGGGTGTTTTGTGTTTGTTTACGTGGTGATATTGGGTGTTTGTTTACGTGGTGATATTGGGTTTCACTGTAGGCATTCACTTGTAACTGTAGACATTATTTGTAGGATTAGGTGAAAGTGAAAATCTTTCGTTTGCTTTTGGTGATTTGAAGATAGTTTCATACTTCAATAGTGGTATCGTTAGTTTGACAATTGACCCTATGATCATAGTTTTGTGAGCCTAAATCTTCCATTATTTATAGGTTTTTAGGTTTTGTGTACGTCTAGGTAACCATTGACTTAATTCCTGCCTTGTGCAAGTTCTTGAATGTCTGCAACTCGATGTTTTTCACACTGCATCTAACTTGTGCTATTATTATCAAAATTTCATGGTTTATTCAATCTCTTAGTCTCATCCACATGAGTTCTTCCAATCTTGGTTTAAAAAAGCGCACCTGAAGCGCGCCTATGCACGAGATGCAAATCTCAGCGCCTTATGTAGAGTCTGAGGCGCAGGTCGTACAGAAAGCGCAGCTGAGGCGCGCTTTTTGCTGAAAGTCCACTCTGAGGCGCGCGCCTTATGTACATGTCCCATTTTGTGCAGCAGATTGCTGTAAATCATGCTTTTCAGGCTGTACATGTATGTAATTTCAATATTAAAACATATATACAACTTATTTGTGTCTAAATATCTGATAAATGATCCTAGAAACCTATACAATATTTAAAAAAAATTATAATCGCCTTGCGCCTCGTGTATGAAAAGCCCACCGCTTTTGTGCTCTGTGCCTTGGTTTTAGACCTCGTCGCTTTTGTGCGCTTCACGCTTTTTAAAACCAAGCTTCCAATAACGTTGCTAGAATCAAGAGCCATTTGTATTGATTTTACACTATAGAGGTTTCTCTTCACTCTTCAGTATCTGTTTTTGTAATTGATCTTTAGTGGACACATTTATTTACACAGTAATTGTTTTTCCGAGAATTTAACTATTTCATTTTAACTTCCATGGCTCTGGATCGGTTTTCTAATTATTGGGTTTTTCTTATTGATTAGGTATCTAATCTAGCAACGGGTCATAGGTCCCTTCTTGATCTTCTTTCATTCAGTTTGAGGTACGTTAGTGCTCGTTAAATCATGTCATTAGCTCATGTGAGGTGTAGCATTGCTAAGATGAATATTCTAGGTCTCTTTATTGTCGATGACTTTTGTGTTTTATAGATGTTACCATTCCTCCTCTACTTTCCACCATTATACTATGTAAACATGTCTAGGTTTTTTTTTTTTTTTCAATTTTCTTTTTAAAATTTCCTGCCATCTTTTTTTAATAAAGCGGTGCATGCTTAATGTGTAGGCGTTGACAAGACTAGATGAAGATCAAGAAGCAACAATGGAATGATTTGGATTCGTCTATTTTGAATATTTATTTGAAATTTGAATAGGACATATAGGTTGGTCTGCGGTTACCATCTTTAGATCAATAATTAATCAAAAAGTTTTGATATGAGCAAAGTTTGTAGCATGGTTCACCATTTATCTGTTTATCATCATTGAATGAATGATATTTGTTTTACTTGCTAAAAATTACTTGCAACGAATTGAGTAAATTGTATTTTTGTTTGATCAGCTTGCAATGATGTGTGATGAGTAGTAGCAGTTAAAGACTGTTCTCAGAGAATTTTAGTTGCAGTTGATCGATCGATTTCATTATCGAGTTATGGGAGTTGCTAAACATTTTCAGCCAACATTTTTATATCATGTGGAATGTATTTTCTCATCACAAACCTCAAGGCTTTGTCGATAAGATTAATCTCTATTTAAATGCTTTATATCATTACCAGTGGCGTAACTAAGCTGAGCCTGAGCCTAACAAAGCTCAAGCTCGATTCGAGCCTACTGTTTCAATATTGTGATCGGCTCATTTGTCTAAAGAACCTAAACTCTTGGCTCGAGCTTTTGTACATCTAAATGATAAAAAAATGTCAGTTTCAGGCCCTGTTTGTTTGCATCTGAATGGCATCTGAATGGGGATTTCAAGCTCTTAACCATTCAAATTTGTGGAGTTGCTGAACCATTCAGAGGATTTCAAGCTCTTATTCGGTCAGAGGCTCTGATTCACCAAATAGGGCCTCACTGAAGTCTGGCAAAACGAACAAATCAAGTTGGCTAATGAGTCAATATAGGTTTCGACCAAAATGAACTCGGGTTCATATAGCGATACAAAGAGCGGCAACTAGCAAGTGCTAGCGACAAAAAATAGCAATGGGTGGCCATATCCCCATATTGAACTTAAAAAAAGTTCGGTACTTGCCTTCTGCAATCATTTTCAAAACCGCATCTTGTATCCTATCGGCTTTATCGTGAAGTCCCAAGTAGCGAAGCATAGACACCGCACTCGATAACAAAGCGGTCGGGTTCGCCAAGTTCTACACAGGTTAAGTCGGATCATACATTAATAAAATTATTTGATTTGTACTTTGTACAAAAACAAATATACATGAACCGACAATTTACCAAGCGTTTGTGAATGAAGATGAACAAACGAGAAGCTTGTGCATGTTCAACTGTTTGTTCATTTAACTAAACAAACTTTCCACCGAATACTCCAGAACGAAGATGGTTGATCAGGAAATTTTCTAGATTTATTATGAGGATATAATGATCATATCAGTTAAAATCCAGGTGATTCACCTGGTTCATTTGGAGAATGCAATTGTAACCACCTCGTCACCATATGCATTCTTCTTTTTCTTTCTTGTGTTGTGATGACCTATAGATTAGCTTTAATATCATCATATTCTAGACTTAAATTATGGTTTTCTTTGACACATCACGCCACAACTAATATTAATTTGTTTGGATATAGAAATACATAACATCTATATCTATACTATATAATAAAAGAAACCTATTTAGGGACACTTGTCATCATATTAGGCCATGTCTTATGGATAATTATTATTTTTATTTAATTTATTTAATCTAAATTATAATAAATCATTCCCACAATAACTTTTATTTAAATGTTAATGATTCTAGATTTCTTATATAATTATTTAGTTAAAAAAACAATACAATAGTGGTAGATCGAAAGTGACAAAATAGATTTATCAATTTGATTTTACTTGATCAAATTCGTTATTATCAATTCCTTCTTATTTTTCATAAAATAAGTTGTATCATCCCATATGGTAATATCAATTCTTCTTTATCTTCTTATTTACCATTAAAATATATTTTAACATTCGATAAGGTAATATCAATTTATCTTGTCTTCTTCTTATTATTTTTTGAACTACGAATTTCTTTTAGTCTTTCTCATCGTTTGTGAGACTTGAACCCAAAGTTACCCCTTCCAAACCCATATATTTTAAAAGATTTGTCTTTTCCAATGAATCATCACCCCATTCATATCTTCTTATTTTCCCTTTATCCGTTACCAAATGTCTGATTTTTTTGCTAAAATCGTCCATGAGATTTGAGATTTTTTGCCATTTTCATCCAAATATTTGATAGAAAAAATAAAGTAAATTAGATGTATGGATGAAAATGGCAAAAAGAAAATACAGTGGTCAAACATGTTATTCAAGAAGTAAATAAACAACCATTTGAGTGATAAAATATAAATTATAGTTAAAAAAACCCGTAATAAATCTAATTTCATATATAAAGTAATATTAATATTATGAATGAGAAGTATACATTAAACTTAAACTAAATAATAATTATCTATAGTTAAGTAGAAAAGATTAAGCAAAATAATATTTAGTAGGAGAGTTACCTATAATTAATTAGAAGAGATTAAATTAAAGAGTAAATTGCCAAAATCGTCCCTCAGGTTTGGGTATATTTGTCATTTTCATCGAAAACAACTTTTTATACTATTTAGTCATTCACTTTCACCATATCTATCGTGTACCGAGTATATCTATTAGTTTTTTTAATATAATTTTCTTATTATTTGGTATATAAAATCATATTTATTCAAGCCGTGTAATACACGAGGGTTTTTTAATATATAACTTTTTTTATTATTTGGTAAACAATATTACATTTATTCAACCCGTGTAATACACGTGGTTTTAAAGATATAACTTTTTTTATTATTTGGTATAAAATTACATTTATTCAACCCGTACAATATGGTTCTTATAGATATAACTTTTTATTATTTAATATATAAAATTACATCTGTTTAACCCATGCAATAAATGAGGTTTTTGGAGATATTATTTTATTATTTAGTATATAAAATTCATTTATTCAACCCGTGTAACACACGGGACTATAACCTAGTTATTATATATTTCAAATGCTAAAAGGCTATTGCGTCAGTTAATTTCGTGAATTTTTACGTTTTGGCCACGAAAGTTTAGTTCTTTAAAATTCTGCTGGAACATCCACGAGTAATATTTGGGTTTCATTGATGAGGGGGCGGTTGGGGAAAATGTGTTATCTGATGTGTCATGTGTGCACAACCTGACAACCATTCTAAGATATTTGACCTTTTTGTATCTTTTCTCTTACTTTCATATTTTTACAATTTAGTAATTCTCATGAGGCGTTAAGATACAAGTTATTCATTTTTCTCTACTCATCAATATATTTTTTATTAATTAAATAAAATAAATAATTCTATTTTAATACCTCTTTAACATATAAAGAACTTTTAGCTTTCACTTTTATTCATTTTAGTAAAATAAATAATTCCCTTTTAATACCTCTTAACATATAAATAATTTTTAGCTTTCATTTTTATTCATTTTAGAACAAAATTCCATTTTGTAAGACTGTTAATCAACATATAATTATGTATTTCTATTGGTCTATAACGACTACAATTGAAGGATATCGAATTTTAACTTTGGTATTCGTTTTTATTGTTTTGATCAATATATAACATATGTTATAAAAACAAATAAAAATGAATTTCGACATATGTTATATATTGATCAAAACAATAAAAACGAATACCAAAGTTAAAATTCGATATCCTTTAATTGTAGTCGTTATAGACCAATAGAAATAAATAAATATGTTGATTAACAGTCTTACAAAATGGAATTTTGTTCTAAAATGAATAAAAGTGAAAGCTAAAAGTTCTTTATATGTTAAAGAGGTATTAAAAGGGAATTATTTATTTTACTAAAATGAATAAAAGTGAAAGCTAATCATCATCATACTCAGTAAATTTCACCTATAGCAAAGCTAAGGTAGGGTCTGAGGAGGGTAAGATGTAGACAGCCTTACCTCTACCCCGTAGGAATAGAGAAGCTGCTTCCAGTGAGACCCCCGACTCGATAGTAGTTTGTATCAAGCCTTGGAGATAAGGCACACAACACTCGGTAATTAAGACAAAGGTCAATTAGTGCATGTACTCCCTTGTCTTTCGGCTATCAACGCCACCACATGATGCATGATTAACCATCCCCCTCTTTTAACATTATTTTCACGAAATTAGTAAAATAACGTTAAAATTAGTGCACTTTCACTTCCCCCGAGCGCCCAAACATATATATTATATGTGCATAAAGTTCTTAATATGTTAAAAGGTATTAAGATGGAATTATTTATTTTATTTGATTAATAAAAATTATATTGACGAGTAGAGAAAAATGAATAACTTGTATCTTAACGCATCATGAAAATTACTAAATTGTAAAAATATGAAAATAAGAGAAAAGATACAAAAAGGTAAAATATATTGGAATGGTTGTCAGCTTGTGTATAGATGACACATCAGATAACACGTTTTCCCAATCGTCCTCTGATCAATGAAACCCACGAAATTAAAGAACTAAACTTTCGTGGCCAAAACGTAAATCCACGAAATTAACTGACGCAATAGCGTTTTAGCATCTATATCTATATATATATATAAATGAGATGGATTTGGGCTACTTGGCACTTGTATTTGGCCTTCTTGGCTGATGTGGCAATTCACTTTAGGAGGGAAATCACATTTCACGATTCCAAGAAAAAAGAAGCGGGATCCGTTTTGAGTTCGGATCATCCTACACCCTTTCATTCGGATCTATATAAAAAGCCACAACCATCACTTTTTCACCTATTCTCTCTAAACCCTAACCGACAACTTCATCTCCTACATCAGATCAGGGGCGGACCCAAAGTCAGCCCAAGGTGGGCGGGCGCACCCCCGGGGAAAAAAATATTTAGTGCTAAGTTCCGTCGAAAATCTCGTCCGCACCCCTTGGAATTTTTCGCCCGCACCCCTTGAATTTTTCGACCGCACCCCTTGAAATTTTTCGACCGCACCCCTTGAAATTTTTCGTCCGCACCCCTTAGGTAAAAAGTGTTATCAATTTATATTTTAATTTTTTTAGTAAACTCTTATTTAAAAAAAATACTACCTAAATTATATAACTTTTAATACCTAACTAACTAAACCCAAATACTCATACCTTTACCAACTTATAATTCATAACTAGCTAGCCCACTAAGTCTTAGCTCATTAACCAAACCTAACAATATTTCAAACTATAATAAAATAATTAAAGCACAAAACCTTTAGAAATTCTCTCCCGCTCTCTCTCTCTCTTGCGTCCCTGCACTGCCAACGAATAACATCACCCAGCGACAACAGTCCAGCAGCCGGCGACCACCGTAATCAGCCACCATACCACCGTCGTTCGACACCAAATCTAACCAGAATCCGAACACGGGTAAGTTTCTTTGTTATTTTGATTGATATTATAGGAGAAAAAAAGATAATAAAGTAGTTAAATAGGTTTGAAATTTTGTATGTTTTGACGTTGTTTAGATGATTTTTAGGGTGATTATGTTGCTTATATATTTTTAGGGTGATTACAACTTACGTTATGATTTCTAGGGCTTGAATAGTTCGAAAATTAAATAGAGAAAGAATTGCTTAAAAAATTAGCTTTAGATTATGTTTTGAATAGATTTCAAAAAATGAAAACTCGTAGGGCGTCGACGTTTTAAATATGTTTGTAACAAGGTTTGACATGTTTTTTATTATTATATAAATTTAGTTTGATGTTCGTTTGTTTTACATGACCCGACCCGATACGAACCGATTTTTTTACTTATATACCTAGGGGCCTAAAATTTTTAAAAATGTTCCGCACCCCCATGAAAAAATTCCTGGGTCCGCCACTGCATCAGATCCATCATGTATTCATCTTCTTCATTCGTCCTGTAAATCAAACAATCCTTATTTTTCCTTAATCCTCTGCATTCATTCGGATCAACAATCAGGTAATCTTGATTTTTTGTTTGGCTATTATTCCCAAACCCTAACGTCAATCACATGATTCATCTAATCAAACCCTAATGCCGATTAAATAGCCTGAAGCCCCGTTTTATTTACCGCTCCGAAGGTTTAATCTGGAAATGTTTTGGTCATTGTGTTTTCATTGATTTGATTCAATCGTGATTTTGGATTCAAGCGATCTTCTCTGATTCAAGCTTTGGTGATCGAATGTGTTGTGTTTTGATGTCTTCATAATCCATTTCACATTTTCGGGTTTGATTAGGATTTATTTTTATTCAGATTTCGTTTTTTTTTACGAATTAGTTTCAGTTAGGGCTTTTATTTTCCAGATTTATTACATTGATTTGTTCAGACTAGGGTTTGTTTTTGATCAATTATTTTCATTGATTTGATTTTACTTTTGATGTTTATTTTACCCGTTCGATTCCTCTACATCAAATTTTTTTGTTAAGATTAGGATTTTTGATCAGTTGTTTTCATTGAATTGATTTTACTTTTAATGGTTGTGGTTCAAGGCACAGGGCGGCGGCTAGGGTTCCACCACCACATAAAGCTGACACTTCTCTCTCATTGTTATTGTTTTACCATACCCGGATTTTGACTCGACTACATAAACTCCTTAATTAACCTAATTACTCATTCGCCTCATTCAACAACGTTGCTGTGCAAAACACGGTATGATTTCGAAATTCTCACAAATTATTCAAATTAGTATGTTCATCTAATAGATTTTGTTTGTATTTTCTATAGATATATACTCGATTATATCGTATTTATGGATTTTAACATTCATGTCGTTTTAGATGATCTTATTTATGTTTAGATAATTTTTCCAGATCTTTGTTTTAGGCTTTCGTGATGACTAAAAAGGTTCTCGGTGATGGCTAGGGTTCGTATGGTCTAGAATGGCGATGGTCTAACAACGAGTGGCGGGTATTGTTTTTTTTGCTCAAAATTAGGTTGCAAATGTGATTATTGAATTGTTTTCATCTTATTAGGTTTATATGCATGTGTAATGCTATATATATGTGTGTTGTGTTTTGTTTTTAAAGGCTTGATTTGCTGGTTTCAGGATGCAGCTTCTTGGGGAATTGCTGGTGTAGATTTTGACGTTGTGCATTACAGGTAATGGAGCTGTGATGTTTGCTTTTCATTCAAGATATATTCTATATGAATATGTAACACCATCTAGACAACGAATGCTACATCAACCACTATAGTTTCTAAATGAAAGTCGCGTACAACCAACCTCTGTTCAGGTTTGTTGTTTGATTTATGGTTTTTCTATTCGTTTTTTTTACAATTATGATGGTGAAGCTTGATAATATGCGCTTCGCTTTAATCGTGTGAGTTTTTTGGTATTTGTGAACCATTTTACTTGCTATATGATGATTTTGATCTGTTTGTTCGATGTTTGTGTGGATTAATTGTGTGGAATTGAAGATGTTGTGGCTGCTCAAGTCAAATTTCGGTGTTTTTTTTTTTAAGGTTTGTGAATTAATTATTGATGGACCACTTATTTTATTAATTTTTCTTTCTATTATTAGTCCAAACAGGGGAGACTTTTAGAGGTATTATGAGTGGTTAAAATGTTTTTATATTTTAGATACTTTGTTAAATTTTTTATTATAGTGGTGCATTTTGGTTTTATTTTCGTCCATCCATTTCTCTTCCATGTTTTCAAGTTAAGGTTACAAGTTTTCATGTTTGTTAACGTTCTCTACTTCTGATTTACACAGGTATGTTTTTTTTTTTTTTTTTTTTTTTTTACATTTTTGCTGATTTAGTGTGTTGATATGTGGTTTGGAACAAACTGGTTTAGAATTAACTGATTAGGCGTGTAGGTTTTGGGTTTTGGTGGACAAAAATGGATGGAAGCAGGGTTTATTTTTTTTCTATCTGGATCCCATAAAAAGATTACAACACAATTACAAACCCTACATTTCATACACAGTCATTCCCCTACTCATCGATGCTCAGCTCTTCTCTATCGGTTTTGTAACTTTATGTCATGAATTACTTTATCTTTGTTCTAATTACACTTTTGAGTTGTTTAATATTTTTTGATTATTCTATCTTGAAGTTGAAGTTTTGTTTGTGTTCTAAGATTTGATTAACACAGGCATGCATGGTTTTATGTGTTTGGGAAACTTATTTTTCTTTTGACTTTGAAGTTTTAAAAAAGTCATTTGACCGTGTCTTGTGCAGTTTCAAAAGCATCACGTTAAATGGAAAGAGAGAAAAGCTTCACTTATGAGGAAATGAAACGTGCTACAAATAATTTTGATGTTGGTAGTGAAATTAGGCAGAGTGGGTATGGAAAAGTATACAAAGGCATCTTTTTGCTTAGATTATGTGATGAAGAAGGCAAATTGGTAAATATTACTTGCATCATGAGGGTGGGTCAGGTGGGCGGGCGATGGGTCAAATGCGTAGTGTTTAGTGCGGGTCTAAACGAGGCTGGGTGATTGGTAGTTTTTAGTGCGGGTCAAAACAAGGCTGGGTGATGGGTCAAATGGGTAGTTTTTAGTGCGGGTCAAAACGGGTTAGGTGGTAGTATCGTTCAAAAAGGCTTAGATTCGGTTGTCCAAGCGTTTTTTGGTCATTCTTTAAAACTTTTTTTATAAAAAGTTATTATGTTAATTTTAGTTTACAACAATAATCCAAATATTGAATCAATGATAAGGTTGATGCATTACAAATAAATATGATATTATAAACACATTTAAAGCTATTATAAGCAAATTTGATTTTAGGATTAACCTAATGTTGAAAAATGGAAGTCAATGACTGAGGAAGTGAGTTACATATATAAATTTCGCTTTTGTTTATTTGGAAATTTTGTTTTTTTAATGAATTTTAATTTTTTGTATTGGTGCATTATGTAGGAAAAGAAATCTTATGTTGAAAGGGCTGCTGAACTTAAAGAGAAATACCAAAAGGCATTGGAGAATCCAAATGGTGCTGACATTTAAAATGATAAGGCTGTGAGTGTTTCTTATAGTTGTCAAGATGCTCATACATCAATTTTGTGTAGGTCTGATAAAATTATGCAGCAAAAATTGATGGACATATACATACTGCAAAAGCATAGGCCTGGATAAACCTAACATACTGTAAGCGATACCCCAAATCACCATTCGTTCCATTTTCCATGGCAGCCACCATTTCATATCTCTTAATCATCTGTAGTCTAATGAAATCTCATTTTCGTGATGACTAAAAAGGTTCTCCTTTGATCATGAAACATAGTTAAATCGATGAAAGGTTTCAGCCATGGGATGCTGATAATGTTAAGACTAGGGTTATAAAGGAACACTCCAAACTCCCTTCTTCGGTATCCGCTCAACATCGCCGCTGTCGGGATCCATTGATTTGAATATGCTTCCTTTCTCCATCGAGTTCAAAAGCTAAGTTTTTAAATGGTTCAACCAGCGATTGATGTAGGGTTAATATGAAATAGTCAAGTGTTTTTTTTTAATTTTTATAATATATTTGTATACTTTACCGAGTATGCTGGCTGATGCATTTTTATATGGTGGCAGGTCTTTGCAATTGAAGGTGAAGATGACTTTTCACATGTTATAAAGGACGACTTTCCGCTGCCCAAGGTGCTTGCCAGAGCTCTGGAAGCTTGGAAGAACGACATTCATGTGAAGGTTAGGTTACTTTTATTATGCGTATGTGTGTTTATATTGTTTCGATGCGAGATTTGTGAGTTTAATCTGGATTTTGTAGACTTTGTTGACGATATGCGAGGGACGTGAAGGTACGGAGTTATCGGATGGAGATGTGTTGCTTTTTCCTGAAATGAATAAGTACAGGTAATGTTATCATGCCCTACGGTTTTGATTTTGTATTTTTGTTAGTTAGTTAGTTATATACTGTTGGTTATGAGTTATGACCTAATTGTTAGGTTCATGCTTGTGAGCTTTTGTTTTTTGTTTATATAAATAGGATTTAGCATTAAAACATGTTTAGGTATCTGTTTTTAGGCTTTCTTCTGTGTATTTGTTCCCTTCTGCGTCTGTGGTTGCTGATAAGAATGACTTCTTAATTTTTCTTTTACAAGCTTGAATCTGTTATGATATTCATGTGGCAAACCAGCTGCATGCACGAGGCTCCCACGGGTCCCGGAGGTCAACTTGGACCTGATGACGCATCCTACCGTGCATTTCTGCAAGAGGCTGATTATTATCTCACACATGATGTTCATGTGTAAGATGATAATCGCCGATTTTCATTTGCAAATTGTTGTTAGTTGTGTTTTTAAACCATACTTGATCCTGTTATTATTCGGGTGTTCATGATATGATGATATGTTTGTTAATAAGAAAAGAATGGCAATGATGGATCATTCTACAATCTGCAACCATTAAATACCCTATGATTGATCTGTTCAAAGATCCTTTGGTGTACGATCAGAGGGTAAACCATTTCGCTTATACTATTTACGTTCATTCAAAGTTCCTTTGTGACGTATAATAAGGGTTTGGTTCATGATATGTTGTTTCTTGAACATTTAATCGTGGGTTTGAACATGAGTACTAATAGGACTCTTAAAGATTGTAGAAGATAGAAAATAGTAAGTTTTGGATTTATCATATTTTAAACTTTTGTTGTATGACTAAGGGGTTGTTTTGATCTACTTTCAGGCTAATTTATTTACAAAAATCACTTTGAGAACTCACATCTAAACAACTCAAATTTGTTATCTGTCATATGTGCATTAATATTGACTTTTGGATTGATTTTAGGTCGATCTGCGCCACCGTTATGTGCATAAGTTGCACTTTTACCATGAAGAGTGGTGTAAGGCTGACGCAGCTCAACCTTTTTTCCTACTGGATATGTATGTTATACAATATGTGGCATGAATCTTGAAATCTATTTTAGCATCCTCACTTATTCATTTTTTTATTGAATCTGATTAGCGTTGGTTCACTCTGTTCAACCCTATTGACCAAACCATAGCTAAACAGTGTGTATATTGTGATCATTTTGGCTGAACCCTTTTGTGATATATGTTCGCAGGACTCGGTGTTATATGGCTAGAAGAGAAGGTGAAAGTGATGTTTCTATGGACTTGACAAGAGGGCCTTTAATCGCGCCATCCTATTCTCTACCAGAATCCGATCTTCCTTCAGCCGATCTCCCTAAAAGTGTTACAAGTGGCACAGAGACTGTAAATACCGATGAAAAAAGATAACTCGGGTCTGAGCTGATTTCGATATCAAAATATCCGAAATGTTGGAGGTTTCGCAAGATGTTATTCACTGGCTTCAAGAGTTTCCACCTCAGCTTTGGGCTTTCACGTACTTCGAGGGAGTCCGTTACGGTCATTTCACGTTGGGCGTCACCGAACTTTTATATAACTGGGCGTTAGAAGGTCATGAACTTCCGGTTGTTCAATTAATGGAACACATTCGTCATCAGTTAACTACGTGGTTTGAAAACCGACAAAACATGGGGATGATGTGGAATTCGATCGTTGTCCCGTCAGCCGAAGCGAAGATTATAGAAGCTGTCGCTGATGCGCGTTGTTACCAGGTGTTATGTGCAAACGAAGTCGAGTTCGAGGTTGTTTCAACCGAAAGAACAAATTTTGTCGACATAAGAAGTCGAGTATGTTCATGTAGGCGGTGGCAAATATATGGTCTTCCATGCGCACACACTGCAGCCGCGTTAATATCTAGCGGGAAAAACGCGCATGTGTTCGCTGATCATTGTTTTAAAGTGGAAAGTTACCGGAAAACATATTTCGCAAATGATATATCCGATTCCTGACAAAAGCCTTTGGAAGGATGTTAACGAAGGTGCAAAGGGTGAGATGGTAATTCGGCCACCGAAAACACGAAGGCCACCGGGTCGGCCAAAAAAGAAGGTTCTTAGAATCGAGAGTTTGAAACGACCGAAAAGAATTGTGCAGTGTGGTCGTTTCCATATGTTGGGGCACTCGCAAAAAAAGTGTACAATGCCGATTTGAGTGTTACCGCTACGCTCTCTGTTTTTCTAATCTATATCAGTTTGTTATTTGTTTTCAGTTTTTTTGACAGTTGGCATAGAGTTGTGTATTTTGTATGCTTATCAAGTTTGAAAAATAATCTATTTCTTAGTTTTATAGTTTCTTTTGTTTGTTATTATGGACTCCTGCTGTTTCAGATGACATGTTTTTAGGCTGATCGTAACGATTTTTAGCAGCATATCATCTGCGGGACAGAATGTAAGTTGTCGTTGGTTTAATTTCGTACTCCTGTTATAAGTTTATGTGCTTCATTAATGTTTCTTTTTTCGCAAGTGTGTGAATAAAAGTAAAATTGCTGTAAAATAGCACAAACACAATCAAGTAAAATGGACTTAATAGGTGGCAAAATGGGCAGGTCTGGTAATGGGTCAAAAGTGGTACAGGGCAAGATGGGTAAATTTTGAAATGAAAAACAGCTTAGATAGGTGATCATGTATTAATATATTGGACATATATTACCCTATATACTTAAAGTAGAAAGTTGGTGGCAAAGGCCACCGACAACCTACCTCAAAATAATAATTTTGTCCTTTAATATCTTTAATGGTAAATTGGTAATCCTAAAAGAGTATGCCAAATTTTAACGATATATTTTGTCTCTTGAAACTTGCAACACATTACTTCCTATATAATTTAAAGGAAGTGTTTGACTATTTTGTAGTTTGAAAAAAACAATATTGACTTATTTCCTAATATACAGAAGTAATTTCTGGTGAACCCATTCAATTATTAGTCATGGTTTCCATGGACAAAATAGAAAGAAGTTTATGTGACATCCTAAAAGGAAACTTATTATATTTGTGGGACAGAGTATGTTAAAGAAACATGAAAGACGCTAATGGGGCATCCAAAAGAAGTTTGGCCCACCACTGTGGAGGCATAACTGCTGTTTTAAATCTAGATTTGATGTGTTTATTTTAAAATTCTGTGTTAATTGATCTTAGAAATGCAAGTTGGATATGCCGAGTCACCCAACACCAAGGATTCACTTGGAAAAACCAACACTTAGATCGTTTCACCTGGAACATTTAAGGCAACCAAAAGAGTGGGAATATGTGCATGAGCTGGTATGTTTCACTTTTTTTTCTTTAAATCAACTGAAATCGTGGTATAAACTTATTAGCGACCCACTGCTTTGGATTTATTTGAGGGCCCACAATGGACAATCACAGCCAAAATGTGTAAAAGGGGTATGGTTACATTTAGTTCACGCGTCAAAAGGACCAGGCTTTGTTGAATGAGTGTATAAAGTTGAAGAAAGTTGATAATTGTGATATAAAGATACAACTCGCTTATATCATTTTGTGATCCGTTGTTATTCCTTCTCACATCAAGTTAATGGGGCCTACAATTATACCTTCACTCTTCTCATATAAATAATTTCCATACAACTTATTGGACAAAAGGTAAATAGAAAATATTTTCTTTATACCATATTTCTTTAGTAATTTTTATTCCCCAACTAATGTGAAAGCTTTTCCGGTGCAGGTTGTTATCTCGATCTTGAAGTTTAGTGCATGCAGCTTCTTTATTTTGTTTATTGTTGATTATTTAGAGTCAAAGTAATCACATATGGATAATTTGGCCAGAATACATTATCATCGATGTACATAGCGAGGTATGTACACCATTTGTATTTGCATATATTTGCAGTTGTGGTATTAACTGGAGTGTCTTCTATGTGTTCGACCTATACGCTATTCGCTATGGCGACCATAGCGGCAACTATTGACAACTATAGTAATCATGTTACATTAATTTGATATTGAATTTAAAATCTTGAACATGTTATGGCCCCGAATAATTACATCGAGTTCATTAACGGTCTTACATCATTGGTCAAGAACAAGTTTATCTCAATGGGCCGTATTGATGATGCAGTGACCAGAATCTTACGCGTCAAATTTACCATGGGCCTGTTTGAGAACCCTCTTGCCGATTACAGTATGGTTAACGAGGTTGGAAGCCAGGTCAGTGAATTATTATGCATTTCTGTTCCAACTTCCAAACCATGTACGTATATAAGTGGTTCGTTATTTATATTAAATTCTTTTGCTTTACGCGTTTGAGAAATATAGGCACACAGAGAAATAGCAAGGGAGGCAGTGAGGTCATTAGTGTTGCTGAAATCATGTTTGTTAATTGTTTTATAAGAGACTAGGAGTTGATATTTTATGTTATCCGTAAGCCAATATTGAAATCCAATGTGATTGTGCATATCAAAATATATCGTGTTTGTGTGTTTCAAAGGTTGGTGACGGTGGTAGTGTTAAAGCCTTGGAGAATTCATGATAGTTTTTTAGTTTTTGATACATGTTAAGTGTTATAATAAAGAACGTACATAACATTAATAAAGTTCTAATAATCTGTTATAATAAATTAAAGTTTTTTTTTTTTTTTTTGTCGTGGGCCATTCAGTGAAGCAAGTTTCTGCCTCCGGTTCTTGCCCAAAGTCTCTGACCCTACTCGCAACCCTAACTACAACTTTCAATTCAAAACAATTATAAAACAAGTTTCTTCGCAACCCTAATGACTACAACTTTCAATTCTAAACAATTATAAAACAAGTTTCTGACATAGTTTGATTAATATAAAATAAATTTTCCTACCCGCGAAGTTCGCGGGTGATAACCTAGTATATATATAAATGAGATGGATTTGGGCTAGGTGGCATTTGTATTTGGCCATCTTGGCTGATGTGGCAATTTAGTTTAGGAGGGAAACATCTCAATTCTTTATACACAAACCAAAACTCTAAAAACACAAACCAAAAAAGATGTTGTACGCGGGATCCGTTTATTATTGGGTCGGATGTATGGGTTTTCCAAATTTGAAAACGGATCCCTTATATTTTTTGAGCGCTTTTTTCCTCCACACAATTCCATATTTTCACAAACCTAAATCTGAAACTCTTTGTAAACCCTAACATACTTCATCGCCGCTTTCGTTCTTCTCCATCTCTGTGTTTTCTCTTATCCATTGAAGTCGCTTCTTCTCCATCTCTGTGGTTTCCAGTTGATGAAGTTCACCTTTTAGGGTTGGCTTGAAGATGGTGTTGAACAGAGCACCAACGAACTATCTGATTGTTGAATAGGGTTTCTGTTTTCCGGTACATAACCATGGAGATTCAACTTCATCTTCTGTTTTCTTATGCTTTTTTATTTAGAGTGTTAGTTTTTTTTCTTTTTTTTTAATTTTTTAATTAATTGAACAACAAGGTAGTAAGATTTATTCGTTAGAGTTTATCTAGGTTTCTTGATAAGATTGGGTTATGTGATCAAATAAAAATGTTTATTCGTATTGGGGATGTGACTAAATTTTAGGTCTTCGTTCGTATGACTTATGGTTCAACCATGGATGTCAACAACAAGACGTTTCAGTGAGTGGTAGGGCAATATTTTATATATATTTCTTTTTCTAATCACACACTTCAAATTGTCAATCACTTCATTCTTTTGTGAGTTAAAATTTCCATTTTAGAATCGTTAATACTCGGTTTGGATTATCGATCTTGCAAACACTTTGCCCAAACACTCTGTGATCCACCTCTGATCTGCAACGTAAATGTATTCATTCAACGAGGAGGCTTCTTTAATCTGCCCATTCTCTCTTTACACTTCAACAATAAGGAGTCTGCTTGACCTCAAAGCCAAGTGTTAGTTTGATTTTTATTTTTTCCTCTCCATTCATAATTTACTCATGTGCATTGTTTCATGTTTGGGGATGGCAAAAAACCCCGAGCCCATTGGTATTTTTTAACACACTAACGGGTATACCCGATACCGCCTGGTTGATGATCTACTGAAGGTTTTAAAGTATGTATGCCAAGGGTTGGATGAACGACTGAATGATTTTGTTTGTTTGGTTGTATGCGTTTTTTTTATTGCTGGAAGTTGGATTATCATTGATGAGTTTTGTTTTAAATGCAGGTGATGGTGTCTAATTTCCTTCAAAATGCTATAAGAGCTGATCGATAAAGTAAGAATCAAGTATAATAATGATCTGTCATCTGGATTATCAAGTTTCAATTCTTGGTGGGTGGAGATGCTATGCTAATGGGGTCATCAGATGCTAATATTATGCTGCTCTAAGTAGACGCAACTATATGATTTCCAACCAAATATGCTTCAGATGTCTTAATTCGTTTCATATACTGTTATTTTTATGTAAGTTATAACTAATATGATTTTTATGTAATTGATGCAGATTAACAAAGATGAAAAGTACGACAGAAAGTTAAAGTCTGGACTCTATTCTCTGTAGGTAAATTGTTGACTATTGACTTTTTCATTTTTTAACAAGACTAATCTCCATTCTCCACTATTGGACTTGTGCATATGAACTTATGTTAAAAAGAAAACTTTCGAGACTAATCAAACAAATCGAACAAATGAACCAGGTGGTTTGCGTTTATTGCTATTTTTTTTATTCAGTTGCATGTTTAGTTATTGTAGTAATACTAAAGAGTTGATATCTACATGTATATTGCTTTATACAACATGTGCAAAACTTTGGGCAACCATTCTTCCCGGCAATTCGGGTGGGTGAGACATTAGTTGAAGAACGAGTTATAGATGTATGAGGAGTTTTACATGGTATAGACCATTCACTTCAAAATCGGCTTACAATTAAATGATGGTTGTATAACTACTGCTAATGATTATTTGTTTTTAAAAGGCATAAGAGTCTGGAAATAAAGTACTGAACAACATCATATATGGACCTGGAGGAAATAAGTACTGATATTGTAAGGTAATTGATTATTCACTTTAATTTGCATTGAAGTAGGGATCATTTGTTTTGTTTATAGCTATATGTTCTATACAGAGACTTGATGTTTTTAAGTTGTATTTTTACTCATTCTTAAACAATAATGTGATGTTTGCATGCCTTTAGTTTACATTTTCACAAGCTCATAACTTTGATTTTGCGGCATATAGTAAAACGTCTGCTTGGTTTAGGTGATGAGTTTGCAAAGAAAGAAAAACACTTTATGCTGATTCGAAATCCCCTTCATATATTGTTATTTTTTTTTTATTTCGTTGAAGTTCACTTAATATTTCAACTTCAAACTTTATATTAATATATTAAATTTGTTTTTACTAGAACTTTTCTACTCTACCATAACCTTATTTAAGTATTTTTCTTTTAAATCTTATTTTTACGGTTTTTTTTTATGATTTACAGCAACTGCAGAACTTTGGGGAGCCTTTCTTTTTGTTAATTCATGAAAATGAAAATTTGGCGGACGTTAAAGTCCGAATTCAAAGGAAACAAGAAGTTCCAGATGACGAGTTTTCCAAGGTAGGCTCTTTTTTTAATCGTAAACACTTGTGTTAAAGCACATGCTAACATTTGTCTTCTTTGTATTTCAATGGAAGTTTGCATTTTTATCATTGGGGCGTCCGGCATATCTACATGATTCAGATGTTGTATCTAACCGTTTTCAGGTTCAAAGTTTCTTTTTTAATATACGTATGTTCATTCATTGTAGTACCTACATTGATTATTATTTGGCGTGTGTCTTTTAAAGAAAATCAGGTACACGTTATTTTCTCCTTGAATTTTGAGTGGTGTAAAAAGAAAAAGATTGATTCTGATATTTGTTTTTCATTGTAAAATTGCAGAGCTGTCACACATTTGAGAAGCCAGTTAAATGTTCTTCGGACAACAGGGCGTTTTTATGTAATGTTACCTTATTTGAATTACTTTTATTGATACACTTATGATTAATGTAATTTAATTTTTTCTACCCGGGTTTCTTCGATTCTATGGCCATTTTTGATGATGTGGCAACTTTTGGTGGATGTGGATTTTGAGTTTAGGAGGGAAACATCTCAATTCTTTATACACAAACCAAAACTCTAAAAACACAAACCAAAAAAGATGTGGTACGCGGGATCCGTTTATTATCGGGTCGGATGTATGGGTTTTCCAAATTTGAAAACGGATCCCTTATATTTTTTTGAGCGCTTTCTTCCTCCACACAATTCCATATTTTCACAAACCTAAATCTGAAACTCTTTGTAAACCCTAACATACTTCATCGCCGCTTTCGTTCTTCTCCATCTCTGTGTTTTCTCTTATCCATTGAAGCCGCTTATTCGATTCTATGAGGTATGTTAATCCCCTACGCATTTCATCTTTCAATTTACCTTTCTTTGCAAACCCTAACCAAACCTCTGCATCATCATCTTCTTCAGACAAATCATTCCTATTAATCCAGCCAAAGGATGTTTCTTTGTTTATAATTTTATTGTTTTTGATTCCTGTGTTTTATGATTCTAATCACGTTAATCATTTTTTTCTTTTTCTTCTCATAAACCCTATAGACTGATTCTATACGAACCTTTGCTTTGTTCTTCGGCGGTTCATCCGTTGTTAAGACAGGTATGTTATTTGTTTTTGATGTTTGCAGTTTATGTTTTTTTATGTTGTACATATTTGTTTTTTTTTATTCCAAAAGCCCTACATTCTAATATTGTTCATTCGATAAATTTTTTATAACTCTTCATCAATCTGAAGAACAGGTATGTTTTTATGATTTCTTCGTTTTATCATACTTTCTAATATTTCTTCATGTTCTTGATACCAAAGTTGAAAACAAGATTGTTGCTACTTTCTGGAAACACCCTTTTGGTAAATTAACCCTTTTGTTCTCTCATGGTAACGCTGCTGATTTGGGTCAGATGCAAGAGCTTTTTATTGAGCTTAGAGCTCATCTTAGACTCAATATCATGAGGTATTTTTGTGTTTTTGTTTTCAGCTTATGTTCCTTTAAAAAAATTATTGCTTTTGTTTTAAAGTTTTGATTTTTATCTGCATATTTGGTTGTGTTTTAGTCAAGAATCTTTGTGTTTCTTTATGCACTTGCTTTTGTTGTGTAGATTGATGAAATTAGGGGGTTGGATTTTAGGGAGTTTTTGATTGTTCTGCTGGCTGTTAGTCTTTACTGTTGGGGTTTGATTTGTCTTTAAATATTTAGGAATATTTTGATTATATTGGATAAAAGTGTTTCTGTCTAATCTTCAGTTTTCATTTTTGATGTTACTGTGTTCACTGAACCGGAATATTTAAGGTGTCGATTCGGTACCTTCTTTTGACGTTTTCATTACCGGTCTGGTACGGTACCGGTTTTTACTTTCAAATATCGGTATTGTACCGGTACCTACACGTATCGTACCATGTATTTTCGTTACCGGTACCCGTTGTTGGGGATTTTCGGTACCGGTTAGTACCTCGCTCATTCCTAATACAACATGCTAAAAATTGAGCTTTGCGGGAGGAAATTTATCGTTCTTATGTGACTCGTGCTTCTAGCAAAGATAATACGCAAGTTGTTGAACGAATTTTAAAGCTTAAATTGGAAAAGGCTAAGCTTCTTGGCTAAAGTAGGTTTAAAATTTTGTTTATTGGTTGTTCTTTCTATCTGATGTACTGGGTGTGGAGTTTCTTGATACCAAAGTTGAAAACAAGATTGTTGCTACTTTCTGGAAACACCCTTTTGGTAAATTAACCCTTTTGTTCTCTCATGGTAACGCTGCTGATTTGGGTCAGATGCAAGAGCTTTTTATTGAGCTTAGAGCTCATCTTAGACTCAATATCATGAGGTATTTTTGTGTTTTTGTTTTCAGCTTATGTTCCTTTAAAAAAATTATTGCTTTTGTTTTAAAGTTTTGATTTTTATCTGCATATTTGGTTGTGTTTTAGTCAAGAATCTTTGTGTTTCTTTATGCACTTGCTTTTGTTGTGTAGATTGATGAAATTAGGGGGTTGGATTTTAGGGAGTTTTTGATTGTTCTGCTGGCTGTTAGTCTTTACTGTTGGGGTTTGATTTGTCTTTAAATATTTAGGAATATTTTGATTATATTGGATAAAAGTGTTTCTGTCTAATCTTCAGTTTTCATTTTTGATGTTACTGTGTTCACTGAACCGGAATATTTAAGGTGTCGATTCGGTACCTTCTTTTGACGTTTTCATTACCGGTCTGGTACGGTACCGGTTTTTACTTTCAAATATCGGTATTGTACCGGTACCTACACGTATCGTACCATGTATTTTCGTTACCGGTACCCGTTGTTGGGGATTTTCGGTACCGGTTAGTACCTCGCTCATTCCTAATACAACATGCTAAAAATTGAGCTTTGCGGGAGGAAATTTATCGTTCTTATGTGACTCGTGCTTCTAGCAAAGATAATACGCAAGTTGTTGAACGAATTTTAAAGCTTAAATTGGAAAAGGCTAAGCTTCTTGGCTAAAGTAGGTTTAAAATTTTGTTTATTGGTTGTTCTTTCTATCTGATGTACTGGGTGTGGAGTTGTTACAGTATGAGGTTTGGGTGAATGTTTGTTGTTAGTCACTGGCTAGAAACATTATGTGTACAATTTTTGGTGATTGAAAAAAATACTTGGTTAGCCAAAAAAACCCAGCTTTATTTGACTAGGAGTCGTTTTGTTTTTACAGGGATGAAGAGGTCTGGAGACGATCATGTTTCCGAGGGTGATTTTCATCTTACGCTGTTGATTGTCTCTGAATTGTAAGTCTCTAATTTGGATATACTTAACATCATTTGGCTTCATTTGGCTCTAAATGGTTTGATAAGAACTGTGCAGGAGTATAGTCATGGCTCTAACAACAGGTTGACCATTGCTATTGATTTTTGCGGTAATTTTGCCATCTTATTGCTCAAAATAGGTGTTTGTGTCTGAAGTAGGTAGTAAATAATTCTTTTGAACTGCAGGTTTTGGACTTTATATGAAGTATTTATTCAATTTCGGACTTGATGATGTTGGAGAACCAAAAGCACAAGTGGTTGCTAAACGAGTCATAGAAAGAGTTACAGGTGTAAACATTTGAGCATTCATTTATGATCATCCGTCATGTGTCAGGTTTTGATTCTACATGAGAGCATGTTTCTAACATCCGTGATTGTAGGAACCCCAACTACAAGGATGAAGACAGTGGCGAGTAATGTAGTGAAGAAACGAGTCTTTGAATTGTTTACACCTTTCAATGGTATGTAAACATTTTTTTTTTCATTTAACAATGATAGGAAAAGGTGCATTTGGAGAGGTATATAGTAGTTTCTTTCGTTAACGATATTCAAAAGTCACGTTTACCAACTCTTTTTTTGACCTGCCTTGACCTGTTGACCATTTGACTTCTAATGTATTCCACATGTTAGAATATGTAGGGAGAAGACTACCGGCAATGTGTATGCAATGAAAAAACTTAAAAAAAATCTGAAATGCTTCGTAGAGGACAGGTGATAGCTTATATTTATCAAACCGATTATCGTCAAGAGTTTATAAAAAAACGTTTAAAGTTGGTTTGGTTCTTACTTTCTTTGTTTTTAGGTTGAACATGTGAAAGCAGAAAGAAATCTACTTGCAGAAGTTGACATAATTGCATTGTTAAACTTTATTGTTCATTTCAAGATGAGGAATATCTTTACCTAATAATGGAATGTTTACCTGGTGGAGATATAATGACTTTACTTATGCGAAAAGATACATTAACTGAAGAGGAAGCTAGGTTTTATGTCGGAGAAACTGTTTTGGCAATCGAATCCATTCACAAACATAACTATATTCAGAGGTTATAACGATTTTCCTTAATTCACTTCATACAAACACGTGACGGTTTTTTTTATCAGAAATGTAATGTTTTTTAACTGTGACAGGGATATTAAACCTGATAACTTGCTCCTTGATAAATTCGGGCACATGAAACTATCAGATTTTGGATTATGTAAACCGTTAGACTGCACTAATCTTCAGGAAAATGATTTCACTGCTGCAAAGAACTTAAGTGGGGCTCTTCAAAGTGATGGACGCCCTGCTGTACCGAGACGCACTCAACAGGAGCAACTACAACATTGGCAGAGAAATAGGAGGATGCTGGTATGTTATTTTTGTTTAGAGTAAAATGCCATTTTTGTCGCTGAGGTTTGGCCAGTTTTGCCACTTTCGTCCAAAGGTTTGTTTTTCCGCATCTAGATCCAAAAGGTTTGAAATCTTGCCATTTTTATCCGGCGCGTTAACTCCATCCATTTTTTAACGTTAAGTCAGGGATATTTTCTTCTTTTTGTTAACTTAAAGGGCAATTTGATTTTTTCACGTTATGTACAAGTATTTAAAATACTGAACTGCCCTTTAAGTTAATTAAAAAGACGAAAATACCCTTGACTTAACGGAAAAAATGGATTGAGTTAACGAGTCGGATGAAAATGACAAGTTTTCAAGCCTTTTGGATCCAGATGCGGGTTAACGAGTCGGACAAAATGGCATTTTACTTAAACATCTGGGTCAAACTGCGGGTTACTTTTTATTGCTAATAGTCAAATGGCATTAACATCCGTTTTTATTGTTTCAAGATATCATGTTGAGGACCGAACGGGTAAATAAAAAAACTAAATTTAAAAGGAAACGAGTCAAACCTTTCCAAAAACGTTTCAGGTTCGTATCTAACTAGATGTCATAGTTGCTTCAGTCTAAATAACATATTTTTGTATGTTTTATCTTATCGTTAGGCGTGCCACTGGAGATATGATGATGGGCATCCAATTATGAGTGACGAAGGGTTTCCGGCATAGATCGGAAGTGCATGTCATGGCCTATGCGTAACTACATGATTAGACGCCTGGACAACATATGAAAGCCTCGGTGGTAAGTCATTCAGACCTGATGGATGTATAACTACTGTAAAATGAAGATATGTTGTGTTAAAACTTATGACTTAAAATTTGTTTACTATATAAAATAGTTAGGCTATCACTATTGATCTTCAATTCAGTTTGTTGACTATTATTTACTCCTATTATTTTTTTATTATTACCCATGTCACCCATTTTCTTTTAAGTTATTCGGTTACAATTCATCTTCATTTTCATAATAAAAACATAGGTGTTAGTATTATCATTATCTTTTAACTGCATGTTGGGCATATTTGTTTTTGTATTCAGTTTATATACTTTAGTGTGCATGCTGAGCTACAAGACCTGATGCAAGCTTCAGTTAGTTTTAAATAGTTTTAATATCCTCCAAGAAATCAATAGTTTTAATATTTATTTATGGCTGCAAAACTATTAAAAGATGTTATAGCAATATACAAGTTCTTGAGGATCCACATATTGGTTCAGTTTGGCTGCTTGATTTATCATAAAAAGGTAGAGGTACACACAAATCTACGAGTACCATAAAAGTCACTTTTGCCAGTAGCATGAAATGAACCCACTACGAAGCGTGCGCTTACTTTACTTACCTTTCTAAATTTTGTTGGTGAGCAGTTATGTTAACCAACTTACTGGGAGCGCATAAGCTGCAGTGGAGAACGTTATCCGCCGCGAGATAAATTAATTTTATAAATATTTAAGGCTTAAATTGTGACTACAAAAACAATATAGTTACAAAAATAGGGTTGCTAAAAAAACAAGCTAAAGAAGCAACTGGTTCTACAAGAAGGTGGTCAGCTAAAACCGAAAAGATTCTCTGTTTCGATCACACCAGAGGGGATTGAAAAAGATCTGTTTGCCATGAGAGGTAAAAGGCCCTTAGGTCCAACAAGAAGAGAACCAAGAAGATGCAGAATGATGTTGATATAAAGAAAATACTGTGTATTCAGTTTATAGATTAATTTATACATCATTATGTTATCGCTAATGTACTCCATGGTACTACTTTTGCAGGTTCTCATTCCTGGGAGTTCACTCTTTGGAGGTCATATGGCACGTTTTTAAACATTATCAGCTCAATAATAGTTGTTTGCTAAAGCTAAATTGAAGCTGAAATAACATTTTATTTATTAGTTCTGATATAGATCCGGCCAAGTGGTTTCTGCATTGTAGTTCCAAGTATTTTTGCATGAAATTTTGGTTTGTCCTTCATATGACAAAATTAAAAGAGAATATTGTTGTGATTCCATTTGACTCTTTTCACTATTGGGTATATAATATAGAGTCTATGCATATCCATCGAAATTAGATATTTGATTTCTACTTTGTCTTCATAGCAAGTCCCTTTTATTTTAGAAAATTAATTGATTAGATGGTAAAAAGCTATTGTTGAGGGCATAAATAATGAACAAATCTCACGGCATGTAACAATTTTGCAATCATGTATACAACATACTAAAGTAATTATTGATGATTTAGGGACAATATGTGGTTTTTGTGCCACATCAGATTAATGGACAAAACACGTCACAAAATTATCACCTTTGAACAAAACTAAACTTTCAACCAGATTGTGACTTAAAAAACAATGTTACGCTTTATTTGGCCATTATAACCCTTTCCTTTTTTTTTTTACTTTTATTAGTATATAAGTATTAGTTACAAAAAATAGGGTTATTATAACATCCCTCAAAAACTATACACCATGTATGAAAGAAAAAACTTAATTATATACTTTGATATAGGCTTTCTATGTTATTTCATGTAACGTTTCTTCCATGTGTAGATAGAATTTATTAATAATTTATGACATGTATTATGCATGCCATTGTCATGGGTTAATATTAACTCTATTAATTGTTTAGTACTTCTGTATACTGCAATGTGGTTACCATTATTTTTCATTAATTATAATATTCACTATTTTTGTTTTCTTAATTTATTTTATTTTATATGATGTTGGAAAACAATGGTTATTAACGTGCTTTGATTGAAACTATGGTAGTATATTTTCAGATGGTTGTGTCGTCTTCAGGCGGCGTAGACGAACTACGGACGCAAGACAATGGTGATTAGCGATGGTAGTTGCTCGGTTGGTTCACTCTGTACCGTTTACGGGGCTGTTTGGGATGAAGGAAACAGTGGCTCAACTCATTTCTTCATAAGTTCTTTCGCTTAACCGGTACCGTATCGCATAACATCGGGGTGCACATGTAAAGAAAAGGAAGGAGGCGCCCCATGGAAAAAAAATGTTATTTTACGGCAAATAACGTTTGAAAACATGTCTTTTAATTTCAACATTGGTACCGCATAGTATTGACACCAAATTTTAACTTATTTATTTAAACACTTAATAACATTTGAAAGCATGTCTTTTAATTTATTTAATGACATAATTAGATTATAAATTGATTTTTCCTGCCCGGGAAGTTCCCGGGTTATAAAGATTCACAACTACATGGTATATTTTTATTAATTAATATATATAGATGTATATTTATTTTTTAGATATAAAGATTCACAACCCGGGAGCATTCCCGGGTTATAACCTAGTTTGATATATATAATAATTTCTTTAAAACCGTTAAAAATTATTTCTTTTTGGAAAGTTTATTAATTAAATAGAAAAAAAAATTCTAGAAATAGATTCATGCCGGCGAGCCTAGTAAGACAAGCATATTAATAATACAATATTTTATTAAATAGAAATAAAAATTCCAAAAATAGATTCATGCCTAGCCTAGTAAGACAGGCAATAATACAACCTAGTAAGATAGACAATAATACAATAATTTTGTTATAAAACTAGCCTAATAGCAAAACAATACAAGAAAACCTATGAAGTACGGGGACGGCATATTGCATCGAGTACCCGTCCCGGGGACGGAAACGCATATGGGACGGCTCGAGGACGTTTCCCAAACATACCCGGATATTGGGGACTTCTATAAAACCGTACCCGATATTGAGTACTTCCAAAACAGAGTACCGGGGATGTTTCCTAAAATATTTAGGGTTTTAACCCTTTTAATTTTCAAATACGTAAATCGGCCTTTTAAAATTATATATGCTACGTCGGCCTTTTATAAATATATATGCTATTCTAAACATTCACGTATAACAAGTCTGATCATCATCTCTATTCAAGTATTCATCATTCATCGAAGGTGTTGGGTTTTTGGAGGTTGCCGATCTTTCGCTAGATGAACCGGAATTTGAAAACGTTTTGATTATTGATAATTAATTACCAATGGTTGATGTAGTGGTTTTGGAGTTTAATATATTTTTGGACTTTGTTTAATATATTTTTATTTTTGGGACTTTGTTTAATATATTTTTATTTTGGGAAATTGGCGTGTAATAATCCCACCTAGACCTTATTGGCCATTAATAATCCCACCTCAGAATATTCCCTCCATCAGTCCCACATTTCACTTATTTTTCCTACAATGGTCCCCCGTTAAAAAAACTTAATGGAGTTAAGTTTTTTTTTCCAAATTACAAACAGATTTTTTAGGGCTTTTGATTAGAACGACGATACGGGTCCATTGATGTAAAACTTGCCTCGAAACAGTGCTTCAAACGATGAAAACGTCGCTTCAATTCGGGTGTTTAAATTTCCAATTAACCAAAATCAAGTCACTTGGAGCACCATTTCGAAGTAAGTTTTACATCAATGGACTCGTATCATCGTTCTGATCAAAAACCCTAAAAATCTGTTTGTAATTTGGAAAAAAGCTTAACTCCGTTAAGTTTTTTAACGGGGGACAATTGTAGGAAAAATAGGTGAAATGTGGGATTGGTGGGGGGAATATCCCGAGGTGGGATTATTAATGGCCAATAAGGTCTAGATGGGATTATTACATGCCAATTCCCCTTTTATTTTTGGGACTTTGTTTAATATATTTTTATTTTTTAATATTATTTTTTGCCGTACCCGTATCTTGTATTTTTGAGTTTTGCCGTTACCCGTACCCGTATCGTCCCCGTACCCCAGTCCCGTACCCTTATCCGTGCGACGTAGAAGAGAACAATAGGGAGGAAGATATTGATATTATTGAATGAGTGTATATTAGAAGATGTACAAGAGGGTATATATAACATAAGAAAACTTATGGAACAAGCCTAATCTATTTTAGGTGTTGATAACCACAAGAATAATAAATATATTTATAACACTCCCCCTTGGGTATTAACTTAATACGCTTTGAGATGCCGCCTCGTTAAAAACATTGCTAGAAAAACCCAATGGGACAAACCCATAGCTAAGGGAAAAAGAGTGCATTGCATATTGTCTCCCCTTGATAGTGTTTCCTCATTAAAAACCTTATTAAGAAAACCCAGTGGAATAAAACTTAGGGAACGAAAAAAGAGTGCAACTTGTATGATACTCTCCTTATTTGAATATGTAGCCTTTAAGTAACGTGTGTCGATCTTCCATGAAATTTGCTCAAAGCTTTGTAGCTAATGAAATTGTAACACCTCGTAAAATCATGTCCAATGATGTGTTGACACGTGTCCCTAATCCTAACTATGTCAAACGTTGACTAGGAGGGACTATTATCGCCAAACAATTAAAACCTTGAATGTGAAAGGACTGAAAGTGTCAACATGCTTAAACTAAGCCTATGAAAGACCTTACACGATATTCGTATTCTCATATTAAGCCACTTGTTGGATAATCGAAACCGTTTGCGATAAACTCAAAAGTTTCGATAACGGAGGGTTAAAAGCGTCAACATGTTAAATCTTACCTCTGAGTGACCTTTTAACGAATCTGGAATATTTGATGCTCGGTCATATCTCGGTATACCTAATATCTGGTATGTTATTGATAAAAATGCAAAAATATTATTCGTTGCGCAATTTGGGTCGTTTTCGCGTTCGTTAAAGCGTTTGTCGCAATTTAGCGAAAAACGCGACCGTACAACCGAACGAACCGACATCCACGACCTTTTCGGGCATGATTCAAGTCCCTCATGCTTTAACGTCCATACAAAGCCTGAATCTTGGGTTAACGGGGGTTAAACGCGTCAAAAACACATTTAAACAAGTACAGGGACCTAACTTGCCAAAAGTTGAAACTACATGCTTGTGGTGGCGTCACGCGATGACCCAGGGATATCCTGGTCGCGTCACGAGAGCCCCTGTTCTGGGCAGAAGGATTCAGCAGCAGCAGCAGTTTGCAACTTGAATTATTTTTATTTATTTTATTAGTCTTGATGAACAAGTTGTGTGTTCACCAAGCATGGAAATCTGATCTAGACACATGTCACAATCATATTAGTCCTTGGAGAACACTCAAACACTTGGCATCATCCTAGCAAGTTCCCAAACACTATAAATATGAGGTGAAGATCATTTGAAAACTTGCACCTTTCCTTTCTTTTTCTCTATCACTCTAAGTTGGAAGTTCCTGACTATAAGGAGCATCCCATTGAGTTCTCTTCAGTCCCTAGGACCACTTGTAAGTGTTCCTTTCGTGACTAGTTATTTTATTTGGCTTTTAAAGCCGAAAAGTCAAGCGTTTACGACAAATGCTTTGACTTTTAGTTAGACCTTAAACGGTCAAGCCATTGTTCGCAACGAACGTGGCTACGTGATCGTAATTAGGTAGGTGTTAATCCCTCAAAAGGGCACCTGCTAAGAATTACGTTTGCTTGGTCAATTGACGAGTCAGCGTAGTATTACTTTAAAAAGTCAACGGGTTAGTTTTTTTTTAAAATAATTGCGATATGAGTTTAGAAGTGTTGTAAAATATGTTTTATCACTTAAAAACCTGGTAATAATTATTAGAACATGTATAAACATGTTCGGCTCGTCAATTCCAGTTTTAGGGTCGGTTCGTAACCGAAATTCGCGTAGTTTGACTTCTACGTTGACTTTTGGTTATAAACCGAATTAGTCTAGTATGCTACTGATTTAAAGTTCCATTATGATCGTATTATAATGTAGTATAACCCTATAAGGTTATATTACATGATCGAACTAGTAATCTTAGTTTATGCGCATGTTTCATTATTGTGCCGTACTTTGACTATTATGTCATTTTGTTTAAAAATAAGGTTTTAAATATAAATGAGCATGCAAATGAGATATGTACTGATAAGTAAACATGTTTAGAATATTTTAATGTTTATAATCTGGTCATAAACTGAGTTTACGCATATAAGCGTAAACTATGCTTTTAAAAGGACTAAATTGCCCTTTTTCACCCGAAATGAGTTTAATCATAATTTGAGCATAAAACTCATTACCTACTGATATGATATTATAATTAGGATTATTTGGGATGCTAAGTCAGATTGTAAACTGATTTTAACTTCAAGTTCATGTACAATGCCGATAAATGACGACAATGCTCCTATGGCACATAAAATGGGTTTTAAGCATAATATTCAAACCAAACCTTTTGCTTACTGATATGTTATGACAAATAAAATATTTTAACTAATCAAAGCTGGTCATAACATCAGATTTCATAAATCTTCACATAAATCGTCATTTAACGACTTTAAAGCCGATTAGGCGCATAGTATGGTTTTAAACCATATTTATGAACCAAGGTTTGTTACCTACTGAATTTATAAATCATTTTAAATATTTTTACAGTAGGTATAAGTCATGAACTCATAATCCCAAATATATATTCTCAAAACTATGTGTGAAATGACCAAAATGCCCCTACGGTGCATAGTTTAGTCTTAAGGCATAAACCACACATATATTTGACATCCTACTGATATGATATCATAATTTAACCATTTTACAGAATATTTATGACCATGACATCAGTTTACTTGCAAACTCCTTTTATAAGTTATAAAATTACCAAAACGCCCTTATGAGGCATAATTTGATTTTAAAACCTTAATGGGCATACAAGTTGACATCCTACTGATATTATAACTTGTTTAAAGTGTATTGGCATATGGAACTTGTTCATGACTCATCCGGTTACCCGATATCGCTTATACGCGTATGCTTAGACTTACGTAACTAGTTTACATAAGTTCACAGAAACATGTTTAACCTTATCGTTTTGATCTCAAAATCCAGAATGTACTTTGTTTACCCATATTGTACAAGTTCTAGTACTTGTTGGGTTTAAACTACATTCTATTTAGTATATGCTTAATCTAGCGAACCTATTCTTAAGTATCAGGTCATATCTAAAGGGATTACCTTTGGCCCATATACATTCTAACAGATAATAAATCTGTTCATTCCAGACTATAGTACCCCCCCCCCCCAGATAATCGGACTTGGATCAATTATACTTAGACTTGCGCCTTTTGCCAAATATAGTCTTATTGATTGGAAGCTAGCAAAAAGGTAAATACTCTTGACTTATTTTAGTGTAAACTTGGGATGACAATTATGCCTCTTGGAGCAGGTATTACATAAGTAAGTCGCCTAAGATTGCGCAAAAATGTAAGAATACGGTTTAATCTGTTTACTTAATAATTCATATAATTGGGGGTTAATGATACGATGTTCGGACAACCCAATGGGTTAATCAAGTATATAAATCTGGTAACAAGAATAAATCCCAAGATATATTTAAAGGATCGCCTATGGGTTTTCCATATGTATAAAAACTCTTTTCAAAAAACTATTTTTCCAAAGAGTCAGTTAATTGTATTTACCAGCTTTGGCTGACGTATTTTCAAAAGATTGAACAACAGATACCGAACCTTATTATAGGCTGGGAATACGGGTCGGCTAGAATGAAAGCTAAGGAATTTGCACTCCTGAAGCTTAAGGCCTATGATGTCTAAAGCTCTATTTATTTAGATCCTGCATGTGGGCTTGTATCGAACGCTTGTAATACTTTTATACATTCAAGCTTTATTTTAATAATTTTAATCCAATACTTCCGCTGCATATTATTATACTGTGATAACTGTTATCCAACCGTCACGATTGTACCCATCCGGGCCCACCGGAAATCGGGGTGTGATAGAAATGCCGCTTGATCCCTTGTAATACAGTCGCTTATGTTGAGCAATGTTGTATGATCTTCATATAAGACTTTTGGTGCCTCTCATCGAAAACAAATATCATACGATCCATATCCACGACTGTGTTGTGTTACATTCCCAACATCTACAAGACTAATCAAACTTGTTTTCATGGGTTAGTAAACTATAATCGAATATCATCCCTACCTAAAAGATTTGTGTTAACTCATTCCAATGTCTCCTCACTTGACACAAGCTATATCATGACAATAAGTTCAAGTGAAAGATATTATAATCCTGCATGGCTAGCAAGACATATTAATGCACATATTTCATTATGGTACTTCTAGAATAAGAATCTCTACATTGGTAGGAGAGGATAATAGTCATTCTTATAACAAATGACTAAACAACCTTTAATATACTTTAAGGTTGAGCTTTATTCATACTAAAATGTCCCAATATCTCCTGGATGTAGTTGGATAAAAGTATAATTACACATATACTCGAACTGAAGGTCTAGTAATAATTAGATTGTCGCAAGATCATTAAAAAAATTTCCCTCTAAAAGCTCGACAGTTTCTCTCGATGATGCCTAGACATCATCACTGTAAACTGCGATTATATGAACTTTTAAGAGAGAAATTTTGATATAAATATGCCAATTTTATCAAATTTATATCCATCTTTATTAGAATATATTTCGAGTTGTACTAGGTCAAATTACATTCTTGAGGTTTTGATAGCAATGCTTCAGGCATTATCAACCATCAGAGACTTTTTCAATCTTGACCACTATCTATGTGCATATACCCTTTTTAAGAGTTTTGGTACATGAAATCAAGAACATGCAATTCATTTCCAATCCATATTGTGCCATGCTAGTAAGTTGAGATATCAAAATCACCAGGCACACTATGTATGTATATTAGTCCACAAGATTTACATCCTTAAGATGTGTCAATTAACTTTTTAAGCACTTAACTGCTATCGAAAACTCATGAGGAGTTCCAGTTACATTCAATTCGATAAGATATATAACAAATATAATGTATCCGGATCCGGATATGTACATAATAATCAAGCTATTCTCGATAGCTTACTTTACATGAATTTAACAATTTAAATCCTTCAAGGACTTTCATGTTAACTTTAGTATCAAAATGATACATAACATTTATAAGACGCATGCCAAATCTCTCTTTATATTACCAAATGAATAAAATATTGGAAATTCAATACATCCACCACTAGAGGATACGTCTTCGAATCATCAATCATAGATATTTTGCGAAAATTCTTGTGCCACCAATTTTATCTGATATCACTTGATTTGATTTTTAATTCATAATTCGACATAAAAGAACTGTATGTATCCAATATATTTTACAACTTTAGTTGCATAGATTGTTGGTCCGAAAACTTTCCTTTCTATTAGAGAATTCATATCTGCCATATTTTGCCTCTTTCCATTTTGGCCAATCATTTCTTTGTAATCATTCACAGGCAAATCTAAGATTTTTATCCTCATCATTTCAAGCTCTATTTTATATACAAAATAATAACGAAATTGATTTTATTTCGATTCCATACATATCTTAGACATGATACAACTTATTGAGATCTATTTATTTTCTGGTACCTATGGTTCTTATGGAACCATCATGTCTAATGTCTCTTCAGGAGACCTTTGTAATATAACTTAGACTTGACCATCTTAATTAGTTGCTCCAACTTTTGAAGAATTTTATTATTGGAATCAACTAGTCTACCACACTTCAGATGTGTAATAGGCTCATTACAAACATGTGGTTGTCCTTCTGGGACACTCATCTTAATTGGAGCATTAGCAGTTGGTATATGTGACATAGTCACCTTTTAAGGTCAGTAAATGCGTCTGATAATAGATTCGCTAATCTTTGTAAATGAGTTATTCTCTGAACTTTTGGTTCACACTTTTAGTTTTGAGGATCAATGATAATTCATACCAACTCATTTATTTTCCAGCTGCTTTTTATATTCCACTGATGTTAGGAATGCTAATCAATTGAGATGGATATCAATTAATTGATCCATAAATAAATATCTCGTGAAAGGCTCTATTCGTTATCATATATTCCCAACCACCTTTTAAGGTCCCATCTTTGTGCGTAGTGGTAGATTAATTTCAATATGTAACGCACAACCAAAATCTTAGAAGGGATATCTTTGGTTCCTGATAAAAAACCAACTATAGTGGGGAGAAACTATTACAACTTGTTAGCTTGATGTGAATTAATGTTATTGCATATGTAAAATCACATGTACTCAAATTTAAACATAAACTTTTGCTCTCATGATTATTGGCTTTGCAATTAATTGTAGACGTTTGGTTACCGTCTTCAACAAAAGCAATTCGTGTATAAATATACAGAAAGTTCAACACTTATCCCAATAATCATTTATCACTTGAGAATTAAATTCACCACATGCTTTCTATCTTCGTTGTTAAGACAAATCATGCAAACTTCAAGTTGTATACATGATAACCATTTAGACGATGCATCGATTTAAAACACTAAATGGTATAACGATAGAACATTCACATTCTTTTATCACTTCCAGAATATTTAGGGATACACACCCTTCTTTATTTAGAAAATATATAATTTCTCTTGAGAGCAAACATTACATGCTTATTATCAACTTGAAGAATCTTCCAGTTCTTCAATATGTTTCACATCATCATTGACTCGGTGTGGTCTAACCGGTCATGCCAATTAATTTATTAATCATGATCCATAAACTTCTAGTTTATGATAATATGTGCTTTATATACATAACTAAAAATACAAGAGAATAATGTATTATTATATTTATCCTTTTCACATATTATTATTCTCATATAATCACTCCCTTTATTTGCCACTTGTGGTGATCATATTCTTTATTAACATGATCATCGTTGCATTTCATTTTAATGGTCGATCTCACTATTAACATATCAATCTTTACAATTTTCTCAATGATGTTCATGATCATAATGATCAATATATATTCACTTCATGGATCAGAGTAAAACCAAACAAGTTTCATGGTTTTTTCATTATTTATTTGAACATAAAGATATAAAGTTACTTCAAACCATTCATACCCTTTTAATGGTATTGCCACTTCAGAAGTATTTTAGAGATTTGACAAACAAAACTTGTTTTATCTGATTTTTCCCTTGTAAATAAATTTCTCCTCACATAACATCAATTGAGAAGTAATTATATGTCCAAGTATCCATTTAATATAACTTTGTAATGAGATTCCACTTCGGGTGTCATACTAAACATATTTATACTATTCCATGAAAGTGATTATAAATCACAATTTTGATTATAGTATCCTTTATCTATATAAACTAGGTTATAACCCGGAAATTTTCCGGGTTGGAAAAATTAATTTACAACAAATAAAAGTATAAAAATAACACTTTTAACATCTAAAGTATCCTCTTTCCCTTTTCTCTATCATAATTTTTTAATTGGTTTCTTAAACTTTTTCTTGTTGTAAAGAGCCATAAAAACATATAAAAGCAAGAATGTAAAGTACACGTCTATATTTAGAGAATTTACATTGGAATCTCTATTCTATATTATATAGAGAAAATAACAGAGGAAACAACAAAAATACCATCACATTGGAATTTCTATAATAGAAAAAAATTAAAGTAAAGTACACCTCTATATTTATAGGGTCACATACTCACATTCAACCCTCAATATTATTATTCTGAGTCTGAGTCTGTAATAATCTAATATGATTTTGAAAAACTTCATTTATACCACAGCCTCACCAATTTTGAAAAGACCCATTTAAAAAAAAAAGACTCATTTCATCACAACCTGTTTTAATCGAGTTAATCACACCACTTACCAAAGGTGAAGCCTTCTTGTTATCCTCTAAATATCTTTTGACATCTATACATAAAATAAATACAAACAAACTAATCATAAGTCCGTCTTTAAACAATTTTTCAAAGTTTACCTACTTGAACAATTAGAGATAAATATAAAGCAAATCACCTGTTAGCTAAACGGTTGAAATTGCTTTTTTTTTTTCAGCAAACCAAACTTTATTAATTACCAACCCAACCTAAATTAGTTTGGTTTGATGAGTATTTCAGTATTTGTTTTGACATTAACCCATTTCATTTACAAAATAGAATTGGTGATATAAATTACATTGTCATTCCTTCAACTTCATATTTAGAAAACACACATTACATATTTTACATGTTTTCCTTGGAGAAAAAAAGGAAAAAAATCATTTGAAAAGTACATTAATAAGCTAAGGCACGAGATGTCGCATTTGGAAAGATTTAATTGCTTGGCCTTCCATTATATCACCTGATTAACAATGAAATTCATAAATTTTACATATCTCTAATAATGATTAACAGATGGTCCATAAAAATATGTCTTTTATAAAAAGTAATGAATCTTCTAATACCAAACCATGTCAATATTTAGGTAAGATAATTGATTAACAATTGAACCGACGAACTTGTAACCCAAATGTAACACCTCGAAAATTCACGACCCATAAAATAAAGACACGTGTCACGTACGGTAAATGCGTCATAAACTCGGGTCAAGTTAAAGATGTGTGGTAAGATTTAAAAAGTGTTGACATGTTAATTATCACCTCTGAGCGACCTATTTATAAATCTCAAGGCCCAAATCTTTTTGGTAAACATCTGATATGCTCAAATCAGGTAAATTCTGATAATATATAATTCAAGCATGCAAAAGATGGGATTCTATGTGCAATTGCGACAAAAATTCATATTAAAAGCATTCTTAGATATGTCCAAGGATGTGTAAGTGCATGGCAAGGCCTTTATAACCTTTCAGACCTGATCAAGTGGTCCCATTCTGTTGCTAAAGGCCCTAGATTCGTATTAACAAAAAATTGCATGGTCAAAGCTTGGAAATTTACAAGTTTTTGTTTTCTGGTCATCAGATACGGACCGTATGGCTTTAGGCTTACGGTCCGCAAGCACTGCAACTGGGCGATACAATTCAAGTTCGGTTACGGACCACATCTGTCTGGGCTTACGGTCCGTAAGAGGTGGATACGGACCGCAAGGGGTTATGCTTACGGTCCGTAAGACCGTCGCTGGCAGCAGAAAATGGACAGTTGCCTGTTCAGCCTGTTGCACCGCCTTAGGAGAGTGGTTTTCGAGTTCAGGGGCTTTGCAACTGGTTTTTGGAATTATAGGGACACATGGATACATCTGGGATCAGTCCTAGACTTTTGTGGCAAGATCTTATAACTTGTTCTTGGCTATATAAGGACTTCAATGTTGCAACATTTCCTTGCTCATTTCAATTGCACTTCAAGCATTACTCTGGAACTCTTGGGACTTCTAGCAGACTCCATCAACCTTATTTAGTGCTTAGGACCTTTGTAAGTGTCCTCAACCCCTCTTAATTCAGTTTTTAATTAGCTTAATGACCATAAGTCAAACTTATCGTAATTAAGGTTTGACTTCGTGATTAATCACTAATGGTCCAGTCATTAGTTAAATTAAGAGTAGTTATAAGTTGGTAATTATGTGGGTAATAAACTTCTAAGAGTGCACCTACTGATTACCACCTTAACTTGGTCAAATGTCGGGTCAAAGTTAATCTTAAAAAGTCAACATAAAGCTTATTTTCAAATAAACACATAATTAACAATGTAGAACCCATGCAACCTGTTTTATCACTAATATAACTTGGTCAAATGTCGGGTCAAAGTTAATCTTAAAAAGTCAACAGAAAGCTTATTTTCAAATAAACACATAATTAACAATGTAGAACCCATGCAACCTATTTTATCACTAATATAACTTGGTAATTAATGTAAGAACATGTCCAAACATGTTCAACCCGACAATTTTCAGTTTAGGCTCGGTTCGGAACCGAAAGTCGCATAAATTGACTTTTGCTTTGACTTTCAGTTCTGACCCAATGAAGCATGTTTTAGAAATGCCTTAGAGCCTTATTAGGACCAGGTTTCATGTTAGTATAACCCTCTATGATTATACAACTTGGTTCATTAGTTATCCGATTCATATGCATGTTTCCATTAAATGCTTAAATGTTGACTATTATGCCCTTTTGACCTTAAAACATGATTTTTGAAAATGTAAAAGAATAGAAACCTTCATTACCGATTTATAGACTTGTCCCTAAAATTTGACATCAGTTTGAGGTCTAGATTAGGAGTTATGCTCATTAGCGTAATTAGAAAGCTTTTTATTAAATAAACGGCGTAATTAGCATATAGCCTATCTAAACCCAATTTTAATACCAAAATTTTTACCTACTGATATAAAATAATATTTTGGGATATTTGAAGATTTTTATTTAATTTTAGGCTAAGCATAACATAGAGTTCTAAGCTAGATTCGGTAATTGCCGGTTTTGCCCTTTTGGGCTATAAGATGAGTTTTACAAATTATTTTGATGCCAAACCTTTTTCTACTGATCTAATATGATAAATAAAATATTTTGAGCCTTCTGGAATAATAAAAATATAAGCTTTCCTTTAAAAACCCGAAAATAGCTCAAAATCGCCTTTTTAAACGTTTTTAACGCATAGTATGTATTAAAACTATTTTAAACATATATGGTTTGATGCCTACTGATATTTTCAGTAAATTTTTATATATTAACACTAAGCAAAAGTTTTAAACTCAGATTTCCAGTTTTGACCTTTTAAGCCTATGTGAAATTACCAAAATGCCCCTAAGGTGCATAGTTTGGTTTTAAATGATAAATTTTACATATATGTAATACCCTACTGTTATAACTTATTAAATTAAGTATTTTTACTGATTATATTAGATCTGTAACTCAGATTATTATTTAAACTCTTTTATAACCTTTAAAGTGACCAAAATGCCCCTACGGGGCATAGTTTGAGTTTAAATCCATTTCAGGCATAATAGAAGATATCTTACTGATGTCACAACATATGTAAGGCATATTAACTTAGGAAACATGTATATGACTCATATGGTTACCCGTTACGCATCTTGCGCGTTCGATTCGGTTTATGTAACTAGTTTGCATAAATTGACCGAAACGGGTCAAACCTTATCATTTTTGTCTCAAAATCCAGAATGTGTTTAGTTTACCTATATTATACAAGTCTTCAAACTTTTCGGGTCTAAATCACATTCTATTCCGGTCTTCGCTTAATCGTGCGTTTGAACCGTATCTTCCTTTAAAACTAACCGGTCTAAGTTTAGGCTTAATTAAAGACCCGTTAGGAATCTAATAGGTTATTAAAAACCTTTGTTCCAGAATAGGAGACCCGGTAAAAGCTACACGCACTTGCTATTTGTGATTAATACTTGCAAAGGTAAATACTTTTAACTTATTTTCCCTATACGGGCTTGGGGTACGGTATATAAAATACCGCTTGGTCGGACATTGGATTTTTAATTGTATGAAGGTTAAATTATTGAAATGTCCCGTTTAAATTGTTTTGTTTGCTTAAAGCCTTTGGGGGGTTAATGACCATGTCCCGGATATCCTTGGCATCATTTTACGAAATGGCCACGACCTAAGCACGGGGTGTAGGCGTACACCCGACAATGCATAAATAAATAATAAGGTATAACCGCCGGTTTCGGGAGTAACTCGCCGCGGGACTATATCATGTGGTGTGTCTATTAATCTTTAACCCGGTGTCAATCCGGGCTACTGAACGTATAACGAACATGTAATTCTTTTACAAGTTTATATATAAATAATTATCCCAAGTTATATGTAGGATCGTGATCTGACCCAAACGAGTCGTTCAGAGGTGTTCAACTTCGTTTCAGGTGCGGAATAACAAGAAACGGAGGTAGAAATAGCTGTTTCTTCACTTTTAACACTGATTGTATTGATTAACACTTGATTACACGCAGTTCTTCACACCGGCAGAGCTTCGGTATGGAATACAAGGACTTCATAACTATCTGGTTTCGCTCAAATGATCACCTATATATAGGCTGATGGTTTCGCTCCAAGGACCATGTCCATATGAGCGAAACCTTACATGTACGAATAAGCTAAACCTCTTGACCATATAAGCGAAACCTCTACCTAATGTCCCTATGAGCGAAACCTGCTCACTAAACACATATAATCTCCTATTTTCTCGTAAAACGCGCCCTAATCTATACAATACAATGCAAGACTCGATACAAGACAAAGTCGACAGATGTAGTGCACCAACAGACTCCCCCTCAGATGTTGACTGTAACGCCCTAACACGTTTTAACCTAAGATTCGCAGCGGAAATACATACCTAAAATTTTCTTTCAAGATATCCTTTCTTTCACTTAAATACATTAATCCCTTTCTATAATTTAATTAAAATCTAACATACATATATCGAATTAAGTAACCACATACACACCCACGTATAATCCAAGTCTTGACTCGATCTTCAACCGCTTACACTCCATGACGAGAAGTCCATAAACCTGTACAACCTGCAGTCACCACATACAAACACATTATTAGCAACCGGTGACCTCATACTTGATTTTAACACGTACGTAATAAGGCATCCACATCTCTTGATCTCGCTTATATAAATCCATTCGCCCATCTTTTCCATCACTCTCGTTAAACTTCAAAACCAATCCTTCAACTTCCATTATGCATAAACCTGTACTTCCATTCCATTCTCAATAGAAAACGATTAGCATCTTTAGATCCATTTAATATATGTAGGTCCACCTATACACATAGACAAGTCTCATTCGTTCGTGCATATAGCTAAATACTAATTCCCTCATACATACCTTTCTATTCGTACACATACTTACAATCAAATCCATAACTATATGTATAATTTCTTATCTCATTTTCATGCATAATAACATCATGTAAGCTTCCTTCTTACCCGAACTTAATAAGGACTCTATCTTAACCACTTTCGACTCATTTCCCATAAAACCCACCTTCGTAATGCCACCGAGTCATATTTTTCTTGCATAATATTCAATAATTAACATTATGAATAACGTACATTACCAAACTAAAGGGTAAGTCCGGAATTCACTTACCTTGTGCGTCCGTAATTGTGTTCGCTTACTTGAGTCTCCTTAGTCCGTTAGCCTTCCACGCTCTCAACCATCTTGACATGATTCCTATACATTCATGTCATTACATTCACATTCTTATTAGCATATATGCTTATACATATGAACAACCATATCAAATTCACATCTCATACATGACCTTCGTTAATCCATTCAATCAAGCATAAAGCATACTCAACATCATCCCTACATAATCTTCACATGAACTATTTATGTTTACCCATTACTAGCATACAATTTCACTTCTTATTGTCTTTTAGACATTTCATCAAACACTTGGTGTGCGTACTATTTTCTAAGCATAATGTACAAGTGCCTTAAGCATGTTCTTTCTTATTTCATCTTATGAACCCTCACATTCAAGCAAAATCTCATAATCATAAATTTCACATTAAGTTTATCTATCTTAGTCTATCATACAACACCTTATACATCAAAAGATCACACTATAACATCTACAAGTTCCTCATGATCATCATCTTCACACTCATGCAATGGGTTTCATTCTAAATCACCCAATTACTTGAAATTATTCATAACACAAGTTCTATTTGGTGTTTCTAACACCTCTACGTGCTTAATTTCATACAATTTCATGGATTGATCATAACCCACTTCAAACAAGATCATCAAATCTAAGTTCTAAGACATACCTTATGATCCCCTTGTGAAGGTGATCGTTAATTCATGTTCCTTCCTGAATTTGAGCCCCAAATCATCCTTCAATTTGATGAATTTGATGATGTAGGGTTTGGCTCCTTGGAGCCTCTTCTTGAACGATCCAGAACACACACACGAGGTGTGTGTGTGTGTGTGTTTTCATTTAATAAAACAACTTTCAAGTTGTCCCACTTTGGTCCCTCATGTTTCGTTTTAATTAAATAAGGCCACAACCCTTCGTTTAATACCAACGATACTAATATTCAACTAGGTTAGTCATTCCTAGTTAATATTCATTTACGGGTTCAATTTTACCCCTAACGGTATTTTTACCCGTTCCTTTATATTAAACGGGTTTAAATTACCAAACCCATTTTTGGGGTGTTACATTGACGGAGTCGACTATCGAGTCACGATAATGCTGTGTTTTCACTTCTTCAGTCTTGATCTGTCTCTGGGCTTTTCTCTCTCTATCTTTATCAACAAACTCCCCTTCTTGAAAATCTTCAGACTCCCCCTAACGATTTGCTGGCATTCCTTTGTTCTTCAGCAACATCTGCTTCAGGATCTTTGTCTGGCTTTCTTTATCTTCAGAATCCGAACCCTGACACTCTATCTTCAGATTCAGAATTGAAACTTGGCTATTCCTGCACATTCTTAACCCAGAAATAAGTTTTATGAATTTAACAAATTAAGTGCATCAACACTAATTCTCTTTCATAAACATGTGCACCAACAACAACTCTCCCTCTAACTACTTTCTTTATGATGAACCACTTGTTGATTTCCAAAACACATTTTGACAATTAAGACACATTCCCCCTCACAACAATGTCATCATGTTTAGCACTCGGAACTTTGAAAATCAGCTTTCCAACATCAGTTGTCGAAAATCTTTTTGACTTTTTCAAAAGTTTATGCTAAAACACACACAAAATCTTTTTGGATTTTTCTGACAGAAAGTAACTATCATCACTTGCAGAAACAACAAAATGCAGAAATGAAATATTTACAAACAATATTTTTGTGAGTTTGTGTAAGAGGATCATATCAGTTTCTGAGACATATCAACAACACCGTTAAGCTTCATTTCATTTTAAGTTCTAAACAATTCACCTAGATTGTCAGTATATTTGTCCACTTAAATTTTCACACAAAGTTCAACTGTTTCGAGATACGATATTAATGTCTTAGAAACTTAAACTTATTCGTGTGTCCCACTACTTGAATATACTCCCGTATCCAGATCCCAATATTCAGTCTTACAGGTGAGTATACCACAGATGATATCTGTAAGGGGTTATAAATTATGAAGAATCATGAGAGCTCAGGTCAGAACTACCGTTCAGCAGAGAGATCATGACTCAACTTTTGGGTGTGTCCCCTTTAGAGGATCTTTTGATTACAACAGCAATGACTATCAATTTTATTGTTTCATCAATTTGCTGAGGGCTGCGCTATGTTTCAAGCAAGCGGAAAGTATTCTCCGGGGACTAGGTCAGAATTTCCATTCAGCAGAAGTCCCAGGATAATACCCCAGATATCACTGAGCATAAAGACCTAGTATTTCAGAAAGAGGGACCTTTCAAACAAGATTTCGGGGGTTACCCATATATCCAAGAAGTTGTTAACCCACAGAACAAGCAAGTTTGAATTTAGATTTATATCTCGTCACAATCTACTAAATGTGCAAAAACCTACTGGCATATCCACAGTAAGATTGTTTATCACATTTTATCTAAACAATTCTTTAGCATGTTGTGACAGTCCACTGATGTACTATCATTTCCTCTTTTATACAACAAAACTCATTTTTTTGAAAACAACTAGACTCTTGACCCACTTGAAACATGAAATGTAAAACAAACTATACAGAAACTTGACAACCGATATCGAATCGCATCAAATCGCCATTCACTAGGCATAAACAATCAGAACTCCCCCTTTCAACAAACCATTTTCTCATTTAGATTTCAAAACACTTAAGTTTGTTTTAATCAAAATGATTTTTCCGGAAAATGAGTTTGTTTTTACCACTTGTAAGTTTACCACTTGTTAAGTATGGGGATATGGTTCATCATCTTGTCAGTTTTTATCAAATGAAGTAAATCAAGTACAATTTAATGTCCCTGATTTACCGTTTGCAATTAAGCAACCTCTGTACCAATTGTAAGAATTACCACTTTTAGGATCACAAACAATACCACTTGTAGGTATGACTAACCAATACCAACTGTAGGAATGTTACGTCTACATGCATCATTTTATCAATCCGAATGCCGATTCCTGCTTCGCACTTACCAACCTGGAAGCTCCGGCAAATCACACTTAACCTGTAAAAATTTAACTATTTAAAATTCAATCACACAATAATCAATTACTAAGAAAAATGCCGATTCCTAATCCGCGATAACAAACTTGGGATCTCCGGCATAGTCCTAAGACTTTACGGGAAACAAACTTCCATCCAAGTCTTCTCAGACTTGATGGCTTTCAGTTCTTGCACAGTAGGGTTGTAAGTTGCCTTTTTAGTTGCATAAAAATCTTTAACCCCCTTAGCTTTCCCATTCAACATTTTCCCAAAAATTTTCTTAACACTTCCATTAAATGTTTTCTCAACATCAAACTTAGTATTGTCGTTGTAAAACTGATTTGAGATATCAACCTTGCCAACTTTCTGTTTAACTTCTTCAAATTTCAGTGATGGAAACTCATCTTCATTCACTGAAATTTTCACTTCAACCTGTGGCTCTTCTGGCTTTGTGGAACCAGATTCATCGCCTGTACTTGGCTTGTCTGACTTTGAAAAATCAGATTCATCGCCAACTTTCTCATCAACTTTCTTAACAACCCACACTTGGTTGTCTTTCTCTTTCTTTTTATAAAAATTCTTTTTAGAACATTCACCAACCTCATAAGTTGAGTTTTCAAAAATTTTAAATTTTTCGATTGGTGGTTCAATATCAACAACTTTTCCTTTCAACTTGTTAGAAACTCCCTGTTTTGACTTAGCATTTTTCTGACAGTTCCCTGCAATGTGACCAGCTTCATTGCATTTGTAACAGGTTCTAGTTTCTTTTGAGTAACAAACTTCAATTCCATTCTTCTTCTTTTCAGCAAGAAACTCTTGGTTTGACTGTCTCCAGAATGGTTTCTTCTGTTCCTCTTCTGCACTTCCACCTGACACAAATTCTGTTTTTGTTTTAAAATTTTTCAAATTTTTATGATTTTCTGTTGGAATAAATCCAAGACCTTTCTTTTTGTAACTACGATTTTGGTTTGGTTTCTTTTGAAAACCAGAACCAGAATTGTAACCCTTTTTCTTGTTTAGACGTTGTTGAACTCTTGAAGTGTACTTTTTAGGTTTTTCAGTAAGATTTAAATCTTTTATTTCAGAAATATTAATTTCTGTCATTTTGAAAACCTTTTTGATCATGTCAAAACGAACACTTCTTATTGGAAACTCTTTGTCAGAGTATAATTTGTCCGAATCATTTAAAGTGTATGCAACTTCAAATGCTTCATCATCCAAATTTGCTTTCGATAACAAAAATTCTTTACTGTAAGACCGTTTGACCGACGACTTTGGACTGTTGACTGACGAATTTGACACTCCAGACTCAGACTTTGACTCAGACTCCTCCTCAGTATCCAACACCTGATCGACCACCTTTTTGATTAACTCAGACTCATGATCAGTATCGGACGAGGTAAACGTGATATCAATGTTATCTGGTAAAACTTCAGTTGTGTCGGTTTTTAGCTTTATATTGACTGCTTTTTCAAGTTGCTCCTCGTTTGGTTTTCTAGGAGAATACCCTTCCCAAATCGGAGGCGGACACTTGTTATAGCTAACAGTCGGTTTCTTACCACTATCTTTCTTTTTCTTTGGCTTCTCGTCTTGAAAAGCTTCCATACCTGCAACAGTTGGGTAAATACGATCAATGAGATAATCAGAACTAGAATAACTTTGTAATAAACATCTAATTCTCTCATTCTCGATCTTTTCTGTCTCCAACTCTTGCTTCCATTTAGTACTTTCTTCGATGTAAAAGTTGATGGCTTTCTGCTTTGTCATCATTACAGCATTCATCATCGTTAGTGCTTGTTCTCTTTCTGAATTTGTCTTTTGGAGACCAGTTACTGTTTTGTTCAAAACATCATAAGATTCTTTTACATAGTTAAGGTTGAATAGTATCTGCTCTTTCTTCTTTTCATACTCAGCAATTATCTCGTCTTTTGCTGCACAACCCTTGCATGCTTCCAAACACTTCTCGCAAGGCTTTACAACTTCAACAATCTTCTCAATCTCGATTGTCTTTACCACTTCAACCACTTTTTCTTCTTCAATCACCTTCTCTTCTACCTTCACTCTCTCAGACTCAACCATCTCCTCAGTAACACTTTCAATGTTCTCTTTCTGAACAACACTTTCAGCCTTCATTTCCTGTTGTTCTTTTGCAGCTCTTTTCTCCTTCAGCTTCTCCATGCGATCTGCAAAATAGAAATGAAAACTTTCAGGAGAAAGATGAGTTTTAGCAACATTAATGTGTTTTTCCTCCTCATCATCACTGCTACTATCATCTGGAGGTGACTGATCAAACTTTACAGACTTTTCAGAACTAGTATCTGATAATCCAGAATCAGATGGTGTTTGATCAAAAACAACTTCCTTTTCTGAACTAACAACATTTTGTACATTCTCATTTAAACTTTGTGAACTTTCATCAGCACTTTCTGAATTTTCATCTAATCTTTGTGAGCTTTCATCTGCACTCTGTAAGCTTTCATCTGATGCAACAGACTTTACAGTTTCACCAATAGATTTCATCCACGTAGCAAACATGTCTGGTTCTCTGACAATCTTAGCGATGAAAGCTTTAAAATTCCCATTCTCATCTGCAAACATATTCCAACTGAAGCCTTCAGGTAGCCTCTCATCATCTTGATCGACTATGCATGCTTTGCTATTAGGAGATATATAATTGTTCTAGTTAAAATCCACCACACACGCTCTTTTTGAATCCTCGATTCTTCTACCATGAGCCGTCTGTGAATCTTGTTGTTGACCAACTTGCTGGTAAATGGCTTTCCGGTAGTAATCGTCTTTTCCAAACGGATTCTGAGCTCCACTAGCTTCCCTGTTCTTGCATTCCCGTTTGAAATGGCCTTTCTCCCTGCATCGAAAACAAGTAACTTTAGATTTATCAAAACCTAAAGTTGATACATGAGCATCAAGAAAGTCATTTCTCCCGGTAATCATTTTGAACTTTTCAGCTCGTCTAAGAACACTAGCAAGACACCATTTGATATCCATTAATTCCATCTCTTCGGCGTCTATTTGATCGTAATCCTCCTTTGTGAGCTTAGGATTTTCGATTCGACCAGCAACTAGACCTTCATACGATAACAACACAGAACCAAGTAAAGCCATGTGGTCTTTAGCAGTGTCTTCTGAAAAACTTTGACCTTCTGGAAGATTTAGAGCGATGTTGCACTGAATCACATAACCATTTCCTGTCTTTGTGCTTTGAGACTAAAAAATTTCTGATGAACTCTTTGGATTGACACTCGGATATAATGAGAAACCACTGCTGCTTTTGTTTGAACTTTGATCAATCTTTTCTGTAGAATCCCCAGCACTAAACGCAGTCTGGATTTTCGGACTTCTCTCAGCTTCTGGAACCGGAACACTACCTTTGTAATACATTTTTACATCTTGTTGACCACTTGGACTGTTCATTCTTGCGATCTTCTGCTGTTCCAAATCTTGACCCTCAATCTTTTCGATAAACTGACCAATTGTTAACCCATCATAAACCCCTGTGTTTTTCAGGATTATCAAATAAGTTCCCCACTCTTTTTACGGTAACGCATCAGCTAATTTGTCTACCCACTCTTCAGGATCCTTTTTTATACTAAGCATTGACATAGATCGCACAAGGTGACAGTATCTTTCAATCAGCTTCTTTGTGTCTTCACCCGGTAGACTGCTGAACAGATCAAACTCTTTCTTTAACAGTGCCTTCTTGCTTTTAATCATATTCTCGCTACCCTCAAATTTGACTTTAAGTGCATCCCAGATTGACTTTGCAGTTTTGTCATGCTGTAGCAGTATGAAAATGTCTTCTTTGATAGCTTGCTGAAGTAGACTGATCATCATCTTTTCAGCTCTATACATATCACATTCTTGATCACTAAATTCAGATATTCTTTTGTCAACTTTCAAATCAGTCTGTGGCAAAACATATTTCTTCAAAATACATTCCCATGACCTAAGATGGTTTGCCTGAACCCAGTTCTCGAATCTGTCTTTCCACCCGTAGTATTCTTCAATACTCATCAATTTCGGGGGCTTTTGGGTGGTTCCCGTCTCATTTTCCAAATTCATGTTCTGAGCAATTGAAGCCGGAGTAGATGAAGTAGCAAACGCGTTATAGAACTCAGTATCCATGATGACTCAGCACGTTTTTCAAAATCAGTGACAAATGAGCAAAATCTCAGAAGTTCTGGATGACCTTATAAGCAAAATATGATGTTGTACACAAGAGCGAAATCTCAAAAGTTCTGGATGACCTTATAAGCGAAATATGATGTTGTACACAAGAGCGAAATTTCAGAAGTTCACAAAAGCGAAACTAGGGTTTGTCCGTATAAGCGAAACTATGATGTTCAGAAGAGCGAAACTACTGATGTCCTTTGGAGCGAAACCTTGATGAATCTTTGGAGCGAAACTTGTGTTCACAAAAGCGAAACTACAATGCAATTTGGAGCGAAACCTTTCAATTATGTGACACACAAGCGAAACCTTGAAGACAAATAAGCGAAATCACAATATGTCCGAAAAAGCGAAACCTAATCGGATGTTAATTTGTTCCATTTTTAGTCCGTATTTTGGTCCGAAACTTTCCAGGGTTTGTTAATGTCCAATAATCTATGATCTGTGAAATTTTGAGCGAATTTCGACCGGTAAAACTTTCTGAAATGAAGAAAGAAGGTGTAGAAGTAAGAAATGATGATGAAATCCAGCTAATCTCTGCAGAACTCCTCCTCCTGAGCTCTGATACCACTTGTAAAAACTAACATTTTTAAGATCAATCCACAAACATCACTTGTAAAGTTAGGGGTTCAGAGGTGTTCAAATTTCGTTTCAGGTGCGGAATAACAAGAAACGGAGGTAGAAATAGCTGATTCTTCACTTTTAACACTGATTGTGTTGATTAACACTTGATTACACGCAGTTCTTCACACCGGCAGAGCTTTGGTATGGAATACAAGGACTTCATAACTATCTGGTTTCGCTCAAATGATCACCTATATATAGGCTGATGGTTTCGCTCCAAGGGCCATGTCCATATGAGCGAAACCTTACATGTACGAATAAGCTAAACCTCTTGACCATATAAGCGAAACCTCTACCTAATGTCCCTATGAGCGAAACCTGCTCACTAAACACATATAATCTCCTATTTTCTCGTAAAACGCGCCCTAATCTATACAATACAATGTAAGACTCGATACAAGACAAAGTCGACAGATGTAGTGCACCAACATTATAAAATGTTTTGTGCCTTGTGCATTGAAATAAATTTTCTAAACCTTTTCAAAATGAGTCAGTTAATTGTATTTACCAGTGTAAACTGACGTATTTTCCCAAAAAGGTTAAGTGCAGGTACTACTCGAAATAGGCTAGCCTCTCCTTAGCATCAATAAGAGTCTCGAAAGCTTGGATGCATTTTAAGTCTGATGAACTATGTTTCCTTTTTATTTTGATCCGCCTGTGGATTTGTTTCAACTATGTTGTGATACTTAATATTACAATTTATTCAGTTGACATAAATCTATCTTTTGCTTCCGCTGTGCATTTAAAATTGTGTTGTTTGACTATGATGATATCAACTATGTCACGATACTCCCCACCGGTAATACGTGGAAATATCGGGGTGTGACAGGTTGGTATCAGAGCCAACACTGAGTGAATTAAACGCTAGCCTTTTGTGTTTAATCTCAGTTACACAGTTGCACAATCCTCGATTCTCGAGTCTAGACAAAGAACTTAGGATTTATCCAAATTTGTTTTATTTCTAACTTTGTCTGTTATATTCCTTGTTGTTACCTTTGTTTATGTTGACAGGTTAAAAGATGCCACCAAGAGTAAGAGTAAGAGGAAGAGGCAAGGGGCCACTCGTCGCCCCGAATGATCATGAGGCCTTCGCACCGACGAACACCATCAGATTCCCATAGCCGGAGTCCTCAAGATAACTCGAGGACCTATATTGAACCAGCAAGGCGCTCAGTTTCGCTGAGCTCCTCCCCTTCTTTTCAAAACTCTTTTGGGCCTCATTCTGAAAACGAGCCCCATAATTCCCACCAATCATATATACCTCTCCAGGGCCACAACTCACCTTTTGATGACCCAACACCCTTTTTCCAGAGCCGGTTCAACCCGTCAAACTACCTTGGAGAACCAGTGGGTTTTAACCCACTAGGACCTGAAGACCATTTCGCAGGCGACCATGCAATGGACATGGACGAGGACACCGATCCCGCCGAGCCACCGTCCGGAACCCCTAACCACCCCATCGAAATTTCGGATGGGTCACCTTTCGTGGGATTACCTTATAATGGTCCCGACAGCTATGAGGTGAGGTTCAGACAGATCGATTGGGTGTTTACTCCCAGTTACCACAACTCACAGCAGCAGCAGCAGGATCCCTCTGAGGATTCTCGTTTTGTCGCGGTCACTCCGCCACCACCACCAGTTCAGCAACAGCCTCCAGAGCTACTGAGGCGAAGGAGAACAACCGCACGGATGTCTGTGCGAGGAGGAGTGCGTATCAGCACCCCTCAACCTTCAAGTGGCAGCCGCTACCCGCCACTCCATGAAGATCCGCAGATGGGTGGGCCTTCAAACCCCGTCTCGGAAGTAAACTCTGCGCCTGTCGCGCCACCACCGTTGGGCTTTGGCGACCCTATACCTACATACACCAGTGCGGCGGCATATAATCCCTTTAAGCAGCCAATCGACACCAACTACAACTATGCCGAGGCCGACCCTTACCTGGTAGCAGCGGCAAACTACAATGCCCATCATCCGGAATGATCCTTTGGGGTCCTATATCAAGCCGGATACTCACACTATGGGTACCCACCTTATGGGTATCAGCAACCGCCGCCTCCTCAACCTCCGCTATATTAGCAACCCCCGCAGCCGCCAGTGATGTCACCACCGCAGCATCAAGAGATTCTGCAAAGGATAAATGAGGTGCGGCAGGAGGTGCGGGAAGACCGTAGGCAAAACCGAGGAATGTTCAAGAGTCTGGCAAACTTAATTAAAGGGAAAAGCAAGAAGGATCATTAAAATCCTTTATTTGTTGTTTGTTTTTAATGTTGTAATCATGTCCCTGCGTGGACATTTGTTTATGTATTCTGCCCCTGCGTGGGCATGTCTTTCAGTATTCCGCCCCTGCGTGGGCATGTTTTTCTGTTTAACCCCTGCGTGGGTATGTTAGGTTGTTTCGCCCCTGCGCGGGCATGTTATTCTTTTAGAAGTCCCGTTTAGGGCAAATCTGTATTTGATTAATTTTTGTAATGGAATGGTTAAATTAAATTTCATTTTTAAATTATACGCATAAATATGATATGTGAAATAAATGAAAATATAACATTCTTTTCTAAGACCTATCATTATAATAAAATGATAAAATCTAAAAAAAAAAAAGACAAGACCTAGCCATGTGTCATTTTAAGACAAGGCCAAGATGGTAGTTCCCCAAATTAGATTCAGATCCATATTAACATCTCAATTTAGGTTTGTTCTGCGTTAAATATTAAAAAGAATCTTAAAGGTAAAACCTAGTCTATATGTCGTCGCAGACATGACCAAGATGGTAAAACCTATTCAAAAGGTTCCAATCCTTGTTAACATCTGAAAACATGTTAACACTCTTGACAAAAGTGATTCGATAAAATCGCCTAAGTCATCACTATATTTGATTCTCCCAAATACTTTTAATTAATTAAAACATCCATTAGGGATATAACGCCTACATGCTATACTCATTGTCATATAAGACAAAGGACAGTCGTGGTCTTCGACCCCCTGTTAAGAAGAGGTAATGAATTAGAAATTAAAACCTCAATACCTTGATCCTATAAGATCATGAAATTTTTTTTTAAAACCGTCCACGTGACTAGGCCTTTTTGCCATTAATATATTTTAATTCTAACTAAGGATTCTTATAATATCCTGAATATTTATATGTTTAACAAATTAATCAAAATGGTTCTTAAATACCATGATTAATAAATCATTTAGAATGATAAAACTGTTATAGACCTCTGAATGAATTAAATCATTTATCTTATGTAGCAATCAAGCTACATGCCTGGGTCAGACGAAGTCAACAGTCACCCCAGAGATAATCATGACACCTCCAGAGTCAACGTAGCAGGAGCAGAATTACAAGCGTTAATAGATAATGCGGTTACGCGAGCTTTGGACAGGCAGTTCAATGAATCCAGTGGTACGCATGTCAGAACCCAATCTGTACCACACTCTAAACCACCCTCAAGGACTCATACTGCTCACAAGAGTGATTCTCAACGCTCATCGAACCAGAGGAGTGTTCCATCTAAGAGAGTTGTGCTGAACCAAGAACCACGTGCTAAAGGTTGCACCTATAAGTACTTTGTTTCCTGCAAACCCAGGGATTTTACTGGGGAGAAAGGGGCAGTTGACTGCATGTCATGGTTAGATGAGATGGACACCGTGGTAGATATCAGTGGTTGTGCTAATAAGGATGTGGTAAAGTTTGTATCTCAGTCATTCAAAGGTGAGGCACTAGCTTGGTGGAGGTCTTTGATCCAAGCTACTGGGAAGATTCCATTGTACAATCTGTATTGGGATCAATTTGTGACGCTGATTAAGGAAAACTACTGCCCTCAGCATGAGGTTGAAAAGATTGAAGCTGATTTCTTGTCGTTGGTTATGAAAAACCTAGATTGTCAAACCTACCTTACGAGCTTCAACACCATGTCAAGACTGGTTCCGTATCTGGTGACTCCAGAACCCAAGAGGATAGCTCGTTTCATTGGGGGTTTGGCCCCAGAAATCAAGGCCAGTGTGAAGGCCTCTAGACCAGCCACTTTTCGGTCTACAGCTGATATATCATTATCCCTTACTTTGGACGCGGTCAGGTAGAGATCGCTGAGAAACACAGACGCTGAGAAGAGAAAGCGTGAGGATGACAACTCACGATGTTCAGAAAAGAAGCGTAAGGGAAACAATGACCACAAGAAGAGTTCTGGAACTAAGAAGGATGGTCATCAGTCGGGTGATAAGCCCAAGTGTAAGGTCTGTAAGAAGCACCATTTCTAGAGGTGCAGATATGAATCGAAATCCCAGTCACAGCCAAGAGTTTGTGGGATTTGTAAATCCTCTGAGCACAAGACTCTAGACTGTAAGAAAATCAAGGATACGACGTGCTACAACTGCAACGAGAAAGGGCACGTTAAGTCCAACTGCCCAAAGTTTGCTAAGAAGGCTGAGGATGGGAAAAAGACCAATGCTAGGGTTTTCCAGATGAACGCACAAGAGGCGATCCAGAATGATAATGTCATAACAGGTACCTTCCTTATTAATGATGTTTATGCAAGGGTGTTATTTGATTATGGAGCAGATAAGTCATGTGTTGATGATAAGTTTTGTAAGCTATTAAACCTACCTGTTAGAACCCTAAGCATAAAATATGAGGTTGAATTAGCCGATGGCACCATAGAAACCGCATCAACCGTGTTAGATGGATGTTTCATATCCATTAGGAACCACTCTTTTCCTTTGTCCTTACTGTTTTGGTCAAAAATTACCGGAGCAATTAAGTGATCAAATTAGTTAAGTGAGGTAGTGTGCTAGAAATGAGTGTCGAAAATATGTTAATCAAGTTAATTGCAAAAACAGTTTCAGGATACGGCTCAGGATATAGAGCTGTATCTATGATCAAACAATGAGCAAAAAAGTAAAGGTTGACATGTGATGTACGAGGAAAGCCCTTGATCAATCTAGATCGCCGGCACAAAACCTCGGGAGCTGACAATCGCAGCTGCCTTGTTCTTCTATTGCTTTAAATATCAGGATACAGTGCAGGATGTGATGCGGATCAACTAGGTGTTACAATGTAATTTGAGTACAAGTGTTTGTGTGTAGTGACTGCTAAAAGCTAGAGAGCAAAAGTGTTCGAAAAAGTGTGTGAAAGTTGCGTGCCTTAATCTGATCCGCCCCCATCTATTTATAGTAAAAGAAATGCAACAAACTATCCTAATAAATCGGGATCCGCGAATATTCCCCACTCGAACGTTGTAGACCTGGTCTTTCAGGTTCAATGTCTCTCACATAACAGATATGCCCGAGTCTTGAGGAGAAGAAGTCCATCTGACCGTTAGTAACCCACAGCCTCTAACCTGCACGTGGTTAATTCAGCTAATACCAGGATATCGTATCAGGATGTTACCAATATCCTGATCCGGTATCCTGGTCACAAATAAACAATCAAAAGCAGGATATTAGTCAGGATATATACTCTCAGAAAATGGCCCATAACAATTGTCCCCAAATATATCTGTTGGTATACCAATCCAACGGATATATTTTAAAAATTCTATCTCGTAAACCAAGGCAATCAATATGACGAGACCCTTGAAATGACAATGTGCAACTTCCAAAGCGTTATTTACTCTTTACCCCCTACATTCAGCCTATATTAACTGAGGGACTTCTCATTATGGTTATCTTTATCTTCAACCGAATATCAGGTACTTTTCTCTCTCTCTTTTCTATTTTCCTTGTTTAAATCCTTCGTTCTCCGATTGTGATCCTTCATGGCGACCCGCACTAGATCCCAAACGGCGGACTCTGTTTCCCCCTTTCATAATCAAAATTTGCTTAAGGAACCCTCAAAAGAGGTGTGTTCTTTCGATAACGCCGATATTGCGGCTCTATGAGCTTCCGGCGCCTTTCCCGCTGGGACAATCTTCCGCCCATTCGACCGATAGGTCCGATCGGATTTTTGTTCCGACGAGTGGGTTTGCTTTTTTGCCTACCCTTTTTCCATAGGACTTCAATATCCGTTTTCTCCTTTTATTTCTCGTTTCTTCGAGCTTACTGGCCTTAGCTTTGCCCAAATCATGCCCATGGTTTGGCGTGTATTAGTCACCTTGGAAGGGATTAAGGCTCGTCACATGCCCGACCTGTGCATCGAAGATTTGCCGATGGCTTATCGCTTAAGATCTCATGGTTCCAGCCGATTCCTTCTATTCTCTATTTCCAAAGATCCTCTCATTCTTAAAGCTACCAAGAACGAGGATAAATGGACAAGAAAATTCTTATTTGTGAAAAGAGACTCCATTGATAGGGGTTTTGACCTTCCTAAAAGATGGTTGACTTCTGGTAGGATTTAGGGTTTTAGGAATATCCCCAATCATATCCCGAAACTTCATTCTGAACCGATATCCTGATGTGTTTATTTCCTTTCTTGCAGCAAACTTCAAGGAATTAGCTCCCCCTAGTGCTGAATCGGAAGGAAGAATAAAACAAATCTACAAGCTTCCAGAAGGTGAAAGAACCTTTAACCTGCTACTCACAAGCTCAAGTCAAAGATCAAGTTCCAACATGTCTAGTAAGCATATTTTCAGGAATTATCTTTATATATATATTAAACCGATTATTATTATTATTAATTTTTTTTAGAGGTATAATAAGTCTAAGATATCTTCCCTTGTGCAGTTCCAGTTATTAACCTCGAAGGCTTCCAACTCGACGAGTTGGACAGCTACTCCAGCCTCGCACCTACCAAGCAAGAATCCAATCCAAAGTCATCCGTCACATCGAAGCCTACCGGTTCGAAGACTACCACCGCTCCCAAAGCTCCTCCGGCATCCCGGACCCGGGCCTCTAGTTCCCGAAAGAGAAAAGAAGTTGAACCTCCCGCTACACCTCATGTGTTCCCATTTGAGAACCACGGGTTTACGAAATCCAGCAAATTCATGACCGACTTCCTTAACCAGGTTAGTATCCTGACCTGTATCCTGCATCATATGCTAAGTAGAAATGTTAATTTAGGCTGATGCCTGTTTCTTTACCTTGCATGGCCTTGAACGCCTGGTATTCCTCTATGAGGACGCATGTGGCTTGAATGTCATGCTAGAAAGCAAACTAAAGAAGGCAGAGGTGTTAGGTTCCTATGCACAGGATCTGATCTTAAGGAACAAGATGAATCGACTTTGTCTAATGTGTGGAATCCATTATGACAAATCACAAATAATCAACACAGAATTCAACTCTTAAATGCTGTCTGATATTTCTATTCAACGTATATGAAAGTACAAGAGTTCCTCTGAAAGTCAGACTGACATGAATTCCCAGAGAGTCAAAAGTGAAAAAGTTATAAATGACCTGATCGGACAGGTATTTATAGGTAGTATCAGGATAGAAGAAGTGTTGTCCGATCGGCTAGCATGTGATGCCGTCCGATCGGCTGGCATTGCTGATCGATCGGCTGGCATTGCTGACCGATCGAATGGCTGTCCGATCGGCTGGCATAGCAAACAAAATTCAGCACTTTACAATAACGTCCCTTATCCTGATCTGCTAGACTAATATACATACAAACATAAACATTACTAAAGACACAAATATACAAAACATAACTACATGCAGACGGAAGCTACAGACGTATGTACTAACAAGAGGCTACCATCGCGAACCAAGCAGCAATCGCCACGGCCAAATCGGAACACTATGAAGCTAAGTATAAGGCCATGGCTCGAGATCACCAGGCTGCTATCCAGAAGATCACCCAAGAGGCTCAAGCTAAGTCTGACGTGGTCCAGGTTCAGCATGAACAAGATATGGCTTCGTACCGGGAGAGCCTTAAGAATTCAGTCATCATCTCCCTCCTCCAGGCCAGACTGAAAATGGCTTACGAGGCTAGGGCTTTGGGCGTCGAATGCCCTACGTGGAACATCAAAGCCTGGGAGATGAAATTGAAGGATCTCGGCGGCAATCCTGTGGAGCCCCCTTCAAAACCTGTCGCAGAGGAGCCCGCCATGGTAACTGAGAAGGTGGATGATGCTGGCACTTTAAAAGATGCTGGTGGTGACACTGGAGAAAATGCTGGTGGAGAGGATGCTGCTGATGATGCTGAGAGGAATGTTGGAGAGGATTCTGGTGGAGATGTCATGATGAAGGAGGGAGCTGACCCTTAAATGCAGCGATGTGGGCGATGATGGATATATATGCTGAGGCCGGAGCCCACTTTTTAAAATTTCATGGTTATGGTCTGTAAAACAATTTACATTTCCTGTCTTTGAACAATTTATATTTCCCGCATTAGAACAATACGATGACCAAAGGTGGATGGGTCCTGAGTTTCAGGATGAAGCCCTTGGTCGTCGGTTAGTATAACCTGTTTTGAATGTCGTAACGGTTGAAGGTGGACATGTCCCGTTTTGAGATAGAACCTTCAACTGTTACGTCAGTATGGTAAAGACTAATTGTGCTTTTGGTGGATGGGCCTCGGTTTGAGGTGAAACCAAAAGCATAATTTTTGACATGTTAATAATATAACTTCCTTTTGACTTATTTGTTGTTGCCTTTTAATTTCTGTCATGCATTTCTTAATGTAGATTTTAGCTTTGCAAAATTTTGTACAACTATCTTTTGAAAATATCCTGATCAATATACTCAGTGATATATTATGAAAACTTTTATTAAATAGAACTTCTAAAAATTCAATCAACTTTAGAGAAAACTTCTAAAAGATAGTCCACTTTCTAAAACCTGTTTTGACAATACTTGTTTGATCAGAGTTTTAATTTCAATCAAGTATCACTTCCAAATATTTCAATCAAATATCCCGAAACATATTCCAAAAACAGATTCCGAAGACATATCCTAAAGATATATCCTTAATCAGAGTTAAAAAATTCATTTAAGGTTCATAAAGGAAAGATCATACCAGGGATTGAGTGTAGCCTTAGTATTAAACTCCAACCCCTTTTGTGGCTTCTCCTACCAAAATGTCCCCAGTTCGATACACTTAGCTCAACTTTGATTCTTTGTGCATCATACAATTGCTTTAGATGGAACGTCCCCTGTGCATGAAGTCCTCAAACACTTAGAAAATTTTTGAACACTAGTTCCAATTGTATAGACAATTTTTTGTATAACAGGGGTAAAACCCAAAAATATACTGGAGATAAATCCTTTGTATCCTGGGGAAAATCCCAAATTTTCGTGCGCTACAGGCGGGAGTGTATAAACTCCAAGACTTAGAAAGGTGAAAACCTTTAAACCTTAGAGAGTATGAAAAATACCCTTTCGTGAGAGAGGGTGATCAATCCTCATATACCTTTAGGATTCAGGATATAGCCAACAGTAACGAAATTGTCAGCCACTTTTACATGGACTGGTCCCGCCACCTTGAACTATTCCCGAATAACTTGCGCTCCAGGCGGGGTGTTTAAACCCAATTCGGAAGAAAGGTGAATACCTTTAAACCTGTGAAGGGATCAAGATCCCTTATACGTGAGAGAGGGGGCCAATCCTCTAATCTTCCGAAGTATCCTGGGTGTGTATCCTGGTGCTATATCCCAAAGTATATTCTGCAAAACCATTATAAGCTAAGGTGGGTGTTAGCCTGGCTAACACCCCTCCGATGCTTAAGTCAGCAATAGATTCAAAATAGTAAATAATATCAAAATTTAATAAGAGATACAGAATCCATACCATCCTGAGTTGGAATTTAAGTTCCATACTCACTTGAAATAGAGTTGTAAATGTATAGCATTCCAAGATCTCAGTAGCATATCCCCCTCTATATTCTTGAGTCGGTATGCTCCTTTTCCTGATTCTGATTCAACCTCGTAGGGTCCTTCCCATTTCAGAGCCAATTTTCCATCAGCAGGATTAGTAGTATTCTGAAAAGCTTTTCTTAATACCCAATCTCCAACCTGAAATCTTCTAGTCCTTATATTCTTGTTATATGCTTTAGATATTCTCTGTTGATATGCTGCCATCCTTAGCCTTGCAGCATCCCTTGTCTCATCAATAGTATCCAGTTCCTGGCATAGGACTTCAGGATTCTGCTCAGGATCCCTGAGGTTGGATCTTGCTGTAGGTATCACCATTTCCGTCGGGATCACCGCCTCTGCTCCAAACACCAAGGAAAACGGGGTTTGACCAGTTGCATTCTTCACCGTTGTCCTATCAGCCCACAAAACAAAGGGTAATTCTTCTACCCATCTTCCTTTCTTAGCCCCTAGTCTCTTTTTCAAGTTGTTGACAATTATCTTGTTCGATGATTCTGCTTGTCCATTTGCTTGAGGATGTACCAGAGTAGACGTAATCATTTTGATTCCCCAACTCTTGCAGAAGTCAGTAGTCCTTTTACTTATAAATTGAGATCCATTGTCACAAATTATCTCAGCTGGTACTCCAAACCTAGTCAGGATATTCCTTTTTATGAAGGATACCACTTCTTGATCTCTAACCTGAACAAATGCTTCTGCTTCAACCCACTTGGAGAAATAATCCGTCATTGCCAACATGAAAACCTTTCCTCCTGGAGCCTTTGGAAGCTTTCCTACTATATCCATACCCCATTTCATAAACGACCAAGGGGAAATGATAGGATACATCGGTTCAGCAGGTTGATGTAATATGTTACTATGTCTTTGACATGCGTCACATCTTCGAGCATATTCTGTGGCATCTTTCCTCATCGTCGGCCAATAATATCCTGTCCTTAATACTTTTGAGAATAAGGACCTGCCCCCAGTATGGTTACCACAATCGCCTTCATGTATATCCTGAAGTACTTCTTTGGTTTCGGGATCCTCCAAGCACCTTAGATATAGTCCTGCAAAAGATTTCTTATACAAAACATCATTTATAATAGTGAATCGTGATACCTTCATTCTAAAGGATTTAGGATTCTCATTCTTTGGGATGTGTCCTTCCTTGAGATATCTCATGATTGGAGCCGTCCAGGACTTAGGATCCTCCTCGGGATACTCATCATCAGGATCCTGAATACTTATTACTTCCTTATCCTGAGGATTCATCGCAGGATATAGGATATGTAATATTGGTATTCGGGTTCCTTCCGGTATCCTGACCGATGATCCCAGATTTGCCAAGGCATCAGCTTCAGCATTATCCTCTCTTGGTACCTGTTCAAGTGTAAAAATATCGAAATATCCTGCTAATTTTTTGAGAATTTCGAGATACTCAATTAACTTCTCTCCCTTAACTGCATAGGTTCCATTAAAGTGATTAGTGATTAACAAAGAATCAACATATACTTGCAAATTCTTGATGCTCATATTCTTAGCCAACTCTAATCCTGCAATTAAAGCCTCATATTCCGCTTCGTTATTAGTGGCAGGAAATTCACATCTAATAGCCTAGGGTAATATGTCCCCCTGTGGCGATTTTAGTAGTATTCCTAAACCTACACCTCTTACGTTAGATGCACCATCAGTATACAATGTCCACCATTCTAAGTTTTCCCCTAGCTGCTGTACTTCTAAATATACTTCATTTTGAATGTCACTACTGAAATCAGCCACAAAGTCAGCTAAAGCCTGAGACTTTATGGCATTTCTAGGCTCATATACTAAGTCATAAGCACTCAGTTTTACTGACCACTTAGCCATCCTACCCGACATCTCGGGTTTCCTAAGCACGTTTTTAACAGGATAATTGGTTTTAACATGAATCCTATGTGTCTCAAAATAATGTCTAAGTTTTGTTGATGCCATAGCTAGGGCTAATATCAATTTCTCTAGATGAGAATATCTAGTTTCAGCATCTAGTAAACTTTTACTAATATAATAGACAGGATATTGCTGACCTTCATGGTCCTTTATAAGAACGGCACTTATAGCATTCCCTGATACAGTGAGGTATAGGGATAGTGGTTCACCATTTTCAGGCTTCATCAATAGAGGTGCAGTTGACAGATATCGCTTCAAATCCTGCAAGGCTGCTTCATGCTTTGCTCCCCATTCGAACTTCTTATTCTTCTTGAGGATATCATAAAATTCCTTGCATTTTTCCGAGGATCTTGAAATAAATTTGTTGAATGCTACTACTCGGCCTGTTAACCGTTGAACATCCTTCATATTCGAAGGTGATTTTATATCCAGGATAGCTCTAATCTGCTCCGGGCTCGCCTCTATGCCTCTTTTGGTTACCATATATCCTAGAAACTTTCCTGCCCCCACTCCAAAATGACACTTAGCAGGATTCAGTTTCATGTTATACTGATCCAGGATATCAAATGCTCCCTTAATATCCTGGAGGTGATCCTCAGCCTTTTTAGATTTTACCACCATATCGACAATATATACCTCCATGGTGTCCCCCAGCTTGTCTTTAAACATCATGTTTACCAACCTCTGGTATGTTGCACCTGCATTTTTCAAACCAAAGGGCATAGCAGTATAACAATAAATACCTGTGGGTGTCATGAAAGCAGTATCCTCCTGATCAGAGGGTTCCATTTGGATTTGTTGAAATCCTGAAGAGGCATCCATGAAGGTTAACATCTCGTGGCCGGCGGTAGCATCTACCATTGAATCAATATGAGGTAGAGGAAACGGGTCTTTGGGACATGCTTTGTTTAAGTCTGTGCAATCTACACAAACTCTCCATTTCCCATTTTTCTTTTGCACCACGACTACATTCGCAAGCCATCTAGGAAACTTCACTTCTCTAATCATCTTGCTCCTCAACAATCTTTCAACTTCCTCTTGGATGATCACATTTCGCTCCGGAGCAAATTTTCTTCTCTTTTGTTGGACCGGCTTGAATGACCTGTCAATACCAAGCTTATGTGTTATAATATCCTTAGATATACCTGTCATATCCTCATGCTTCCATGCAAATGTTGACATCCTGCACTTCAAAAAGTTAGTTAATTGTTCTTCAATATCCTGAGGGATATTGGTCCCTACGAGCACCGAGATATCAGGATTATCCTGATCCAGGATAACTTTATTCATATCCTGCTCTGAAACCTCCACGATATCCTGGGCCCGCATCTTTAATTGCTATGCTGGATTAGGCTTGGTTGAGGATTTCATTGAGGATGAGTAGCATTCCTTCGCCTCCTGCTGATCACTATCAACTTTGACGACCCCCCAAGGGGTAGGGATCTTGATGCACTGGTGATAAGTCGATGGCACAGCCTTCATGTCATGGATCCATGGCCTGCCTAGTATGATGTTATAGCAGGATAGGGAGTCCATCACACAGAAGCGTTGTATCGAGTTGACCCCTTCAACATATACTGGTAACTTTATCTCTCCTACGGTATTCCTAGCTTCTCCACTAAAACTAACGAGCACAGTGGACTTCGAAGTAATGTCCATCGGAGATACATTCATCCTCTTCAATGTTTCCAGCTGAATTATGTTGACAGAGCTACCATTGTCCACCAATATCCTGCGTACAAAATGGTTAGCAACATACAATGTTATTACGAGAGCATCATGGTGAGGATCCTGCACAGTATCCCTGTCATCACTGTCGAAAGTGATCACTTTATCAGTTGTAAGGGTGGTCATCCTGGCTGGTTTGTCTCCCCTTTCAGTCTTAGCTTCCTTTGCATGTCTCTTGGCCGCAGAATACGAAGTCCCACAAATGTCGGATCCTCCTGAAATAAAGTTAATTATTTTGGCATCTGCTGGGGGTGATGCTGCTCGTTCAGGATCCTTCTCAGGATCCTGCCCTTTATTCTTCTTTCTTCCCATCAAATCCTTCAGATACCCCTTGCTTAATAGGTAGCTTATTTCTTTCCTTAGAGCAATGCAATCCTCGGTCACATGTCCGAAATCTTCATGGAAGGCACACCATTTGGATTTATCCTTCCAATCAGCTTTCTGCTGATTCTTTCGAGGCCACCTAGATTTGTCTCCTAAACCCTGCATAGCATACATTAACTCAGGTATATTAACAGAAAAGCAGTATTCAGATAATTCAGGATATTCTTCAGGATCCTCGTCTTCAACAGCATTCACTTTCTTGTTGTCATTTCTGCCATATGGCTTAGAGCGATATGGTTTATACGAGGATTCTGATTTCCTGTTGGTTGATTCATAGGTTGAGGTAGAATTCATAATCTCTTGCATCTTTTTGTCATCTTCCAAGCGGATATATCTCAAAGCCCTGTTACGAGCTTCGTCGAGATTCCTGCAGGGGTTCATTACAAGATCCTGATAAAACTGAGAATCCTTTTGTAACCCCATCTTAAAAGCCTGCACAGCTGTTGCAACATCAAGATGTGGGATATCCAAGGATTTCCGACTAAACTTGTTCACATAATCCCTCAAGGATTCCTGAGGTCCTTGAGTTATCCTGTAAAGATCACTGGTTAGTTTCTCAAAACTCCGACTGCAAGAAAACTGACTATTAAATAAATTAACCAAATGAGCAAACGAAGTAATTGAGTGAGGAGGAACATTTAACAGCCATTTTAAGGCTGATCCTGTCAAGGTAGAACCGAAACCCTTGCACAAGCATGCTTCCTTGAGCTCCGAAGGGATAGGGTTAATCTCCATTCTTTCTCTATACTGGGCAATATGCTCTTCAGGATCCGTAGTCCCATCATACAGTTTCATGTTGGGGGTCTGAAATCTTTTTGGGATTTCAGCATCACATATAGGATATGCAAAGCGGGATATCTTGTGGCTGTCTTGGGATACTTCCGGAATTGGCTGGACCACTCCAGGCACACTGGATATCATGTCCTTCAATTTCTGAAGCTCCCTAGTAAATATTGATGTCATACCTGCATCCTGCAAATACCCATTAGTAGCAAGAGTATTATTATTTGACATGTTACCGGTCTGAGGATTTTGGCCATATCCTGAAACATATCCTGAGCTCCTCACAGTTGACATCCTGACCGAGGAGGGTATCTCAGGAATATAATTATGAGAATGGCTTGGCACGATATTCCCCCGGTTATCTTCAGTGTAAACTGCAGAACTGAAGTTCAAAGCTCTAGGCTGCAAAGGAGTGACAGTTTCTTCAGCAGGTCTACTTGGGCCGGATTTCAAGAGTTGTATCTCTCTCACCAGCATCCGATTAGTTTCCTGCTGCTGCCTCATCTGTTCCTGTACACTACCAAACAAATTCAGAATTTCATCATTAGAAGCCAAAATAAGACCAGATCCCTGAGTAGTGGGAGCGGGGATAACATCCCGAGCCACGTGACTTTCAGTTCCATGTGAAGAAGTTTGCATTCGTGGAGGAGGAGGTGGAAGCACCGAACCAATTGTTACAGAGGTTGTAGTAGACATGGTGGAAGAGCTCATGTTTGATCTCGAGGCCATTGAAAACAATGTAGCAAAAAGTTTTGACAATAGAAAACCGAGTAATGATTTTACTAAAGTTTTTAGCAAAAATAGCACCACTTGCCCCACGGTGGGCGCCAAATTGTTTTGGTAAAAAATTATCGGAGCAATTAAGTGATCAAATTAGTTAAGTGAGGTAGTGTGCTAGAAATGAGTGTCGAAAATATGTTAATCAAGTTAATTGCAAAAACAGTTTCAGGATACGGCTCAGGATATACGATCAAACAATGAGCAAAAAAGTAAAGGTTGACACGTGATGTACGAGGAAAGCCCTTGATCAATCTAGATCGCCGGCACAAAACCTCGGGAGCTGACAATCGCAGCTGCCTTGTTCTTCTATTGCTTCAAATATCAGGATACAGTGCAGGATGTGATGCAGATCAACTAGGTGTTACAATGTAATTTGAGTACAAGTGTTTGTGTGTAGTGACTGTTAAAAGCTAGAGAGCAAAAGTGTTCGAAAATGTGTGTGAAAGTTGCGTGCCTTAATCTGATCCGCCCCCATCTATTTATAGTAAAAGAAATGCAACAAACTATCCTAATAAACCGGGATCCGGCGAATATTCCCCACTCGAACGTTGTAGACCTGGTCTTTCGGGTTCAACGTCTTTCACATAACAGATAAGCCCGAGCTTGAGGAGAAGAAGTCCATCTGACCGTTAGTAACCCACAACCTCTAACCTGCATGTGGTTAATTCAGCTAATACCAGGATATCGTATCAGGATGTTACCAATATCCTGATCCGGTATCCTGGTCACAAATAAACAATCAAAAGCAGGATATTAGTCAGGATATATACTCTCAGAAAATGGCCCATAACACTTACTTCCTTTGAAGTTAGCCGGTTTCGACATAGTAATAGGCATGGATTGGTTATCCCACAATCAAGCTCAGATTGTGTGCAACAAGAAGCAAGTGGTGGTCAAGACTCCGTCTGGTGAACCACTTACCATTCAGGGAGATACCCAGTATGGACTGCCTGAGCAAGTGTCTATGCTCAAGGCATCTAGGTGTTTGAAGAAGGGTTGTGTCATTTATATGGCACAGGTAACTATTGATGAGCAGAAGCCTAAGATTGTAGATATTCCCGTCATTTCTGAGTACCCAGAAGTTTTCCCTGAAGAACTACCTGGTTTGCCACCAGATAGGCAAGTAGAATTCAGAATTGACATTATTCCAGGAGCAGCACCTGTTGCAAGGGCACCTTACAGGTTGGCACCAACAGAGATGAAAGAGTTAAGGACTAAGCTAGATGATTTGTTGGCAAAAGGTTTCATTAGACCTAGCTCGTCTCCATGGGGAGCACCAATCATGTTTGTGAAGAAGAAGGATGGGTCGATGCGTCTATGCATCGACTATCGCGAGCTTAACAAGGTCACTATCAAGAATAGATATCTATTGCCCAGGATCGACGATCTGTTTGATCAATTGCAAGGGGCAAGTTAATTCTCGAAGATCGACTTGAGGTCAGGCTATCATCAGCTGAAGGTTAAAGATGAAGATGTACACAAGACTGCATTTAGGACTCGTTTTGGTCATTACGAGTTCTTAGTGATGCCTTTTGGGCTCACTAATGCACCTGCCGCATTCATGGACCTCATGAATCGCGTCTGTAAGCCCTACCTAGATAAATTCGTCATCGTCTTCATCGATGATATTCTTATTTACTCGAAGAGTCAAAATGACCATGAGAAGCACCTTCGTTGTATTCTTAAGCTACTCCAGCAGGAGAAGCTCTATGCCAAGTTTACGAAGTGTGAATTCTGGCTTCGTGAAGTCCAATTCCTTGGACATGTAGTTAGTGAGCGTGGAATCCAAGTAGATCCCGCTAAGGTTGAAGCTGTCATGAATTGGCAAGAACCAAAGACGCCTACTGAGATTCGTAGCTTTCTAGGTTTAGCAGGATACTACAGGCGATTTATTGAAAACTTCTCAAGGATTGTTGCGCCCCTAACTTCATTGACGCGTAAGAATATTAAGTTTGATTGGGGCCCTAAGCAGCAGGAATCCTTTGACATACTTAAGCAAAAGTTGAGTAATGCACCAGTATTAACATTGCCTGATGGAATAGAAGAATTTGTGGTATATTGTGAAGCATCACACACATGTATGGGATGTGTGCTTATGTAGAAGGGCAAAGTTATTGCCTACGCTTCTCGACAATTAAAAGTGCATGAGAAGAATTACACCACCCATGATTTAGAATTGGGTGCTGTTGTATTTGCACTGAAACTGTGGAGACATTACTTGTATGGAACCAAGTGTGTGATCTATTCGGATCACAAAAGCCTTCAACATCTGTTCAATCAGAAGGAATTGAACATGAGGCAGCGACGATGGATGGAAACTTTGAATGATTATGACTGTGAAATACGATACCATCCAGGCAAGGCAAATGTGGTTGCCGATGCCTTAAGTAGAAAGGAAAGGGTTAAGCCTATAAGAATCAATGCCAAGAGCATTGAATTAAGGAACCGTTTAAATGAAAGATTGTTAGCCGCTCAGAAGGGAGCTATGCTAAAGGCTAACTATCCTGATGAAAAGCTAGGAGTAACTGAAGAACAGTTATCTCATGGAAAGGACGGAATCCTGAGACTAAATGGACGAATATGGGTTCCAGTGTATGGAGGACTTTGGGATATCATTCTCCAGGAAGCCCATAGTTCTAAATACTCCGTTCATCTTGGAGCTGATAAGATGTACCAAGATTTGAAGGAAAATTTTTGGTGGATAGGCTTGAAGAAGTCTATAGCTACCTATGTAGCCAAATGTTTGACGTGCGCGTAAGTTAAAGCTGAACACCAAAAGCCGTCAGGTTTGCTACAACAGCCTGAACTTCCCACCTGGAAGTGGGAAATGGTGACAATGGATTTTATCACCAAGTTACCAAAGATAAAGAAAGGAAATTATGCTATTTGGGTGATAATAGACAGACTGACTAAGTCAGCCCACTTCCTACCTATTAAGGAAACACATAGCTCAGATAAGTTAGCTCAGCTATACGTGGATGAGATTGTATCTCTCCACGGAGTGCCAGTATTTATCATTTCTGATAGGGATACAAGGTATACATCGCACTTCTGGAAAAGTTTTCAGCAATCCCTAGGCACTCGACTGAACTTCAGCACTGCTTATCATCCGCAAACGGATGGTCAAAGTGAACGAACAATTCAAACACTGGAAGATATGTTAAGAGCTTGTGTCATTGATCTGGGTGGAAGTTGGGGTGATCATCTTCCACTGATCGAGTTTTCGTACAATAATAGCTATCACTCAAGTATCAAAGCTGCACCATTTGAAGCCTTATATGGAAGAAAGTGCAGAACGCCCGTTTGCTGGGCAGAAGTTGGAGATGTCAAACTAACAGGACCTGATATAGTCCTGGAGACGACATATAAGATCGTGCAGATAAGAGATCATCTCAAAGCTGCCAGAGATAGGCAGAAAAGCTGCGCAGATTTAAGGCGTAAACCTCTAAAGTTTGAGGTTGGTGACAAAGTGTTGCTTAAAGTATCACCCTGGAAAGGAGTGATGCGTTTTAGTAAGAAAGGCAAATTATGCCCAAGATATATAGGACCATTCGAGATCAACGAATGTGTCGGAACAGTGGCTTATAAGTTAAATTTGCCTGAAGAGCTCAGTGGTATTCACAACGTGTTCCACATCTGCAATCTGAAGAAATGCCTAGCTGATGAGTCACTAGTCATGTCACATAAGGATGTGCACATAGATGAGAGCTTAAAGTTTGTTGAAAAACCCTTGTCGATCGAGGATCGACAGGTCAAGAAGCTTCGAAGGAAGCAAGTGCCGATTGTAAAAGTTAAATGGGATGCCCTCAGAGGTCCCGAGTACACGTGGGAGGTAGAGTCCACAATGAAAGAAAAATACCCTCATTTATTTCAGTAAATCTCGAGGTCAAGATTTCTTTTAAGGGGGTGAGGATGTAACACCTCGAAAATTCACGACCCATAAAATAAAGACACGTGTCACGTATGGTAAATGCGTCATAAACTCGGGTCAAGTTAAAGATGTGTGGTAAGATTTAAAAAGTGTCGACATGTTAATTATCACCTCTGAGCGACCTATTTATAAATCTCAAGGCCCAAATCTTTTTGGTAAACATCTGATATGCTCAAATCAGGTAGAGTCCACAATGAAAGAAAAATACCCTCATTTATTTCAGTAAATCTCGAGGTCAATATTTCTTTTAAGGGGGTGAGGATGTAACACCTCGAAAATTCACGACCCATAAAATAAAGACACGTGTCACGTATGGTAAATGCGTCATAAACTCGGGTCAAGTTAAAGATGTGTGGTAAGATTTAAAAAGTGTCGACATGTTAATTATCACCTCTGAGCGACCTATTTATAAATCTCAAGGCCCAAATCTTTTTGGTAAACATCTGATATGCTCAAATCAGGTAAATTCTGATAATATATAATTCAAGCATGCAAAAGATGGGATTCTATGTGCAATTGCGACAAAAATTCATATTAAAAGCATTCTTAGATATGTCCAAGGATGTGTAAGTGCATGGCAAGGCCTTTATAACCTTTCAGACCTGATCAAGTGGTCCCATTCTGTTGCTAAAGGCCCTAGATTCGTATTAACAAAAAATTTCATGGTCAAAGCTTGGAAATTTACAAGTTTTTGTTTTCTGGTCATCGGATACGGACCGTATGGCTTTAGGCTTACGGTCCGCAAGCACTGCAACTGGGCGATACAATTCAAGGTCGGTTACGGACCGCATCTGTCTGGGCTTACGGTCCGTAAGAGGTGGATACGGACTGCAAGGGGTTATGCTTACGGTCCGTAAGACCGTCGCTGGCAGCAGAAAATGGACAGTTGCATGTTCAGCCTGTTGCACCGCCTTAGGAGAGTGGTTTTCGAATTCAGTGGATTTGCAACTGGTTTTTGGCATTATAAGGACACATGGATACATCTGGGATCAGTCCTAGACTTTTGTGGCAAGATCTTATAACTTGTTCTTGGCTATATAAGGACTTCAATGTTGCAACATTTCCTTGCTCATTTCAATTGCACTTCAAGCATTACTCTGGAACTCTTGGGACTTCTAGCAGACTCCATCAACCTTATTTAGTGCTTAGGACCTTTGTAAGTGTCCTCAACCCCTCTTAATTCAGTTTTTAATTAGCTTAATGACCATAAGTCAAACTTATTGTAATTAAGGTTTGACTTCGTGATTAATCACTAATGGTCCAGTCATTAGTTAAATTAAGAGTAGTTATAAGTTGGTAATTATGTGGGCAATAAACTTCTAAGAGTGCACCTACTGATTACCACCTTAACTTGGTCAAATGTCGGGTCAAAGTTAATCTTAAAAAGTCAACAGAAAGCTTATTTTTCAAATAAACACATAATTAACAATGTAGAACCCATGCAAAGGTAAATACTTTTAACTTATTTTCCCTATACGGGCTTGGGGTACGATATATAAAATACCGCTTGGTCGGGCGTTGAATTTTTAATTGTATGAAGGTTAAATTATTGAAATGTCCCGTTTAAATTGTTTTGTTTGCTTAAAGCCTTTGGGGGGTTAATGACCATCTTCCGGATATCCTTGGCATCATTTTACGAAATGGCCACGACTTAAGCACGGGGTGTAGGCGTACACCCGACAATGCATAAATAAATAATAAGGTATAACCGCCGGTTTCGGGAATAACTCGTCGCGGGACTATATCATGTGGTGTGTCTATTAATCTTTAACCCGGTGACAATCCGGGCTACTGAACGTATAACGAACATGTAATTCTTTTACAAGTTTATATATAAATAATTATCCCAAGTTATAAAATGTTTTGTGCCTTGTGCATTCAAATCAATTTTCTAAACCTTTTCAAAATGAGTCAGTTAATTGTATTTACCAGTGTAAACTGACGTATTTTCCCAAAAATGTTAAGTGCAGGTACTACTCGAAATAGGCTGGCCTCTCCTTAGCATCAATAAGGGTCTCGCAAGCTTGGATGCATTTTAAGTCTGATGAACTATGTTTCTGATGCGTGTGAAGTGTGTATATAAGTTTAAGTATATTTTAAGACCTTTTACACTTTCTTTAGCCAAGTTTTAAATTTATAAAACACGATATTTACTAACACTAAACACACATATGGGCAAGTGCACCCATCGTGAGCGTAGTATAGTGTTGGTAAGATACCGAAGTCGTCCAAGGACACAAGAGCTTTTAGTATCGGTTTATCCTCAACGTCTAATCAAATCAAAAGTTTAGAAAAAGGTTTTTTAAACTAAGAAAATAAAATCTAACTAAAATGCTGAAAATAAAAATAAAAATAAAAATAAAACAGATAGACAAGATGAATCACTTGGCTCCGACTCGTGTTTAGTGTAACCTTTGATTATTTCCGCACTTTTGCACTTTGTTAAGAGATTATCTTAGTTATTGTAGTAGGCCCCCTCTTTTGGAGGTGACGTACCCTCAACCCAGTAGTTTGAGTCAGCAAGGATACAATCCTAAAGGGTCGGATTATTGAAAGATAATTAATTAAGTTATTAATGCATAATGTGGTAGGCCCCTCTTTTGAAGGCGACGTTACCCTCGGCTAAGTAGTCTGAGTCAGCAGGGATACAGTCCTAAGTAGCCGGGTTAAAGTTTTAATAGTAGTTTAACTTATGAGGGGGTCAAAGAGTTTGGACCCCCGCCATCCAATACCGTTAAGTATTGAAGGAGGTCCTACTAAATTTGACCCAGGTCCTTTGCAGGATCTATACACTGAACAATGGCAAGACTCTTACCAAACCGTTCCCTTAACCCCCGACCATGTAGCCAACATACCTCCATATAGACCGTGGAGATATGAATGGTGAAAATCTTTTATTTTATATAGACAGTAAAATAATGCCAAGACACCACGGACAAACGATAAGGAAGAATCACCTTCAACATAAGAAACTAGTTATTAAAGTCATTAATACATAACCAATTAAAAAGTGCGAAAAGATTAAAAATAAAAAGTATTACACTAGAAACTTTGTCTTCACCAAGTGATGTAAGAGACTTAGGCAAACATGGCCTTGATTGTCAAGAACTCTTACGATCAATCTTAGATCCCGAGACGACTCACACACTCTGTGATGGACAATGGATGATGGTGGTGGATGATGGTGTTATGGTGGTGGTGGGTGGTGGGTGAAGTGTGAGAGAGGTGGTGTGCTAAGGGATGGTTTGAGCTTGAGCCAAGCACTACTATTTATTGGCTGAACAGAAGCTCGGGCACGGCCCCGTGTCCACATCCTTCTCTTTCTTCATTAATTGCTCTTGTCTTTATTAGTTGACCACGGCCTCGTGTCCGCTGGGCACGACCCCGTGTGCAGAAGCATATCTGTACTATCAAGATTTGCCTGGATTATGCGAATCTTATAGTTGACCACGACCCCGTGTCCGCTGAGCACGGCCCCGTGGTGGGCGATGGAAGCTTCTACAACTTTGTCTTTTGGCTGACACTTCGGCCCGCCCCCGTGCTCACTGAGCACGGGGCGTGTTCAGGCTTCTGTTTCCTTGTTTTGCTTGGGAAGATGCTGTCGTGGGGTCGAGCATGCCACGTTTGTTCCTTTTCTTGTATTTGTGTTAGATTTAGCTGCCTTTTTGCTTCTTTTGTTAATTTGAGCTCATTTAATCCTGAAAATACAAAAGGAAGACAAAAGCACACTTTTTCCAACATTAGTACTAAAAAAGGGTTAGTTTTATGCCACAATTGATGTAATTTATATGTTGCATTTTGCACACATCAGTTTCCTTTTTATTTTGATCCGCCTGTGGATCTGTTTCAACTATGTTGTGATACTTAATATTACAATTTATTCGGTTGAAATAAATCTATCTTTTGCTTCCGCTGTGCATTTAAAATTGTGTTGTTTGACTATGATGATATCAACTACGTCACGATACTCTCCACCGGGCCCACCGGTAATACGTGGAAATATCGGGGCGTGACACCAAATCTGCAACAAACAACGAATAAAGGGAACAATTGCCAAATGTTAACTTACTTCGACAAAAAAACACACAAAGAATGAGAATATCATATTAGGGATGAAAGAAAATCAATGATTTGGAGCATACCTTGGAAACCCTAACAACACAGGCAGCCACCACCAGAACCATTGCTAATATGATATTCTCATTCTTTCACAGAAACCCAATTCCATCAATCAATTCAAAAGTATACAAGATCACATAACAATAATGAAACTCAAAACCCCAAATGTGTAGAAATAAACAAAAAACATAGCAAAGATTATAATTGAAAATACAAAAGAATGTATGAAACAGTACATAAATAAAATAATAAGTAAACTGGTCAGTAGAAAGAGACCTGATTTGCATAATAATCCTTTGGAAGAGATCCTAACCGGAGTTTTGTATAATAAAACCTACACTGATAAACAAAATTCTTTTTTATTCATTGGATGTTTACACAAAACTTGAAAGAACAAAAATACCAAATATCAAAACCAAGAACTAAATTTAAACTCCAATAGAACCTACAGAACATTTGAACGACAACAAAGCTTACCTTAATGCATCGTCATAAATACCATATTCAGCTTCATACACCATTGATAAAAGCCATATTATGAAGCCTAAAAGCACAAATCACAAACAATATCGTAGATCAACAAAATGAATCAAAAGAATATCAAGATCTAACTTTACTGAAACAAAATACAATAGTAAACATATAATTTAGTGATTTTGTTACCAGTAGAGAGAAGCAATTTAACAGTTCCGTAAATTTAGTGAAGTGTGATAACAAATCAACAAAGCTGGTTACAAAAGATCCCTGTAACGCAAAAATTGAGGTTCATCGCATCGCAAAAAGAAATCACACAAAGCTGAGAACAGGTATTGTAATCCGCTGGTCCAACATAAGCCATAAAACTATTTATATTTATCTTAATATATCAAATAAAAACAGGTTAAAAGGGAATCAAGTCTGGGTATTACTCATGGAAACCAAATGATAAATATAATTTCATAAAATTTATTGATTGTTAACACAAATTTATTGATTGTTAACAAACCTTATGCCAAGACGCAATCACCAGGCCACATATCTATTGTGTTAAAGCACAATAATGAAACTCGAAACCCCAAATGTGCTGAAATAAACAAAAAACAGAGCAAAGATTATAACTGAAAATGAAAAAGAATGTATGAAACAGTACATACATAAAATAATTAGTAAACTGGTCAGTAAAAAGAGACTTGATTTGCATAATAATCCTTTCGAAGAGATTCTAACCGGAGTTTTGTATAATAAAACCTACACTGATAATCAAAATTCTTTTTTATTCATTGGATGTTCACCTAAAACTTGAAACAACAAAAATACCAAATATCAAAATCAAGAACTAAATTTACACTCCAATAGAACCTACAGAACATTTGAAATAAGTTTACACTCCAATAGAATCCAAATACATGTTCATTCATTAAAGCACTTATTCTGCAATCCAAATAAAAAAAACCGGTAAAATAAGTTTGAAATATACCTTGACATTATGTTTTATATCCAAGTCAAAACACAAAATAATACATTGAAAGAAATTATAAAGCAATAGAATTCAAGTAATAAAAAGATAGAATTTTGATGTTAATTATCTTAGCGCCATCCCTTGTAAGCCGAAGAGAAGAATTAATTAACAAAGAAACCTTCTTAGAGCACTCCATCAATTCTGTCATATTAAAGATGAATTAAGTTAATTGAAAAAAGGAATGGACTAAACGGGTGAAACACATTAATGGTTTACTTCCAAATTTAAATTAAAATAATGTTTGACTTCCAAATTTAAAACCAAACACATTAATGACAAACTTTCAAATTTAAATTTAAAATAATAACTGACTTCGAAATTGAAAATTTAAAATCAAACACAATAATGGTTTACTTCAAAATTTAAATTTAAAATAATGATTGACTTCAACATTTAAAATTTAAAATCTGAAAATCAAATCACTAACATCCAATCCCGTAAATCAAGCAAACTTATTAGGAAAGTCTAACCTTGCCAAGCAAAACCAACCGACATGGTACCAATTTCCAGCCACAACAACCATATCTCTGTCCAACATAGTTGCAGCCAAAAACTCCGGACCATCCAAAATAAACACCTAATGAATAAAAATAAAAACACATAAACCTTGAATATTACTCAATTTATGACTACTATCCCCCAAAACAAAACTTTGTCAACAAATTATACTAACTTATGCAATGGTAAACCATAAAAATATCAAATTAATTTAGATGATTAGCCTTACAGAAAACCCAAATCGGGAAAGTTTACCTGAATCGTTAACGAAAAAAATCAGACTCAGATTGGGTTACTCAAGCGGATATTATAAACAAAAAACAGAGCAAATATTATAACTGAAAATGAAAAAGAATGTATGAAACAGTACATACATAAAATAATTAGTAATCTGGTCAGTAAAAAGAGACCTGATTTGCATAATAATCATTTCGAAGAGATCCTAACCGGAGTTTTGTATAATAAAACCTACACTGATAATCAAAATTCTTTTTTATTCATTGGATGTTCACCTAAAACTTGAAAGAACAAAAATACCAAATATCAAAATCAAGAACTAAATTTACACTCCAATAGAACCTACGGAACATTTGAAATAAGTTTACACTCCAATAGAATCCAAATACATGTTAGTTCATTAAAGCACTTATTCTGCAATCCAAATAAAAAAACCGGTAAAATAAGTTTGAAATATACCTTCACATTATGTTTTATATCCAAGTCAAAACACAAAATAATACATTGAAAGATATTATAAAGCAAGAGAATTCAAGTAATAAAAAGATAGAATTTTGATGTTAATTACCTTAGCGCCATCCCTTGTAAGCCAAAGAGAAGAATTAATTAACAAAGAAACCTTCTTAGAGCACTCAATCAATTCTGTCACATTAAAGATGAATTAAGTTAATTGAAAAAAGGAATGGACTAAACGGGTGAAACACATTAATGGTTTACTTCCAAATTTAAATTAAAATAATGATTGACTTCCAAATTTAAATTTAAAATAATAACTGATTTCGAAATTGAAAATTTAAAATCAAACACAATAATGGTTTACTTCAAAATTTAAAATTAAAATAATGATTGACTTCAAAATTTAAAATTTAAAATCTGAAAATCAAATCACTAATATCCAATCCCGTAAATCAAGCAAACTTATTAGGAAAGTCTAACCTTGCCAAGCAAAACCAACCGACATGGTACCAATTTCCAGCCACATCAACCATATCTCTGTCCAACATAGTTGTACCCAAAAACTCCGGACCATCCAAAATAAACACATAATGAATCAAAATAAAAACACATAAACCTTGAATATTACTCAATTTATGACTACTATCCCCCAAAACAAAACCTTGTCAACAAATTATTCTAACTTATGCAATGGTAAACCATAAAAATAACAAATTAATTTAGATGATTAGCCTTGCAGAAAACCCAAATCGGGAAAGTTTACCTGAATCGTTAACGAAAAAAATCAGACTCAGATTGGGTTACTCAAGCGGATATTAATCACTGGAATCAGATCTGGTATTAAACATAAGAGCACACATGAGTTGATTAACGGAACAAAATGGTGAGGAGAAGAATATACATCAGTGAATTGAATAGAGATCAATTTCCCATAGGATCCAATTCAAGATATATAGATATATAGATATAGATAAAGAACGGTGCAAGATATACCTTTCTTTCAACTTCCCATAGGATCCCATTCAAGAGTTACTTGTAGGGGCAGGAGTCTGAAAGAAGCTCATCACCTAAAATTACAAAACACAATTTAAATTAGATATGCAACTCGAGTACAAAAACAATAGTCGAAGACTCTAAGCATCCCTAAAATTACAAATAATATAGTCAAAGCATCTCATAAAAAAACATCAAGATTTCAATGCATTCAATTAATCAAAGTGATAAAAACCATTGATTTAAACAACTAATCACATCACAAAAAATTCCGAAATTTTAATTTAAAGTAGTATTACTCCTTTTTCTCTGTTTGTGTTCTCATCATAATCAACTCAAAATCTTTTCTTGATTAATATTATCAATAGAATAATGATATTAGTAAGAAATTATTCAACCCACTGCATAACAATTAAGAGATAATAATTAATAAAACAGTAAATAAAACCTAAAATCAGCTAAAAAGATATAAAAAAATTTACAAATTCTAACAAAAGATTAAAGCTTCAAACATCAGTCACATGAAAAATAATAAAAAGATTAAAAACAAATTTAACAAACCTAAAAAAGCTAATAAAATACCATTACACAAAATAAACCTAAAAAACCAATCTTCAGATCTAAAAAACTTCACATCAAACAATAACCTAATAGATTATGTAACACATAGATCTAGACGATTACAGCCAAATTAAACCTAATCAATAACCAAAAACGATAAGATTCACAATCAAAGAGCTAATAAGCCTAAATTCATAAATACAAAATATATGTGAGATTAAAAGGAAAAGATTACCAGTAATCAAATCTTGATAGGCCAACATGATGATGCTTCTGGAAAACGGTGGAAACAAAGAGAGCATCGAATCGGATTAACATACCTGCAACTTATGTTTACGGATCTACAAAAAAAATAAGAACAATGACAAACTTAGTATCAATCGAATCAGTTTGTAAAAAAAATCAACATCTATATAATCGAATAAAGAAGAAAAAGAAAATAAACGATTGTAAAAAAAATAAGAACAATGACGAACTTAGTATCAATCGAGTCAGTATGTAGGGTTTATGAGAAGAAAAAGAAAATAAACGATTGATGAGATTAGAATCGTAAAACAAAGAAATCAGAAACAATAAAATCAAAAACATAGAAACATACCTTTGATTGGTTAATAGGATTGATTTGTGTGAAGAAGAAGATGTTGCAGAGGTTTGGCTAGGGTTTGGAACTGAGGATCTTGGTGGTGTCGATAGGAGAGAGGCTGCAACTTAGTTTTTTTAGGGTTTGTAAAGTGTGTGCAAGAAGAATGAGAAAAAAATGGAAATATATACTATCCGTTACGCTTGACCCGAATTCAGGATTTCGACCCGAATAACAAACGGATCCCGCGTCCAATGAGGCATTCTTTGTGAATTTAGAATTCTATTCTCAATTCCCTCCTAAACTCACAATCCACCTCCACCATAGGTTGCCACATCATCAAAAATGTCCAAAATCAAATGCCACATGGTCCAAATCCATCTCATTTATATATATATATAGATAAATGATACCATAAATAAATAGTACATGGTATCTCATAAAATCAATAAACAATAGTCATTAATGTGTCATCATCTTAAACAAATTATAGTAAAATTTTATGGCATACGATGTTTCATCAACCTTAAGAAAATGCATATAATTCTATGTACTAACCTATCAAGCTACAATTAATCACGGCGTAATTTAAGTATACCTCGCACATAATTTATCAGTATACTTTGAAATATAAACATATATCTTCATCATTTTTATATATAGCATTTTAACTAACATATGGATCATCATTTATCAGTTGTAAATAAGTCTTTTCTTCCATAATAATAAATTATGTTGTTCCCAGTAGTACAAAAGGGTATATCAATCTTTTAGAACACAGATCATGTCACATGTTTGAATATTTATACAATGCATACATTTTCTTTGCAAATAAAGTTAAACATAGTAAATAAAGTTAAACATAAACTTTGATGATAACGAATGAAGAAACATACCTTGAGATCTAGATAGCATATTAAAAAGGCACTTAAAATATGTTTTTAGTTTCTAAAAGATTAGAAATGATCAATCCTTTTAATATAGAAACCTGTTGTTTTTGAAAAGTAAGATTTTAAGATTCTTTATTCTAATTAAAATAAAGGACCGTGTTCATAGATCTAAGATTGATAAAACATAAATGATTATCAAAAGCTTACTGGATTTCATCATTAATTATATTTAGAATAAGTAATGTAGAAATAGTAAAGTTATAAACATTGAGATCTTATAATATGCAAATCCTTGTTTGTTAAATATTTAATTCTTTATTTATATGCTAATTAATACATTATAGAATAAACCGTAGAATAACTTATACATTACGAATCAAATATAGTTAAAGACACTTATGTAATCTATGGTATATTTAAGTATAGAGTAAACTGTCATTTTGGTCCCTGAGGTTTGGTCACTTTTGTCACTTTAGTCCAAAACTCAAACCTTTTGCATCTGGGTCCCTGTGGTTTCAGTTTTATTGCCGTTTTGATCCAAAAATGAAATCAGGTCATATTTGTCTTATAAAATCCTGCAATTTTGTCATTTTCCTCAGGGGCAAATCAGGACATATTTGTCTTATAAAATATGATATTTATTTATAAAAAAGAAATGATCATTTTGCCCCTGCGAAAAAGAACAAAATAGCAGGATTTTATAAGACAAATATGACCTGATTTCATTTTTGGACCAAAATGGCAATAAAACTAAAACCACAGGGACCCAGATGCAAAAAGTTTGAGTTTTGGACTAAAGTGGCAAAAGTGACCAAACCACAGGGACCAAAATGGCAGTTTACTCTTTAGTATATGTAAATCAAAAAGCTACTTAGACCGTGGGGTATGGTGGGGCTTGGGTTGGGCTTGGGCTTGGGTTGGGGCATTTGCTGACACATGGCTTGGGTGCAGACATGGGGCGACCCACATTTAAACAGGGTATGGTGGGGCGGGGGTTTGGTGGGCTTCGCTGGGCTGACCCGGTGGGCTGTTTGTTAAACAACAAATTAAATTTCTTTTAATATTTTTAATTAAAGAAAATTACATAAAAAAATTCCTAATGTTTATATTTGTTTTTTATCTCTTCTCTCATCTCCAAGACTATTTGTAACTCATCACCCTGTAGGTGATCAATCGGCTGGGATAGAATTTTCAAATCATCACGTCTTTGTCTCAGGGCATCTCTAGCGGCATCTCTAGCTTCTTTGCTCTTTCGTTGTTCGGCCCTTTGTTGTTGGAAGACGTTGAATGTATCTAACTTGGATGAAATGTCATCCAACTGGTCGCTGTATATTCCCCTACGCAAGCCCGAGCTCCCAGCTGAAGGCGATGCCGTACCAGATCTTGATTTTTGAGGCCCTTGACCTTTTGGAAGACGTGTTACTTTCGCTACCACTGGGGATATTCGACCACTTTGGATGGAACTTACAAATATCCCAACAATGCATGAAACGGAAGTCGGTCCCCACATTTGACTTGAATTGAACCAATGCATTCATCACAATGTCGGCTTCGGTTTCACCACTTTTTGGGTTTTGTTTTGCTTTATTTAAAAACCACTATATTTTGTAAGTTGGCCGCTTATCTCGGTCCACTTCGATGATAAGCTATCGTTTTCACGATAAACCTCTCTTCCCAATTCTTTATGGAATACTCTACTAACCCCTTGCCACAAATGGGTTCGATGTTGAGAATTTCCTATTTTAAAAAAAACAAAATTTAATATATTACAAAGTTATATAAAAAAAACCATTAATATAAACAAAGTTTAAGAATACCTAAAGTTGCATGTTGAGATTGTTGAAACCAACCCCTCGCCAATGCAAGTTCTTCAGGAACGGTCCATTTTCTTGGAATGCATACGGGTTGTTCGGGTCAAAAGGACGGTTATGAGGATGCATTTTTTCGTTTTGTAGAAGGAGAATTGAAGATGATTATAGAAGATGTGGTTGAATGTGGTAAAAAATGGAAGAAAAATGTGAGTTTTATAGTGGAAAAATATATATATTTTTTTAAGATAGCCGTTGGCCAACGGCTAGCCCAACGGTTACTTTGGTTTGTCCAGTGAGAGCCCGCCATGTCAGCTTGGCCAGACCGCCCCACGCCCGGCTTGAAACCCAAGCCCCAAGGGCCACGCCCAAACCCAAGCCCACCCAGGGTGGTGGCTTGGGCGTTTTCCCCCAACCCACGCCCAAACCCCGCCCCATACCCCATGGTCTTAGCTAGGCGTGCACAATACCACAACAAATCAAAAACACAAAATAACAAAAAGAATATTCTTGACGGTTTTTGAACTAAAAAAGCATGGATATCAAGATTTATTTAAAAACTTAATGGAAAAACTTTATCAATCACGTCATGTATATATTTTATTGGAAGGGTCAATTAATTTAGCAACCGTATTTATTAAAACTGTTCCTGTTAAATGATAACATAGCAATTACAATTAAAGGAATTGAACCTTACATGATTTAAAAGATCTACTACCGTGTGAAGTTGAATCCAGTTAGTCTAGAATAATATTCTAAATAAATTAAATATGTAAATCATTAATTTAATTAAATTTAAATATTGTTGATTTGTCTTAAGATGGGAATAATCAATAAATTCACCATGTCATCTTTACCAAATATTAGGGTTTTAAACCCTACAGTCAGCTCATCCCCTGAATACCCAAAATTAAACGTTAGAAATCTAAACATGAATACTCAGATATTTTAAGCAGTCAAATATGATTCACAAAGGTTATTTAGTATCGGTACCTCTGTTGAAGTTTCTGAATTTTGCTTGAATCGAGTACCACGCAATATCAGTGTAGGTCCACCCGGAGGATCGAGTATAACCTATTCCTTGTTACCGAACAAACCCGAGAGTGCGGAATCCAAACGGGTAAGTTAAACCAAGTTAGAACACTTAATACACAAACACGATTTAACGATTAACATTCCACGTATTAATACGTATCAGTTACAAAACAGTGTTTACAAGAACTCTCTGTAAACTCTTAGTGTGTGTGTGTTTTGTCTTGTCTCTTTGTGTTCTCTCATGAAAATACTCTCTGTGTTATCTCTCCTGTCTTTTTGCAGTGTATATATACTACAGGTCGACGAAGGACCTGCAGTGACGAAGGATCCCCATGAAAAACTCTTATCCACGAAAGACCTGTAGTTCTTTGTGGTTGTTGAAATGAGGAAACATGTCTTTCACTTAAGGTTCTTCGTGGATGGTTTAAGCTGAGGTTCTTCGTCCTTACATGTAGCAGTTCTTCGTCACATGTGTGATCCCACGAAGAATCAGTTCTTCGTGGGTTTGCTGCATATCAGCAACATAAACAGAAACAACAACAACAGATTACAGCAAACAGTTAACAGAAACATTTCTAATATGCATACTGCACACACGCAGTTGCATTAACGTCATTCATTACAAAGTAAACCATGTACCGGGTCAAGATAGGAGGATATCTTGACCTCGGCCCTCACTTCGTAACCGAGTCGAACCGGAACGAGCCGTATCCACACTTAATATGTATCAACAAACTCCTCCTTGGATGCTGCTCGTGGAGGTTCGTCTTCCATGTTGTAGGATCTTCAAAGTCTTCACGTGTCACAAATAGGAAGTGTATCTAAAAACTCCCCCTTTCATATAGGAAGTGTATCAACAAACTCCCCCTTTGATTATGCTCGTAAATCTTTTGATCCTTGTGGCATTGATGAGTGGTCAGCGGTAACTCGATCATCTTGATCATTTGATTTCATCCATGTCGTGTCTTCATTCCGAAGCTTGTCATTTAACACGTTCTCTTCGCCTTTAGCTGGTTTGACTGTCGCACCTGCACATACAAGAAAGCTAAACGTGTAATGAGAACAACCACTTGGAATATAGTTAAAACAAACAAACGACACACATGTGACCAATTCTCAATCAACTATCGTCCGACAATTAGTTTGAAAGTTTAACACATTTATCAATTTTAGTTTTTAACTTTCAAGACTTGCAAATTTTGACCGCTTATGAAGATTTAGTTGTTTTGGTTTTCTTTCTTTTACCGAAAATAACGAAGACGAAGTCTAGAACTTCCATGATACCATACATATGTGTATATATCATTCAAACATGTATATAATACCTGATGCATTCGACCTCAATAAGTGGTAAACAATCACATGTCCCAATCAATAAGTGATAATATATCACAGCTTTCTTCCAGGAGTTAAGTTCGTCTCATTGTTTGTACGATGGTACTATCCTATTCACGGACTTGCTCCTATGCCCTCATGCATCTAAAAATCAAGTTCCTCATCAATAAGTGATTCTATCACATAGGGCTTGTTTTTCAACCAAAACAAGTGAGTATCTCACATTTTCATATACGTCAAAACAGATGATAAATGGTATACTCACCTGTAAGATGAACTCTCGTGCATACCTTGATACGGGAATGTGTCGTGTGTGGATGAATACCGATCGGTAAGTATAAATCATACCTTAATCGTATCCCCTAATCACGAGTACATCTGATAAGTTGAGCTTAAGTGGACAACAATACCGATAATCGTTATAGGATGCTTATTTAAATGTTAACTAATTGAACAACAAGAGCGTTTTGGCGTGACCGTACACTGATATGATTCTCTTACCCTCGAAACTCGCAAAAAGATCGTCTGTAAATATTTATTTACTTTTCTTCGTTTCTGTATCTCTGTATATATTTACTTATTGCTTTCCGTCTTTACATTTGAAAAATGAAAACTTACAAAAAGATTTTAGGTGAGTTTTAATATAAACTTTATAAAAACCAAAAAGATTTTATTTCTATATTATCTTTGATTACCCGATGTCATTGTAGGTCCACCCTGAGGATCGAGTATAACCTATTCCTTGTTACCGAACAAACCTGAGAGTGCGGAATCCAAACGGATAAGTTAAACCAAGTTAGAACACTTAATACACAGACACGATTCAACGATTAACACTCCATGTATTAATACGTATCAGTTACAAAACAGTGTTTACAAGAACTCTCTGTAAACTCTCAGTGTGTGTGTGTTTTCTCTTGTCTCTCTGTATTCTCTCATGAAAATACTCTCTGTGTTATCTCTCCTGTCTGTTTGCAGTGTAATACTGCAGGTCGACGAAGGACTTGTAGCGACGAAGGATCCCCACGAAAAACTCTTATCCACGAAAGACCTGTAGTTCTTGGTGGTTGTTGAAATGACGAAACATGTCTTTCACTTAAGGTTCTTCGTGGATGGTTTAAGCTGAGGTTTTTCGTCCATGCATGTAGCGGTTCTTCATCACATGTGTGATCCCACAAAGAATCAGTTCTTCGTGGGTTTGCTGCATGTCAGCAACATAAACATAAACAGAAACAACAACAGCAGATTACAACAAACAGTTAATAGAAACATTTCTAATATGCATACTGCACACACGCAGTTGCATTAACATCATTCATTACAAAGTAAACCATGTACCGGGTCAAGATAGGAGGATATCTTGACCTCGGACCTTACTTCATAACCGAGTCAAACCGGAACGAGCCGTATCCACACTTAATATGTATCAACAATCAGTCAGCTGCTACGGTATTGCGGTCATCGACGATGGTGGTGCGGAGCATGACTCACAATGATCTAACGATGATGGCTTGTTCAACTTCTGTGTAAGAGATTAAGATCTTGATAAGGGAATGTGATAACGCGATCAAACTCCAAAGTAACTCGTGCTGATAACGTGTTATAAAACTAGCCTAATAGCAAAACAATACAAGAGAACAATAGGGAGGAAGATATTGATATTATTGAATGAGTGTTAACTAGAAGATGTACAAGATGGTATATATAAGATAGGAAAACTTGTGGAAGAATCCTAATCTATTTTAGGTGGAGATAACCACAAGAATAATAAATATATTCATAACAAATTTCACATTATTACATACTATTTTTCTTTATAATACCAAACTAGTATTAGCCCCCCTCCCCCGTGTTGCGGCGGGGGAGTAAGCCATGCCAAGCAGCACTAATGCTACATCACTGTCAGCGACCACCAACACCGGAAAAACTCTTAAAAACAAATTAATAAAAAGGTAAAAATAACATCGAACGAAAAGCATACGTAAAACAGTTGAACCATGCACGTCTGTTGTGGTATCTTAATGCGAAGAAATTATATTGAAACATAAAACACAGAAAAAAAGGACCTGCATGTTGTGACGAACATGTGGGAAAAATAGACGTGCTGCGACGGGTTTGTCAAATGAGAAAAAATAGAAGAAAAAACGTTGAACCTTATACGCACGTTGCGACGTGTTAACTCGCAAAATTTAGTACGAAACGTAAAATGAAAAGTTTGTAAAAGATGAAAAATATTGCGGTCAAAGTGAAAATAAGAAATGTTGGTGTTAAATTGCAAAAGATGAAAACTTTGGGTTAATAGTAAAAAAATCAAATGGGTTAAAATGTAAAGGATAAAAATCTTTGGGTTAGAAATGAAAAATCAATTATTTTAAAAAAAAAAAATCTCCATGCTTGAAGTATAACTCCATGAAACACCAAAATGTTGCTTATTTATAGTATGGAAATACTTTAGCACATAGGAAAAAAACATATGTTAAATGATGGATTAAGATCAAATACAAAGGACAATATAAACAAGAAGGGTAAGAAAGATTCTAGTCTATTGATCTTAGATTTGGAGGGTTGAGATGAAACACCCTAACATCATTAACCTTGAATAGACGCAGCAGGAAAACTAGCCTTTAAAAAAATTTCTTTCTTTACTAAATACATTGCTTACATAAAGACCCAGTTACAAAATATTTAACATTTACTAAATGAATCAACAACATTCATAATGAAAATAATACTACATGTGTTACATAATCCAAGCTAGGTGACCGTTCTTCCCGTACAATCCTTGCTCTTTGACTCGATCTATGCCTGCTTATCTTCGTTAGTAATAGAGACAATCTGTATAGTTCCTGTGGACATTATTTACAACTTAACCATTAGTCATCAACAACATCATACAACATTATTAACATATAATTAAAATTCGTATAACATTCAACAATATAAACTTAATCCATTTGATATCTCTTGTTCCGAGTTCGACTTCAATACTTCATGAACCTGATGTTCTCTTACATGTATTACATTCCATTCTCAAGACAATTCATTAGTATTCGTCAATGACCAAACAAAATAAACCATTCCTTCATACATTTATAACATCTCGCATTCACACATGTTTACATTCCTAATTCCCACGTGCATACAAACATATACCTCTACACATATACACACACATTCATACACGCACCCATACATACAAGCTCTCGCTTACCATTATTATTCACATAAACCTATACATCTTGTCATAATCACAACTTTCCATAATATAAAATTTTATACTCACCATATTGCATGCCCATTCGTTCCTAAGTTCGATTACATATAGATTACCTTCACTAACACGAAGGTAAAATCCATACTTTCACTATCCGGAGGCTCATAACCTTACTTATGTTCTAAACCGGCTTTAAAATAAGTTAAGAGACATTGAAATCATTCAAAACATCGAGTCCGGTTGCATAAACGAACAAGAAAACAACAAATGCAAGTTTGTGGCTTCCTCGCGGGGCGCGACGGATACAGCCCTCGGCTGTCGCGGGGCACGACGCCCGTCGCGTTGCGCGACCAAGATAGGTGTTCGGCGTCGCGTGACGCAACGCCCTACTTTCGACAGACTGTTTGGTTTTGCTGCTGCATACTTTGCCCAGCTATGAATTCTAACCAAATTATCAACTAAAAGTCGCATAACTTTTGATCTAGACATCCGTTTTCTGTAATTCCTGTTCCTACGCGTCCGTAATATAATTACGGATCCATTTATCACCTCGGGTCGCATCAAGAGCTGATTTATAAGCAAACGGCTTATAAATCCTTTATACCATTATTTGACCCGTTTAATCTTACTAATTTACCTTTGTTATAAATAACTCCTTTGTTACGCTAATATAACACTTACCTTAATATACTCATTCATTACATAATCCTTGCATGCTTTTCCACACTCATAGATATTAAAATTCTACATACATACTAAGAAGTGAGCTGGGATCACTTACCTCGTGCGTCCAAGTTTGTGCATAGCTTCCTTATTTCCTCTTGATCCGTTAGCCTTCCATACTTGAGTCCATGTCTATTGGGGTTCCTATCCTTTCAAGTCATTATGTCCACATCATAGTTAGTATGCATGTTCGTTCATATCACATCCATTTCTAACTTTTAGCTACATAGACTTTCATTAGTCAAACATTAATACGCATACAACCGACAACCACATTGTTCAACATTCTCTTAATCAAATTTATTATCATACATACGTATACATAATTGTCCTAACACATATTCATGATTCTTTAAAATCTCATAACACATTCATAATTCTAATCATGCCACTCGCATATTCGTTGACTTTTCAGATAGTCAACGGTCATGCTTACTTATTTCTAACTTATGAACACACACATTTATCTTTATAAGATAGATTATTGTAATAACGACATACATATTTCACTTTCACGTTATGTGGTACATACAACTACATGATCACTTGATTTCATACCCGATGTTCACAAAATCATTTTTACACATAGTAACGCTTTCATGATCCTACATTTGACAACTACATACCAAGTTAGCCAATTTAATGTAATCGTAACATCATACTTAACTAGTAGTCCACAACTTCTACACTTAGTACACACTTATTCTAAATTACCATTAAGCCACTAATCCGACTCATGGTGTGCACCACCATTCAAGAATAGGGTACTAGTTCCTAAAGCATTCTTTTACTGAATCACATCATCAACTAACTACCCACATGTATTTCATCCAAAACACGTATCTCATGCTAACTTAACTATCAAATACAACATTATCACATTCTATGCCAAATTACCACATTCTTGCATACAATTTCACTTTCTAACTTCACCTAGTCATTTCATCAAACACTTGGCGTTCGTACTAACATCTAAGCATAATGTACAAGTATTTTCATTCTTTTTCTTCCTAATTCTTTACTTTCAATTATCAACTCAACAAGGCATCAAACTAACTTCATACCATATTCAAGCTAACTAGCAAGAATTCATCATATACATCATAATATCAAGAATTTAACAAAGATTAGACATGGGTGACATACCCATGTCGCCATCTTTACTATCTATGGTGGATTTCACCTCCAAACACCTAATTGATCAAAACCATGCATAACATATGCTCCATACGAGGATTATAACTCTTATTCATGCTCAATTTTTGCATCAATTCACGGATTAACCATAACCCATATCATCAAACATCACCAAAACATAAAATTAGACTTACTTGATGTAAAGAACACTTAAAGGATCATAATTCCTAACTCATGCATCAACAAATCAGCCTTTTCCTCCTTTAATTTGTAGGATTTTGCAGAATTTTGAGAAGTTGGGTTTCCCCCTTGCTCTCTCTCTTGTTCGATCGCACACACAGCCAGGCACACACTGGCTTTTTTTTTTTTTTTATCAAACTCATTACACATTTACACATTAGCCCCCTTGTCTTTTAAGGTATGTTTAAATTTGTTATTTCCTATACTAACTTGGTTTCTTTTCTTTGTTTAACTTAGTTACACACATATAGTTAAACTTACTATCATTTTCTTACAGTACCGTTCTACGGTTACCGTTTTCTGTTATTTAGCATCACGAAAATAATTTTATTTTATAACATACGTAATTTGGAGTGTTACATGAGATTAGTTTTAGGGAAAAGAAAATAATAGAATGACTAAAAGGAATCCTACATATATTGACTTTCTCTCTCCACATGCAAGACACATCCAATTCCCTCATCAAATTTAAAACGTTCATAACTTTTTCATACGACATTTGTTTTTTAAAAAAATCACTATAATAACGAGCGTTTTTTTATCTTTAATATGAATATGATGTTACTACATAAAAATAAAATAAAAAATTTCACTTTTACTGGGTTTTCTTTGTATTGTGTTAAATGTTGTGACCATTGTGTCTTTCAACTGAGTTTTGATCCTTACATTTTTTACCAAGGTTTCTATACATTGTGTTATTATCAAAACTTATAACACAGTGTTAATTTGGGTTCTGTTCATTGCATTTTTATCGGAACCTATAACACAATGTATGACACAATGAAGATGATGTTATATTTGGGGTACTCTATACATTGTGTTATAGGTTCTGGTCATTTGTTTATTCTGCTATCCATTGTGTTCTAATCTGTTGTTCATTGTGTATTAGTCCGCTGTCCATTGTGTTTTAGTCTGTTGTCTATTGTGTCTTTTATTTGCTCTCACTAATTGTGTCTTTTATCTGTCGTCATTAATTGTGTCTTTAGTCTATTTTTCATTGTGTTTTTAGTTTGATACTCATTGTGTTTTATGTTATATTCATTGTGCCTTTTATTTGTTGTCATCAATTTTGTTTTTGGTCTACTTTCCATTGTATTTTTAGTTTGATACTCATTGTGTTTTACGTTATGTCCATTGTGTCTTTTATCTATTGTCATCGGTTGTGTTTTTAGTTTGATACTTATTCTGTTTTATGTTATGTCCAATATGTAATACGCAACTGAGTTTGCTCATTGTGTTTTATGTTATGTTCATTGTGTAATACGCAACTGAGTTTTCGATTTTTTTTCTAAATATAACAATATGGTATTCATATTAAAGATAAAAAGACGCTCAATTACATGGTATATATATATATATATATATATATATTTTTTAAATCAAATGACGTATAAAAAGTTATGTACGTTTAAAAAATAGGGGGGGGGGGGGTGAAATAGCATGTAACTTGCATGTGTATAATCTTTTTATTTTCTTTGACAAAATTAACCTTTTCACGATTTCATTTGAAACACTTGTCACTCTATAATAGCTTCTTACACTTCTTATTTTTATACTCCTTTGTAGAATAACTTAACCCATAAAACCTAATGTTTTTACAACCGACCAGTAAGCGAACTAGTTTTCAGTCCACTGATCCAACCAGTTTTAAAACTGGACAACCTTATAAATGATCTAAAATTTTAGAAATATATAGGTTCAAAAGGAGGCGGTTAAAATGTACTCCCTCCGTCCCATTAAAAGTGTCATATTTTGAATTTTCAAAGTCTTTATTTGTAAACTTTGACCTTAAATAATTTTGTTTGTGTTAGACAATACTTGATGAAAGTTATATGATTTGAGTGTGTTTTACAAGTGTTTTTATCGGCTTAATTTTCATCAAGTTTTATATAATATAAAAAATATATAATTAAAGTCAAAGTTTATAAATAAAGACTTTGAAAATTTAAAATAGAGTAAAGTTCTATTTGAGTCCTTGTGGTATGTGCAGTTTAACCATTTCAATCAAAAAACCAAAACTGTCTTGATTTGAGTCCATGTGGTTTCTAATTTTAACCATTTGAATCCAAAAGTAAACAACATCCAAATCAGAAACATTTGGTTTTTGGATTCAAATGGTTAAAATTAGAGACCACATGGACTCAAATGGTTAAAATTGGAGACCACATGGACTCAAATCAAGACAGTTTTGGTTTTTGGATTCAAATGGTTAAACTGCACAAACCACAGGGATTCAAATAGGACTTTACTCTTTAAAATAAGACAAATTTAATGGGACGAAGGGAGTATATGTTTAACAGTTAACACATAAGAGCCTCATTTAGTTGACGAGTCATAAATCTTCTTATTATCAACATTCTCTTGTACGTGTATATATGGCTGTTCTTTCTTTTGCATTATAATTGATTAACATAAATCTATTATTTGGTGAGGTTGAAAACATGAATACATTAAAAGTGAAATATAATTATCAAACGGTGATGATAAACATCATGTTTAACACATCCTCCGTAAGGAAAAGTAGAATAATAATGTGACTGGTTTTCAAGGGAAAATTATCAAAGTAGCCACTTTGACCATGAATTTTGTTATGTTACCACTTAGCCAGAGTGTAACACGTAGCTAAATGGCGCAGGAGAATATGGTGGATCAGGAGCGTGTGGCGCAGGAGAAAGATTTTGCAGCTTGATAATGGCGCAGGAGAGCGTGGCGCGGCGCAGATTGTGGCGCAGGGTTGAGGAAACCGAGGAGTTAGTGGCGCATGGTTGAGGAAAACGAAGAGTTAGTGGCACAGGAGAAGTGTACGTGCTGCGCCATATGGCGCGGGAGAGTGGTCAATGGCCATTTTGTTAATTTAGAAATGTCAAAGTTTAAATTGTTAACTAAGGTTGTTAACAAGGCTAATGTGATGATTTTCTCGGTTTCCAATGGATTTGCTCAGACCGGACTTGTATAGAATTCTTTGGTCGTTTAAAATAAAATAAAATAAAATAAAAAAAGTGATGTAACTGATTTATCAGTAAGCATGAACCCATTCCGTAAAATAAAATAAATTAAAGAGACAAACCTATTTGACTATTTCATAATGTGTTCAATTTGCCAATCGATAGGTTAAATAACCGTTTGAATCTTAATCTGAATGACACAACATATACAAAGAGACACCTATTGGGCTTTTTTTATAAATAGTTTTTAAGTTGCTATAATATAATAAATATAAATGCTATATGTATATATAATATAATATAATATAATTTAATTTTTAATTTACACGATTGATAACAAAATGAAAGGTATGGATATACCATGCATGCAAATCCTACATCTATATATACCACCTAACCTAATCTTTCAGCCTTCACAAGACCATTTTCTATCGATCTCCAGTTCTAAACAATGGCCAGCAAGAGTGTTGAAATCAGTGGACACCAAAACGGTGATGAGTTTTGTGTGAAAGGTGATCCCTTAAACTGGGGGACGATGGCGGAATCGTTGAAGGGGAGCCACCTGGATGAGGTGAAGAGGATGGTGGCGGAGTTCAGGAAGCCTGTGGTGAACCTTGGTGGAGAAACATTGACGGTGGCTCAGGTGGCTGCCATTGGTGAAAACGCCGCGGTGAAGGTGGTGATGTCGGAGACTGCGAGGGCGGGGGTGAAGGCGAGTTATGATTGGGTGATTGAGAGTACAATTAACGGGACCGATACTTATGGTATCACCACCGGGTTCGGGGCTAACTCGAAACGGAGAACCACAGAAGGTGGTGCTCTTCAGAACGAACTCATTAGGTAATTACTTTTTGTCACTACAAGAAAATATACATGTAGGAATAATTTTTTTTAAGCCGAGATGTCATCCCTACAGGTCTAACAGCTTATAGGGACGCCATATTGGCTCCATAAGCTTTGTTTCTATAGGGCCGTCCCAATAGTTCTCTTAGGTCGTCTCTAAAGGTGTTGTCCATATCAATTAACAAGTGGTAACAATAGAGCATTTAAAAAAAAAATACCATTTTAAGTGTGTAGTCGTCCCTATAGATTTAAAATAAACTTTTTTTATTAAGTTGATAAGTTTTAATGTTTTGACAGATTCTTGAACGCCGGAATATTTGGCAATGAAACAGAATCAAATCATACGCTACCGCATTCAGTAACAAGGGCTGCCATGCTTGTCCGAATCAACACCCTCCTACAAGGTTACTCCGGTATCCGATTCGAGATCTTGGAAGCCATGACCAAGTTTCTGAACAACAATGTCACCCCAATTCTTCCCCTCCGTGGTAGCGTCACCGCCTCCGGTGACATCGTTCACTTGTCCTACATCGTCGGTCTCCTCACCGGCCGTCCCAACTCCAAATCCATTAGCGCCACTGGTGAAATCCTTAATGCTGAAAAAGCCTTCGCCCACGCCGGCGTCCAAGGTGGGTTCTTCGAATTGCAACCCAAAGAAGGCCTAGCACTCGTCAATGGCACCACCGTAGGCTCCGGGATGGCGTCCATGGTGCTGTTTGAAGCTAATGTCCTTGCATTGTTGTCGGAAGTGTTGTGCGCCATTTTCACGGAAGTTATGCAAGGAAAGCCAGAGTTTACGGACCACTTGATACACAAACTTAAGCACCACCCGGGCCAAATAGAGGCTGCAGCCATCATGGAATACATTTTAGACGAAAGCGATTGCGTTAAAGTCGCAAAAAAGGTCCACGAGATAGACCCGTTACAAAAACTCAAACAAGACCGCTACGCGCTTCGCTCGTCCCCCCAATGGCTTGGTCCGCAAATCGAAGTCATTCGCTCCGCCACCAACATGATTGAAAGGGAGATCAACTCTGTTAACGACAACCCGTTAATCGACGTGTCGAGAAACAAAGCGTTACACTGTGGCAACTTTCAAGGAACCCCAATTGGTGTTTCCATGGATAACACGCGCTTGGCTATTGCGGCTATTGGAAAACTCATGTTCGCGCAGTTTTCCGAGCTTGTAAATGATTTTTACAACAACGGGTTGCCTTCGAATCTCTCAGGGGGGAGTAACCCGAGTTTGGATTACGGGTTCAAAGGTGGAGATGTCGCCATGGCTTCTTATTGTTCGGAGCTCCAGTTTCTTGCGAATCCAGTTACAACCCATGTCCAAAGCGCGGAGCAACATAATCAAGCTATTAACTCTCTAGGTTTGATTTCTGCAAGGAAAACCGCAGAAGCGGTTGAGATCTTAAAGCTCATGTTATCCACTTACTTAGTAGCTTTATGCCAAGCGATTGACTTAAGGCATTTGGAAGAGAACTTGAAGTTGACCGTCAAGAACACCATAAGCCAAGTAGCCAAGAAGGTCTTAACCATAGAGCTCCACACATCGAGTTTCTGTGAAGAAGACTTGCTTCATGTAGTCGACTGCGAATATGTTTTCACCTACATTGATGACCCATGTCTCGCCACATACCCGTTGATGCAAAAGCTTAGACAAGTCTTGCTTGACCACGCGTTAAGCAATGGCGTTAATGAGAAGGATGCGGGAACCTTGATCTTACAAAAGATTGGTGAGTTTGAGAACCAACTGAAAGTGGTTTTACCGAAAGAGGTGGATGGGGTTAGAGCCGCATTTGAGGCAGGTTCGTTGTTGATTCCTAATCGAATAAAGTCATGTAGGTCGTACCCGTTGTACAGGTTCGTGAGGGAGGAGCTTGGTGCGCTTTACTTGACCGGTGAGAAGGTGACTTCACCAGGGGAGGAGTTTGATAAGGTGTTCACGGCTCTGTGCAAAGGGGAGATCATTGATCCGTTGTTAGAGTGTTTGGAAGGGTGGAATGGTGTTCCACTTCCAATATGTTAGTAATGGTGTTCATGGGGCAGTAAAGCCACGATTATTCATGATTTATTTTCAGTTTTTCTTCAATTCATGTTTTGTTTACGAACCATTAAATAGAAGTAACAGTAAGAGTACTTTTCTCATTTTCAAGTTTTGGATTGGATAGAGATTTCTGGATAATAAAAGATTAAAACAATCTGATGGACCAAAATAATGAAGTTTTGTAATTTAATGGACTTTTAACAAATAGTAGTATAAATATATTCAGCCCAAAACAATAATTTATAAAACAAACCAATTGATAAATACAAGGCCCAAATAATATTAGCGTTAAACGAGCCTACACTCCCACGTCACCTAACTCGATTTCCCGGTAGCCCAGACTTGGGGTAAATAACAAATTGATACAGATACACAAATAACACAGCGGAAATCTTGGGAATTAAAATACTACTGTATTACAAATTACGAGTGTCCGAATGTTCCATATTATATACAGACGGAAATGTATAAAAGATCCACTACTAGAAAATCTGAAACTTCTTACACCAGTTTTCGTAGGAAATGCTTCATAAAACTGGCTTTTATACGTATTTATGATAAACACCTGATGTAGGAAAACACCTCATAGGAAACCCGTTTTCAACGCATTTCCTACGCAACTTCCTACACATTTTCTACAAAACTACTACGTCGCAAATTGCTACGAATCTCCAACAATATATTTAATTATTATCTTTTAGAATTTATTTTTTTAGCTACACATTTCTGATAAAAAAAACAAAAAAATTAAAAAAATTTAATACAACATTATTTGTGACCCACTTCCGACAAATAAATTAGAAGTGTTGTTACAAATTTATGAGGAAACTCAGTATTTGTTTTACCCAATTCCAACAAATAAATAAGAAGTGTTGTTGCAAATTTCTGAGGAAATTGAGTATTTGTTGTGACCCAATTCCGACAAATAAATAAGAAGTGTTGTTACAAATTTATGAGTAAACTGAGTATTTTTGTGACCCAATTCCAACAAATAAATAAGAAGTGTTGTTACAAATTTCTGAGGAAAGTGAGTATTGTTTGTAACGGTTTTTCGACGAAACTGGGTATGTTTTGTGACAAATTTATGTCAAAATAAAGAAAAAAGGTCTACTATTTTTGACCATTTTCCGACAAAAGCTTTTTATGTTGTGACACATTGCCGATGTATAAGAAATAACTTCATTATTTTGGTTGTGACACATTTCCAACCACCTAATTTATTAAATAAAAAAACTGCAAAAAAATATTTAATATTTCTGCATTTTTCTGGCGAAAATTTCCAGAAATAATCTGTAATACCAAAAACCTGTTTTACAAAATTCACCGAAGTTACAATGACATAAATTCAAAAATCATGCGTCACAACGCAAGTTCCAATATGTTTAAACTGTAAGCTAATACAATTCAACGTAATTCCAAAAAGATATCAAAAACTACAACTAATTAGAGGGAGGACGCCAATTCTTCATAAATTCTTGAAGTTGTTTTTTTGAAGTTCTTCCTTTGCTTTTCTTTCTTCGTCTAGACGAGTTGCAAGTAGATTCCTTTCTTCTTCAAGACGAGATGCAAGTAGATTCCTTTCTTCTTCAACCCGAGCTTCAAGATATACCATTCGGGTTCGCATAACTTGAGCCTAAAATGTTGTTAAAAATATATAGTTATAATTAGTATATACATTATATAAAGAAATGTTTTGTGGCAAAAGAAAAGATGTTTATTGTTATAAAACCACTGTGAAAAATAGAACTACTCTTGTGTACAACTGATCAAACAAAAGGGGCTCATATATTTGCAAAGAATTTTCTTCTTCTATTATCTCTTCTTTCTATAATTCACACCTCTATCGAATACATTTACATTCGTTATATAGAAAAGAAAAGAAATCAAACAAAGATGGTGGGGTCAATATGTCTGCCACTTCTCATCTAATAATTCATAACACTTCCCCTCAGACATACGCCCATTTATTTATTTAATGAGTAAATTATTAGCTCCTTGTGGTATAATGTTCTACAACTTTGGTGTTTAGCTTTGACATGCTGCCTCGTTAAAAACCTTGCTAGGAAAACCCAGTGGGACAAAACCATAGCTAAGGGAAAAAGAGTGCAGCTTGCATTATACACAGTGGATCAGATATGTTGCCTCATTAAAAACCTTGCTAAGAAAAACCCGGTGGGATAAAACCATAGCTAAGGAAAAAAAAAGTGCAACGTGTATAATGCTCCCCCTTAAATTGCAATTTGTAAGGCATCACATTCTCCGTACGTGACGCATGCCAATGTCATGAACGTGTTTCCTGAAAGTTGTTGTAGGGAGTGCTTTTGTGAAAAGACCAGCTGAGTTGTTGCTGGATTGGACATGTCTCATCTCAACATGTTTGTCTTTAATAAGGTCCCGAGTATATTCAAAGAATCTTGGAGGTATATGTTTTGTTCTGTCACTTTTGATATACCCTTCTTTCATCTGTGAGACACAAGCTGCATTGTCTTCGTAGATTGGAGTTGGATTTACATCTTTCTCTAGTCCACAAGATGTTAGTATGTGTTGTGTCAAAGATCTTAGCCATACACATTCTCTTGAAGCTTCATGTAGTGCAATTACTTCAGCATGATTTGAGGATGTTGCAACAAGTGTTTGTTTCTAAGAACGCCATGAAATTGCAGTTCCTCCATTCTTAAATACGTATCCAGTTTGAGATTTTGCTTTTGCTTTATGGGGATCAGATAAATAACCTGCATCTGCATAACCAACTAACCCTTCTTTTGAATCATTAGGATAAAATAAGCCTAAATCAACAGTACCTCGAAGATATCGAAAAATATGTTTAATCCCATTCCAGTGCCTTTTAGTGGGAGCTGTACTAAATCTTGCTAACAAATTAACAGCAAATGAAATGTCAGGCCTCGTACAGTTAGTAAGATACATAAGTGCTCCAATAGCAATGAGGTATGGTATCTCTGGACCAAGAACCTCTTCACTATCTTCGCAAGGGCGAAATGGATCATTATCAATATTGAGTGATCTAACAACCATCGGGGTGCTCAAAGGATTTGCTTTGTCCATATTGAAAAGCTTTAAGAGTTTTCAGTATAAGTTGATTGATGCACAAGTATTCCATTATGCATATGCTCAATCTGTAAACCAAGACAAAATTTGGTTTTTCCAAGGTCTTTCATTTCGAATTCTTTCTTTAAAAGAATGACTGTTTCATGAATTTCTTTATGCGTCCCAATTATGTTTAGATCATCAACATATACAGCTATTATCACATATCCTGATGTTGTCCTTTTCATAAATACACATGGACAAATAAGATTATTTGTATAACCTTTACTTATCAAATATTCATTCAAACGGTTATACCACATTCTCCCAGATTGTTTCAAGCCATATAAAGATCTTTGCAATTTGATTGAATACATTTCTTTAGGCTTTGAATTTAATGCCTCTGGGATTTTAAACCCTTCTGGGATTTTCATATAGATATCATTATCAAGTGATCCATATAAATAAGCTGTAACAACATCCATAAGGCGCATTTCTAAATTTTTAGAAACTGCTAAGCTGATTAAATATCTGAAAGTGATTGCATCCATAACAGGGGAATATGTTTCCTCATAATTAATTCCCGGCCTTTGAGAAAAACCTTGAGCTACAAGTCTAGCTTTATATCTTGTAATTTCATTTTTCTCATTTCGTTTTCTTACGAAAACCCATCTATACCCTACAGGCTTTACTGCCTTAGGTGTAAGAATAATGGGTCCAAAAACCTTTCTTTTGTTAAGAGAATTTAATTCAACTTGCATAGCATCTTTCCATTTATCCCAGTCATGTCGATTTTGACAATCATTTACTGATTTTGGCTCAGGAGTATCATCTCCATTCATAATCTCACTTGCCACAGAATAAGAAAATATATCATTATTTTCTATCTCATCTCGGTTCCATAATATATGTGTATGACCATAATTGATCGACAATTCTTTATTGGAATCATTTACTTCTTCCCGAGGGAAGGTTTTTTCATTCACTCCTTCCTGAGGGAAGGTTTTTTCATTCACTCCTTCCTGAGGGAAGGTTTCTATATTATTTTCTTTATGGTCAATTTCCTTTTCAAGAGCTTTTCTTTTTCGAGGATGTTTATCCTTTGAACCGACTGGCCTCCCACGTTTTAAACGTTTTTGGGATTCAATAGCTGTATTATTATTCCTTTGCTTGTTTGGAATTTCAACTCGAGCTGGAGCATTAACAGCAGGTATATGAGATTTAGTTACTTTTTGTGTATCAGTAAATGCACCAGGCAACTGATTTGCAATTTCTTGTAGATGTATTATATTTTGAACATTTGTTTCACATTGTTTTGTTCTAGGATCAAGATACAATAATGAAGGTGCACACCATGATAAATCCTTTTCTTTTATTTTGTTTTCTCTCCCTAACTCAGGGAAAACTTCCTCTTTAAATTGGCAATCAACAAATCGAGCTGTAAAGTCATCACCCGTTAAAGGTTCAAGATATCTTATAATAGAAGGTGTATCATATCCTACATATATTCCCAACCTTCTTTGAGGTCCCATTTTTGTTCGTTGTGGTGGTACAATAGGAACATATACTGCACATCCAAAAATTTTAAGATGGGAAATATTTGGCTCTTGGCCAGAGACAAGTTGTATGGGAGAGTACTTGTGGTTTGCACTTGGTCTTACACGAATTAGTGATCCAGCGTGTAAAATTGCATGCCCCCAAATAGTCACAGGGAGTTTTGTTCTCATTATTAATGGTCTAGCAATTAGCTGTAGACGTTTGATTAATGATTCAGCTAAACCATTTTGTGTATGTACATGTGCAACCGGGTGTTCAACAATAATTCCAATGGACATGCAATAATCATTAAAAGCATGTGATGTGAATTCACCCGCATTATCAAGTCTCACTCTTTTAACTGTATAATCCGGAAAATGTGCTCGTAATTTAATAATTTGTGCCAGAAATTTTGCAAAGGCTACATTACGAGTTGATAATAATGAGACATGAGACCATCTGTGGATGCGTCTATCAAGACCATGAAATATCTAAATGGTCCACATGGTGAATGAATTGGTCTACATATATCACCTTGAATTCTTTCAAGAAACATAGGTGATTCCTTTTCAATTTTTGATGGCGAAGGCCTTGTAATTAATTTCCCAAGAGAACATGATATACAAAGAGGCATTTTATCTATTTTGTGGATCTTTTGATCTTTCAATGAATGCCCATGTGTATTTTCAATGATCCTTTTCATCATTGTGGATCCTGGATGGCCTAATCTGTCATGCCATAAGTTGAAATCACAATAATTTTCTTTGACTGCCATATGTGCATGTGGCACATTTATATATGTATAATGTAAACCCGAATAGAGCATTGGCAGTTTCTCAAATATGTGATCTTTCTTTACAATATGTAAATATTTTTTACTTTTATCAGTTCTCGACTGAGTATCATACCCATTATGATATATATCCTTGAAATTCAACAAGTTTCTTGTTGATTTAGGAGAAAATATAGCGTCCTCTATTAAAAGCTTTGTACCATTAGGTAATACAATATTAGCTTTTCCCACTCCTTTTAATAAGTTTGAAGGACCTGATATTGTATTAATGTTTCCCTTTGTTGGTTTCAATTCATAAAAATATTTTTGGGATTTCAGAATAGTATGTGTGGCACCACTGTCTGCTATACATATATCTGCATTGTTTGTTTGATCTTCTGTTCCAGTGAAATTCATTTTTAATCTTCATGCGTAAAAGGAATAATTAGTACATAAATAGTATGAATTTACAAAACAAAACAGCTTTTTCATTGCATGAAAGAGAAATAATTAAACATACTTACAAAACAAAACAGTTTTTTCATTGCATGAAAGAGAAATAATTAAACATACTTTAAACATAAAAATACACTGATATTTATTGGGTTTTAACAATATTTCTTTCATGGTTCCGGTACAAAGAAATCTGAGTTGTTGAGATCAGTATTGACACGGTTAAAATTTTCGATATGGTTCAACTCAGTATCGACATTGTCAACATTGTCGATGTGATTTACTTCCTTTTCTTCTTTTTTTTTTTTTCAGAGATGCTTGATATAGTTGACATAGATGTGAAGGTGTACGACAAGTTTTTGCCTAGTGATTTGCACTTCCACATCTAAAACAAGAACTTTCATTATTTGTGGACGTACCAGCTTCATTTCTAGCCTTATGTTGCTGGTTAAAATTGTTATTCTGTGGTGCGTGGTAATTATTAGTTCTTTTGCCACGACCACGACCACGATTATTTTTCCATTTGAATGAGTGGTTGCGACCACTAAAATGAGTTCTGTCAACATTGTTTCGACCACGTCCACGGCCTCATCCATGGCCTTGTTCCCATTTTCGCCCATAATTGTTATGATCATTATTATAAGCAATATTTGCTTCTGGTATTGTCAATGATCCTGTGGGACGAGTTTGATGGTTTTTCATTAATAACTCGTTATTTTTCTCTTGTATAATGAGAATCATATTCAACTCAGCATATGTTCTAAACCTTTGCAACCTATAAGATTGTTGCAAATTTATTTGTGATGCATGGAAGGTAGAGAAAGTTTTTTCTAACTTTTCCTCTTCGGTTTTTGGTTGCCCACAAAAATCAAACCTTGAACATAATTTTAATAAAGCAGATGTGTAATCATTTACACTTTTGAAATCTTGGAATCTGAGACTATCCCAATCAGCTTTAGCCATAGGGAGTAATGAATCCCTTTGATGGTCAAATCTGTTTTTTAAATTTTCCCATAAAACACTTGGATCATCATAATTAAAATTCTCTAATTGTAGTATTTCATCGATGTGTTTATGGATAAAGACGGCAGCTGTTGCTTTGTCTTGTTCATCACATTCGTTGTTTTCTGCAATTGTTTCTAGTACACCCATTGACTTTAGGTGTCTTTTTATATTTGCAGTCCAGGGCATATAGTTTTCTCCAGAATTTTTAAGAGCTAAAAATTCGAGCTTTGCCATACTTGTCATTTTATTACTAAACATAAATAAGATAAATATTAGAAACATTATATTTTATAAATAAATGTTAGATAACATAAATATAAATGTTAGGTGCATAAAAGAAATTTAGATTGTTAGTAGTCCCAAAGTTATTATATATCCATAGTATGAGGTCTCCTGCACTGATTTTAACTCATAATAGAATTCATATTATATATATATATATATATATATAAATATACATATGAAAAACTTACTTCTTTGCTCTACTGATCTTTCCTGCTTGAGCTCTCGTGCTGATAACGTGTTATAAAACCACTGTGAAAAAGAGAACTACTCTTGTGTACAACTGATCAAACAAAAGGGGCTCATATATTTGCAAATAATTTTCTTCTTCTATTATCTCTTCTTTCTGTAATTCACACCTCTATCGAATACATTTACATTCGTTATATAGATAAGAAAAGAAATAAAACAAAGATGGTGGGGTCAATATGTCTGCCACTTCTCATCTAATAATTCATAACATTTATTAGTTTGATTTCCAAAGATAATAATGCATGCATGCATGCATGCATACATACATACATACATACATACATACATGGGTATTCACGGTTTGGTAAAACCGCGAACCAAACCGTTAGAACTTGCAAAACACAACCATCCCAATGGGTCGGCTTAGTGAGATCTTAGTATGTGAAAATTGAACTATCAAATGGGTGGGTCGGCTTAGTGATAAGAATCAACATTTTTAACATTTAGTAATACCAAATGGTAATAAATAAACCTCTTCTTGAGACCATTGGTACTCTGCTTGCGATGGTGCAGACCCGACAGAAGAAAAAGATGTCCAAGTATTGTAGATCCGAAGATCCTATCCCGTATACACGACATGTGCGACCTTCTCCAATCACACGTGCCAACACCTCAGGGTCATCTGGATACTCACTAAAGTTCGGCATGTAAACATCTTCCATCGCCCTCAAATAATCTCCCTACAATTTATCAAAACAACGTGATTGTAACTGCAATAGATACGGAAATTATATAAAAATAATACGGTCATTTACATATTTCCCCTTACTAAGATCATTTATTACATATTTACCCAATCCTTAAAATCAATTACATATTTACCCTCCTAAACCATATATATTACATATTTACCCATTTTATTAAAATTACTGTTCTACCCCTAATCAATTTTTAGTGGTATATAAATTGGTTCAATCGTAATTTCTTGTTGTCTTTCTTTTACTTCAAGGCCTATTTTCATAGCATTCACTATGAGTATACTGGATTTTTAATATAAAGTTGAACAACAGAACCTCCATCATCATTTGGCTCCATAAAGTTCATTCACCAAGACTAAAAAGAATAATATTACAACTGAATATTGTAGGAATAACTTCCAGGTATGATATGTATATAACTAATTAATGTTGTTATCTACTGAGACTCCAGACTTAGTTTCTTAAGACCTAGAATCCCTCAAATGGTCAGAGATAAATAGAAAGAATAATATTACTCAAGTCCTATCAATACACTACTGGAAAACTGCTATTATTCCTACCAAAATTTCCTACGTATTTCCTACGAACGAAAATGGTGACACATTTCCTACGAAATTCTGACGTATTAGAAAGGGTCTTAGTTTTGTGACAAAAAAGCGACAAAAAACGACAAATTGGTTTACGTAGGAAAAATGTAGGAAAATTCCGACAGATCTCTGACGAAATCCGTTTTCATTTTAACCATTAGTCGGAAATTCGTAGGAATCGTTATGCGTAGGAAAAGTGTCGGCAATTCCCGACAGGATTCCTACGAAATCCGTTTTCATTTTAATCATCGGTAGGAAATGCGTAGGAATCCAATTTATCATCATAATAAAATGAAATTACTGATATTAAAATATAAATTTTATTATTTATAAAAAATATATGTTATTTTTAAAATAAATTTATTAATATCCATAGTTTTTAATTAATATCCGTAGAAAATGTGTAGCAACAAACCGACATAATTCCTACGAAATACGTTTCATTTTAACAATTTTCCTATCCGTAGGAAGTGTGTCAGAAATTGCCGACAAATTACTCACGAAATTGATAATTTTTTTTTGTAATATATATTTTGTATTATATGTGTGTTATTTTTGAAGGTCGGGATTGGCACCATTTTGACTCAGTCTTTCGTGATTTTTCACAAGAGAAACGTAATGTTCGTCTCGGTTTGGGTACTGACGGGTTTAATCCAAATAATACAAATGGGAACTCATATTCATGTTGGCCTGTGTTTATTACGGTCTACAATCTACCTCCTTGGTTGTCTTTGAAAGAGAGATACGTACAACTTCCTTTGGTCATTCCGGGTCCGAAGAGCCCCACACAAAATCTGTACATTTTTCTACAACCTTTGATAGACGAGCTAAAATTTTTGTTCACACATGTCACACCCCCAAAATACCACTTGCGGAAACACCGCGGGGCATGTGACGTATCAGGATCTAGCCACCAATCACATTGAACCCATAGATATATTTAAATAAAACTTTCATTTATTAACATTAAGTGTTACAACGTTACAAATAATTCACAGTATACAACGGAAGCATAATTCATTTGCTAAGTGTTTATAAACCACATGTGAAAACCATTAGTCTTGTGTTGCGATTCCACGTATCTCAACCCATGACCACTCCAGCCTTCCAGACAGCAAGTTCCATGATATAACCCTACAGACCCGCAAGCATGCAGACAAGTGTGTCAGACGACGCTAGTGAGTTGAAAGTTTGTTAACGTGTTTAGATACCAGTTACCAGATTAAAACGTTTCACACATTCGATGATTTGATGTTGTAATAACTCGTTTACCGCTGATGGCTTAAAGTTGTTTTGCCCAAACCCCATTGCCTCTATCAAAGCAATGGTCAAGACTGGGATCATTAGTTCACTCCCGACCTCCCCGGTGCGGTGTAAGGTTGCCAAACTTAAATAGCGCTATTAACTAATATCCCGTTGCCTCCCCGGCAACAATCGGTAGATGGGACTTAGGTGACAGATATGCGAGTATTAACAAACATCCCAATAACCCATCATTCCTCCCCGGAACGTTTACTAGATGTCCCTCCCCGGGACGCATGCTTGGAAAAAGAGCAGTGAACTCACCTTAGATTTGCTCGGTATTTAACAAGTTACTTTAACCGTTCTAAATCGGTCAACCAAACCCTACCATGGTTACCAAAGACAATCAGTATAGTGTTCACACACATATCACGTATCTAACATACACGTTGCACAAGTAACAGACAAGTAAGACACACGTTCTTTAACGCATCGTAACTGTTAAACATAGAATTCGTTGATCTATACCTTTATCATGAAATCATATAACAAGTGTACGGGTTTCACATGCAACTCGATCACTTAACAGTACATGTGTTTTCACAGATTGCAGTTGCTATTAAGATCACAGTGTATTACATACCGGGCATTCATCTTTCAACAAGTTTACATCCCATGCGCATGTCACTTAACAATGATTAACATAAAAGTACTCTACTTACAGCAGTGTTTCATGAACCTAAGTACTCATTGCCATGTATAATAGTCTATGGTTATCTCATAACGGTGTTCAAGTCACACACACACACTATTCAAATCAAACAGTTACAAGATCATGCCCACTATTCTTGATTTTCATTTAATAGTCAATCATCATGATCATCCATCAATTCACCCCAATGCTCAAATCATTCCAATGAATACGCCATACAACAGAAGTCATGATTTGTGTAACACTGAACATTCACAATCCATAGTAATCAAACTAGATCACCAACCTAACTATTTTATGCATCAATCATTACCCAACCACATCTATGGATATCATGTTCCACAATATCAAGTTCTATTATCATGCAATAATCCTAATTCATTGTAACCTACTGTCCATGCAAAGTTTCTTGGTGAAACTCCCTATGTGACGAAACATAAGTTTCGCCGAGACCAAGTGTGACGAAAGTCTAGTTGACGAAACACTAGTGTTTCGTCGGAACCACAGGTGGCGAGATACCTGTGTTTCGCCATGGATAACCTAGACGGCTATGGTGACCTGCAACCCTAATTGTCCCTACTGTTTCTTCGCAACAACATAATAATCATCACTTTTATCATGGTTCAGTTTCAGATCAATCAAAATATTATCACATCCATAAGCATGTTATCATACGAAATCATTGATCATCAATTCATACGCTTATAATCCGATTCACATACATATTGGTCAAGATGACTATAACACATGCTTTCAATCATAATTCTAGATCATACCACATTCATGTCAAGTTGCACATAGATGAACTTAATAATCAAGACTAAACAATATAAGTGTACTAACCAAGAGATCGAGGGAGGTGAGGGCTTCGGCCAAGAGACTGCCGACGAGTCCAAGGAAGGAGAAAAGTAGTTAGGGTTTGCTAAATAATGAAACTACCCTAACCCTCCTGTGTGCGTATGTATACATGTTAACAGCATAGCTGGCCCAACTTCTTTGGGCTTTACTGAGCTTGCAATGCAATTAATTGTAGGTGTGATCGGGTTGGGCTTCAAGTGGAATGGGCCGAGAGAACTAAACATCACATGTGTGCCGAGATGACTATATAAAGCCCAACATGTGCGACAACAAAATGGCCCAACTACACACTCAAACCTATTCCAATCCGTTTTACGTTTAACACGTTTATTAAAGTCACGAGTGTTTAACAATTTTTATCAACGTAAAGACGTAAAAGAGAAATAATGAGGAAACAGGATCACGTGACTAAAAGACACTGACCTTGAAAGTGTGGGTTGTCACATCATCCCCAACTTGAAAGAAATTTTGTCCCGAAATTTGACGAGTAATCCCAAACAACAAGGTGTTAACTCAGGATGACTATGGATTTTCCGCGGGTACCACATCGATATGACAACCCTAACTTTCAAGGTCAGTGTCTTTTAGTCACGTGATCCTATTTCCTCATTATTTCTCTTTTACGTCATTTACGTTGATAAAAATTGTTAAACACTCGTGACTTTAATAAACGTGTTAAACGTAAAACGGATTGGAATAGGTTTGAGTGTGTAGTTGGGCCATTTTGTTGTCGCACATGTTGGGCTGCATATAGTCATCTCGGCACACATGTGATGTTTAGTTCTCTTGGCCCATTCCACTTGAAGCCCAACCCGATCACACCTACAATTAATTGCATTGCAAGCTCAGTAAAGCCCAAAGAAGTTGGGTCGGCTCTGCTGTTAACATGTATACATACGCACACAGGAGGGTTAGAGTAGTTTCATTATTTAGCAAACCCTAACTACTTTTCTCCTTCCTTGGACTTGTCGGCAGCCTCTTGGCCGAAGCCCTCACCTCCCTCGATCTCTTGGTTAGTACACTTATATTGTTTAGTCTTGATTATTAAGTTCATCTATGTGCAACTTGACATGAATGTGGTATGATCTAGAATTATGAATGAAAGCATGTGTTATAGTCATCTTGACCAATATGTATGTGAATCAGATTATAAGTGTATGAATTGATGATCAATGATTCCGTATGATAACATGCTTATAGATGTGATAATATTTCGATTGATCTGAAACTGAACCATGATAAAAGTGATGATGATTATGTTGTTACGAAGAAACAGTAGGGATAATTAGGGTTGCAGGTCACCATAACCGTCTAGGTTATCCATGGCGAAACACAGGTATCTCGCCACCTATGGTTCTGACGAAACACTAGTGTTTCGTCAACTAGACTTTCGTCACACCTGGTCTCGGCGAAACTTATGTTTCGTCACATAGGGAGTTTCACCAAGAAACTTTGCATGGATAGTAGGTTACAATGAATTAGGATTATTGCATGATAATAGAACTTGATATTGTGGAACATGATATCCATAGATGTGGTTGGGTAATGATTGATGCATAAAACAGTTAGGTTGTTGATCTAGTTTGATTACTATGGATTGTGAATGTTCAATGTTACACAAATCATGACTTCTGTTGTATGGCGTATTCGTTGGAATGATTTGAGCATTGGGGTGAATTGATTGATGATCATGATGATTGACTGCTAAATGAAAATCAAGAATAGTCGGCATAATCTTGTAACTGTTTGATTTGAATAGTGTGTGTGTGTGACTTGAACACCGTTATGAGATAACCATAGACTATTATACATGGTAATGAGTACTTAGGTTCCTGACACACTGCTGTAAGTAGAGTACTTTTATGTTAATCATTGTTAAGTGACATGCACATGGGATGTAAACTTGTTGAAAGATGAATTCCCGGTATGTGATACAATGTGATCTTAATAGCAACTGCAATATGTGAAAACACATGTACTGTTAAGTGATCGAGTTGCATGTGAAACCCGTACACTTGTTATATGATTTCATGATAAAGGTATATATCAACGAATTGTATGTTTAACAGTTATGATGCGTTAAAGAATGTGTGTCTTACTTGTCTGTTACTTGTGCAACGTGTACGTTAGATACGTGATATGTGTGTGAACCCTATACTGATTGTCTTTGGTAACCACGGTAGGGTTTGGTTGACCGATTTGGAACGAGTAAAGTAACTTGTTAAATACCGAGCAAATCTAAGGTGAGTTCACTGCTCTTTTTCCAAGCATGCGTCCCATGGAGGGACATCTGGTAAACGTTCCGGGGAGGAATGCTGGGTTATTGGGATGTTTGTTAATACTCGTATATCTATCACCTAAGTCCCATCTACCGATTGTTGCCGGGGAGGCAACGTGGTTTTAGTTAATAGCGCTATTTAGGTTTGGCAACCTCACACCGCACCGGGGAGGTCGGGAGTGAACTAATGATCCCAGTCTTGACCATTGCTTTGATAGAGGCAATGGGGTTTGGGCAAAACAACTTTAAGCCATCAGCGGTAAACGAGTTATTACAACATCAAATCATCGAATCTGTGAAACGTTTTAATCTGGTAATTGGTATCTAAACACGTAAACAAACTTTGAACTCACCAGCGTCGTCTGACACACTTGTCTGCATGCTTGTGGGTCTGTAGGGTTATATCATGGAACTTGCTGTTTGGAAGGCTGGAGTGGTCATGGGTTGAGATACGTGGAATTGCAACACAAGACTAATGGTTTTCACATGTGGCTTATAAACACTTAAGCAAATGAATTATGCTTCCGCTGTATACTGTGAATTATTTGTAACGTTGTAACACTTAATGTTAATAAATGAAAGTTTTATTTAAATATATCTATGGGTTCAATGTGATTGGTGGCTAGATCCTGATACGTCACATGCCCAATGGTGTTTCCGCAAGTGGTATTTTGGGGGTGAGACAGTTTGGTATCAGAGCCACTGGTTATAGTGAACTTGGTTTTAAAACGTTTTTATAAAACCAGACTATAACTGAACAAGTTCAGAATACGACCATGAGACTCAGCTCCAGACTGCAAGGTTTGTCTCTCGTTTACTCATTGTACTGCATAACTAGTGAACACTTGCATATGATATTGAATGTGATTGCACGTTTAGCACAACAGTATGAATTCATTACTTGCATGTGTTATGTGATTGGTAGTGTGGTGTTTCCTTAGACATTCATGACTCGCGTTTTGTGATGTACTTTGCTTGCTACTCGAGTTTGAGGAACCATTTGACATGAGTTAGGAGGAGCTGAGATGAGCATGCAAATCACAATATTATTGTGGGTGCACACATAATAATAATGTGGGGTGCATGTGAGTCCTAGTGAGGCTTAATAAGTGAAAAAGGGGTTCTGCTCTGCTATTTGATCAATGTGAAATGTAACAAGTCTATAGGAGTCATAGCAGTGATTGTCTCCTACCCGAAAGTGATCTTTTCACTCCTCTCTGAATCCTTACGAATCTTGATGCTATTGAGTATTACCTGAACACCCTGAGTTGGTTGTTGCAGCGTCGAATGATTGGTCGATACCTTTTCACTCCTTTTCATTGGTTGGAACTCTGTGTATTGACGCCTTAGATTCCGTAAGTGCGATCGTTTCTGCAACCCCCTAGCAACGTACTATGTATTACTCGACCAACTTACAAGATCGAGGGGCAAGAGGATGATCGTAGTGTCTCACCGACTTCAGCATTAGAACGGCTTTGGTTTCTGCCAACGAACACCAACAAATTGGCTTCAATCGAATCCTTAACCCGAGCCAGCGACTCATGAGAGTCAACTTTTACGAATCAATCGGGACATAAGCAATGACGATCGGCTACGGTGTGGAACGCGTAGCTGCTAGCACAATGAGTAGCGTCTTAGTACGTGACACGGTAATGTGACAAGATGGACCCTGATGGTGAAAGATTTTAGGGCTCCGTTTTAAGCAACGACATTAGAGGCAACAGTCATGGCGACATCAAGGAACTCGTAAATCGTAGCCTACAGTATGGAAGTGAGGGTGCCTACGACACGGATCGGCCGTTGTTAAATCAAGACGACAACAACCAAGGGAACGACGATAGTACTGGAAATCCTGGTAACGAAAACAACAAAATTGGAAACGATGCTCATGGAAGTTCATATAGGATTGGCGTGAGCAACACCAGGAGTATAGCGGCATGGTGGCCTGCACGTCCTTGGTAACTAATCGCTTCGTCTCCGTTCTGTTTAACCTTGATGCTTCATGAAACCGAACCTGTTATGGAGTCGACTGATGGCACGTCAATGGAAACATTCTATGTTCGTAGGGATGCAAATTCGACCATGTGGGACAAGTGTTCGACGTCGACCTTCTTTCTGCTATCCTCGATAGTTTGATGCAGTAGTTAGCATGAATTGGTTATCCATACATCGCGCAGGTATACCCTGTGAGAAGAAAACTTTGCGTATCCCTCTCTCTGGTGGAGAATCGTCATCTGTTCCAAAGTATCAGCGTTGTGTAGAGGTTAGCACCAACTCTGCAATGAAATCCCAGAAGTGTCTACGGAGGGATTACCCCGCCATTGTTAGCAACCGTTACTGATATTAAGGCTAAGGAAGAGAGGATCGAGGATCCACTAGTTTGTGACTTCTTCAGATGAGCTACTTGAATAACTTCCAGGATTACTTCCACAACTATTAGGTAGAGTCTCAGTTTGATTTCACGCCAGATGCAACTCCGAATACTCAAACTCTTACCGTCTTGCACCAGGAGGGTTGCAAGAGCTATCTAATCAACTACAGGAACTGTTGAATAGGAGTTTTGGCGGACCTAGTTTTTCGCTTTGGGGAGCCCCAGTTATATCCATGAAGATAAGTCTTTTCGTATGTGTTTTGATTATCGAGAACTTAACAGGGTGGCATTCGAGAACCGTTTGCCTCGACCATATATTGACAACCTCTTGACTAGTGCGAGGGACAAGCTTCGTTCGAGGATTGGCTAACGAACGAGCTATCATCAGGGGGAAGTCCAAGGGGAGGATGTTCCTAAAACGGCATACCAAACGTAATGCGGTTATTGCGACTTTGTATTCCATGACCTTTGGGGTTAATCAACACACTGGCAGCTTTATGGATCACATGAATCGTAAGTGTAAGCATCATCATCTCGTCAAACTGTCAACCGTGTTTATTGATAACACTTGGAATCACTTCCAGGAGAAAGGAACACCATGAGCAGCACTCATATCTTATCATAGGGCTCCTAGGGGAGGAGCAACCCCACACGAAGTCTACCCAAGTGTGACTTCAGGGTTTGGGAGGTACACTTTATTGGTCAGGTAATCAACGAAGTGGGGAATACCCGTGGATCCCGCTAGGACCCATTTAGATAGAAACTGATCGACACCAAAGATCCTTTCGGGGATACATCAATCCCTTGGTTTCACTAGATACTATCGCAGATTTATCACGGATTTTCGAAGATCGCGCAGCTTTAACTTCTTTAGCACAGCAGGGTGCTGTGTACTTGTGAGTGACAGAACAGACGGGCATCTTTTCAACTTTTGGAAACCCAACTCAACAATGCACCGAGCATCGTCTTTACCTGAGGGTACGGGTGATTTAGTGGTATACCATGATGGTTCGAATCAGAGTCCCAGTTACGCGTCAATGCAACACGAGAAGGTGATGCCCTACGCAGTGGGTTTACAAGAAGAACTACACGAATCACAACTTGCGGCGGAAACCATGGTCTTTGGATTCAAGTGGAGGCATTACTTGGACGGTACCAAATGCACTACTTAGACCGATCACAAGGGCCTCCCGTGTACCTTTGTTTTGAAAGAGCTAAAACGTGTAATGACATCGCCGGATGGAACTTTTGGATGATTCCGACTGTGAAACTTGAACGTGCACGAGCTTTGCAGCTCACTATCAACTCTAACCTTCCGGATCGGGCTCGCTCTGTTCAAACTTGAGAACTGAAGGAAGAGAATTTTCAAGTTGAACCCATGGGGGGCATGGTGAAGCAACCGTTGGCAGGATTGGACGATATTCGCTACCTCATGGAATGAAAGTGGATCCCATTATACGGCAACTGTAGGAAACTTGTGTTGAGCAACGCACATCGGCCACGATATTCTAGTCGTATGGATTTCGATAGGAAATATTAGGATCTATAAATCTTGTACTGGTGGTCGGGCATGAAGGCCCACCTGGCAATATGTATGTGAATGATGTTTGACTTGTGGGAAAGTCGAGGTGGAGTATCGGCAACCAGAAGCATTGAAACAGAAACAGTAACACCTGGGTGATCGTTGAATGTCTTACTTAACCAACGCAATTTATTGCAATCAAGGACATTGACGAGTCGTCACAGTTTGTAAATATTCCTCTGGGAGAAGCGGCTTTTAGGCACGAGGTGCCAACTCCTGTTACCTCCAATTTTGAACTATACCTGAATTATGGTGGACAAAACACAACACTCTCGACTCACATCTAGACATGGGCATTGGTTATCGCCGTAGGATAAGCGGTATGAGTAAACGAACCATCCTGACACTCGAAGACATGTTGCGAACATGTGTGTGATGGACTTTAGTAAGAGTTAGAAGGACATTTACCTTTGGTTGAGTTTTACTGCAACAGTTACCATTCTAGTATTTAGACAACTCTGTTTGAGGCATTGCATGGACAGTAACACTAATCTCCTTGTTGGGTTAAGGTGGGTGGCAACCTAATCACAGATCTAGGACTTGTACTCGAAACCCTTGGGAAGATCGTTTAGATCGGAAATCGTGGGCGGCAGAACGTGACCGTCAGGGAAGCTGTTAAGCTTAGGAAACACTGGGAGTTCGCTGCAGGCGAACATGTTATGATTGAAAGTTCCACCCTGGGAGGGTGTGGTGCGCTTTGGGAGGTGTGGCAAAGACAAAATTTCGTCACTTTGAGCCATTCAAACTCTGGAAAGAATCAGGGTCATGATCGGCAAACTCGAGTTATCCAACGGATTAGGTAACGTTCACAATGGCATTTATGTCACGAACCTAAAGAAGCATTTGTTCGATGAAACACTTGTGGTACCCTTGTTAAGAAACCCATCGTTAACACAGTCGAATTTCAATCGTGAGATTTTGTTGGAACTCAAGACGTGGACCGGAGTTCACGTGGGAACGCAAAGATTTGATAAAGCTCTATTACCCTCGATTGTTCAAGCAGTTCAATCGACTTCTGATGTCATTGGTGAATTTCGGGGCGAAATTCCCTTTCAAGTTGGGGATGATGTGGTACCCGCGAAAAATCCACAGTCATCCTGAGTTAACACCTTGTTGTTTAGGATTACTAGTCAAATTTCGGGACGGAATTTCTTTCAAGTTGGGGATGATGTGACAACCCAAACTTTCAAGGTCAGTGTCTTTTAGTTACGTGATCCTGTTTCCTCGTTATTTCTCTTTTACGTCATTTACGTTGATAAAAATTTTTAAACACTCGTGACTTTAATAAACGTGTTAAACGTAAAACGGATTGGAATAGGTTTGAGTGTGTAGTTGGGCCATTTTGTTGTCGCAAATGTTGGGCGGCATATAGTCATCTCGGCACACATGTGATGTTTAGTTCTCTCGGCCCATTCCACTTGAAGCCCAACCCGATCACACCAACAATTAATTGCATTGCAAGCTCAGTAAAGCCCAAAGAAGTTGGGACGGCTACGCTGTTAACATGTATACATACGCACACAGGAGGGTTAGAGTAGTTTCATTATTTAGCAAACCCTAACTACTTTTCTCCTTCCTTGGACTCGTCGGCAATCCCTTGGCCGAAGCCCTCACCTCCCTCGATCTCTTGGTTAGTACACTTATATTGTTTAGTCTTGATTATTAAGTTCATCTATGTGCAACTTGACATGAATGTGTATGACCTAGAATTATGATTGAAAGCATATGTTATAGTCATCTTGACCAATATGTATGTGAATCGGATTATAAGTGTATGAATTGATGATCAATGATTCCGTATGATAACATGCTTATAGATGTGATAATATTTTGATTGATCTGAAACTGAACCATGATAAAAGTGATGATGATTATGTTGTTGCGAAGAAACAGTAGGGACAATTAGGGTTGCAGGTCACCATAACCGTCTAGGTTATCCATGGCGAAACACAGGTATCTCGCCACCTGTGGTTACTACGAAACACTAGTGTTTCGTCAACTAGACTTTCGTCACACCTGGTCTCGGCGAAACTTATGTTTCGTCACATAGGGAGTTTCACCAAGAAACTTTGCATGGACAGTAGGTTACAACAAATTAGGATTATTGCATGATAATAGAACTTGATATTGTGGAACATGATATCCATAGATATGGTTGGCTAATGCTTGATGCATAAAACAGTTAGGTTGTTGATCTAGTTTGATTACTATGGATTGTGAATGTCCAATGTTACACAAATCATGACTTCTGTTGTATGGCGTATTCATTGGAATGATTTGAGCATTGGGGTGAATTGATTGATGATCATGATGATTGACTGTTAAATGAAAATCAAGAATAGTGGGCATGATCTTGTAACTGTTTGATTTGAATAGTGTGTGTGTGTGACTTGAACACCGTTATGAGATAACCATAGACTATTATACATGGCAATGAGTACTTAGGTTCATGAAACACTGCTGTAAGTAGAGTACTTTTATGTTAATCATTGTTAAGTGACATGCACATGGGATGTAAACTTGTTGAAAGATGAATGCCCGGTATGTGATACACTGTGATCTTAATAGCAACTGCAATCTGTCAAAACACATGTACTGTTAAGTGATCGAGTTGCATGTGAAACCTGTACACTTGTTATATTATTTCATGAAAAAGGTATAGATCAACGAATTGTATGTTTAACAGTTACGATGCGTTAAAGAATGTGTGTCTTACTTGTATGTTACTTGTGCAACGTGTACGTTAGATACATGATATGTGTGTGAACACTCTACTGATTAACTTTGGTAACCACGGTAGGGTTTGGTTGACCGATTTGGAACAGGTAAAGTAACTTGTTAAATACCGAGCAAATCTAAGGTGAGTTCACTGCTCTTTTTCCAAGCATGCGTCCCGGGGAGGGACATCTGGTAAACGTTCTGGGGAGGAATGCTGGGTTATTGGGATGCTTGTCAATACTCGCATATCTATCACCTAAGTCCCATCTACCGATTGTTGTCGGGGAGGCAACTGAGAACTAATAGCGCTATTTAGGTTTGGCAACCTCACACCGCACCGGGGAGTTCGGGAGTGAACTAATGATCCCAGTCTTGACCATTGCTTTGATAGAGGCAATGGGGTTTGGGCAAAACAACTTTAAGCCATCAGCGGTAAACGAGTTATTACAACATCAAATCATCGAATATGTGAAACGTTTTAATCTGGTAACTGGTATCTAAGTACGTTAACAAACTTTGAACTCCCCAGCGTCGTCTGACACACTTGTTTGCATGTTTGCAGGTCTGTAGGGTTATATCATGGAACTTGCTGTCTGGAAGGCTGGAGTGGTCATGGGTTGAGATACGTGGAATTACAACACAAGACTAATGGTTTTCACATGTGGTTTATAAACACTTAGCAAATGAATTATGCTTCCGCTGTATACTGTGAATTATTTGTAACGTTGTAACACTTAATGTTAATAAATGAAAGTTTTCTTTAAATATATCTATGGGTTCAATGTGATTGGTGGCTAGATCCTGATACGTCACATGCCCCGCGATGTTTCCGCAAGTGGTATTTTGGGGGTGTGACAACACATGGCATTGAAACCTATGATGCCTACCGAATGAACAATTTTCAAATGAAGGCCGTATTGCTATGGACAATTAGTGACTTCCCTGCGTACGCAATGTTGTCTGGATGGAGCACACATGGTAAATTAGCTTGCCCCTATTGCTCAAATGAACCTGGATCATTCCAGCTTCAATTCGGAAGGAAAGCATGTTGGTTTGACTGTCATAGACAACATCTTACCTCCAACCATTGTTTCCGAAAAGATATAATTAACTTTCACAAAAACAAAAAGTTTTCGGGCCAGACCTATTCAAGAGCCAAGCGGGGAGGAAATATGGCAAACTATCAAAGATTTCCGCACTGTTTACCCATGCAACCCACAACATAAAGAAAACGACAAAATAGATGGTTTCGGGGTGACACATAATTGGGTAAAGAGAAGTATCTTTTGGGATCTTTCGTATTGGGGTAAGTTGTTGATTCTACACAACCTTGATGTGATCATATCGATAAAAATGTATTTAACAATCTGTTTAACACAATTATGGATGCCCAAAAATCCAAAGACAATATGAATGCAAGGCAAGACATTGAGCTTCTTTGTAATCGACCTCTTTTAAACCCTATTCGTGATAGCAATGGGAAGATGACCAAACTTCAGGGAGCATACACTCTACAAAAAAAGTGACGTTAACAAGGTCTGCGTGTGGTTGAAAAAGATTAAACTCCCGGACGGGTATGCATCAAACATAGGAAGTTGTGTAAATACCAAAGAAAATGGTTTTTATCCTTTGAAAAGCCATGACTCTCACGTGTTTATACAGCGATTGCTTCCACTTGCTATAAGAGGCTTTGTTTCAAAAGATATATATATATATATATATATATATATATATATATATATATATATATATATATATATATATATATATATATATATATATATGATGCGGTAACAGAGTTGTGCATGTTTTTTCGGGTCTTATGCTCAAAAACATTACATGTAAATGACTTGCTTGAGATGAGGCGCACTATTTTTACAACTGTATGCAAGTTGGAAAAAATATTTCCTCCTAGTTTCTTTGATTCCATGGAACACCTAGTCATACATCTAGCTGATGAAGCCCTTCTTGGTGGTCCAGTGCAATACAGATGGATGTATCAATATGAGAGGTGATCACACTATTCGCAATTTTATCGAGCAAACGTTTCTTGAAATTTTGTTTAACATTCCTAACACATTTTTATGATTTCTAAATAGGAAGCTTGGTTTGATTAAAAGAAGAATTAGAAACAAATCAAGGGTTGAGGGTTCAATTGTAAGTAAACACCTAATGAGTGAAATCGCCACTTATTGTTCTTTGTACTTTGACCCGTCTATTGAGACACGCCATAGTCGAGAGCCGCGGAATTTTGCACCGCAACATCCCAACTTCTTGAGTAAAGACTCTCAACTAAGTACGTTTGTCGTTCCATCGAGAAGATTATATGAAAAGGGTGGAAAACGAAGAAGTATGAGCGTTGAAGAACTTAAAAAGGTGCACACCTATGTTCTTCTAAATTGTGCAGAAGTTACCCCTTACGTCATCGAGTTTGATGAAGAGGCACCACGACTATATCCGGGCGAGCAAAGTTCGTTTCTAAGAGATAAACACTTTGCTGATTGCTTTAAAAAGAGCGTAAGTATAAAGCTAATTAAATCATAATGATTGGTATTAGGGCATCATTAACCAACAAGATGATTTTTTCATCAATGTAGGTACACAAGGGCTTATCTGATGGAAGCACTCGACATTTGGAAATTCTAGCAAATAAACCATCGATGTATGCTCAATCTCATAATGGGTACTTTGTAAATGGTTTTAAGTTCCACATGCAAAAGTATGGTAAGGGACTTGTGACAAATAACTATTGTGTATGCGTGAGATGGGAGGCGTATAAAGCTGAAGAGTCTGACTACTACGGGTTAATAGACGATATATTAGAGATCAAGTATAATGGCAATGAAGCTCAAATTGTGGTAGTGTTTGAATGTACATGGTTTGATCCCAAACGAGGTGTAATAGTTAACAAAAATAAGTTGGTTGATGTCAAACCCAAGTTCAAACTTCAAGGTGACGATGTGTTGTCTTGGCATCACAGGTTGAGCAAGTGTTTTACACACCATACCCTGCCGTGAAAGGTGATACAAAAGATTTATGGACAGTTGTCAAAACAAGAGCACAACATATATATGAAGTCACTGCATTTGAAGATGAAGTCGTGAATGATGCGAGCACGGAAGCAGATGGGTTCCTTCAGATTGATGAACGGTTTGAGCTACCTAATGAAGTGACTAGAAGTGAATCTGTACGCCGAGTTACAAATACCAACACAATAGAGCAAATAAACGGTGGGGTGGGTGAAGTATTTGAAGACGAACAGTTAGAAGAAGAAGAGTTTGAAGATGAAGAGGAGACGTCTGATGATGATGATGATGAAATGATTTTTTCTGATCACTCTTCAGACGAAGACGAAGATGCTTATTAGGAACATTTGTTGTTGTACGCTTTAGTTTATTAACAATCTGGATGTTTTTTTTAAATTTGTTGCACTTTATTATATGTTTATTAAATTTTATATGTATCAATATTTTTTCTGATTTATATGTTTTGTTATCAGTTCTTTCCATTCTTGCATGAATAAAGAAATAAATTCATTATTTTATTAATAACATATCAGGGTGTATACATTATGTCTGATGTGCTTTCTTGTTCTAATAAATGCAGGGTGTATGCATTATGTCTGATGTGCGTGATACGCGTCGTGCTACTCGCGGACATGTCCCTTTACCTAGGAAAGGTGGTAATCATCGTGGTAGGGGATCACATGAAAATGATGCTGGTAGTGGTGATGTCAATGGTCCACCAAAATATATGTCAGGGAGACTTCATGGAGGACGTCCAAACATACTTCAGGGAGACACGTCGTCCGTCATGGTGGTGGATTGGATGGAAGTCCTTTTAGTAGTGATGTTGCTGCCTCAGGGAGATACGCTTCTGAGGGTTTAGATGAGAGCGACGACAATGATGGTGCATACAATGACATTGAGGATAATAGTGGTGAGAATGGCGGTGGCGAGGGTGACGTAATGCGCCCATCTTGGAATGACTCGTGCAATAGAGACATGCCTCGTAACACATCTGGGAAGAAATATACTAAACGTATTGGGGACATGTATGTTTTTAATTTTAAAATTTTCATTTGTGTTGTTTATTCGTGTTACAAGTATACTGTTAAATTATTTAATACTTTCACTATTGGGGAGATACGCTTCCAGGGGTTTAGACGAGAGCGACAACGGTGATGGTGAATACAATGACACTGAGGATAATAGTGGTGAGGGTGACGCGGTGCGCCCATCTTGGAACAACTCGGGCAATAGAGACATGCCTCCTAACAACTCTGGGAAGAAATATATTGAACGTATTGGGGAGACGTATGTTTTTACTTTTAAAATTTTCATTTGTGTTGTTTATTCATATTCTAAGTATACTGATAAATTATTTCATCATCTCAAAGTTATAGGTTTGCTAGTTATGAAGTTCATAGCTCAATCACTGATATAGTATTGGAGCATTTTGATGGACCTTGGTCCACGTTCCGGATGCTCCGGAAGGATGTATTGGTTAGTATGTTTGTTCGTTTTGGGGTAAGATTTATTTCATTAAAAATATATTAGAGAATAACTATATTAGAGAATGACTATTTTACCCTTTAATTACTAAACCATAAAAATTTTCAATCTTCAGCTCAAATATAAACGAACCTACTGTGATAACAGATTTCATAAACCTTGATCAATGAATTTGAGCCTTGGATCAAATCTACTGTTAACCAAATACAAACAAACATCATGAAAATAAAATGTATAAGGAAATTAAAAAAAACATCAGGAATCAACCATATATATATGTATATAAATTTTATTTAACGCTATTATTTAGTTTTTTGCGTTCCTGAAATACGATTCGAGTATAAAATATAATTGATTTATAAACTAGCGACAGTAAAAATATATATATTATGTCTAGGGGCATGAATTTTAGAAACGACACGATCCTAACATGAAATTCGTGGGTTTTGGTTTAGGCTACATGGGTTCGAGTCAGATTCAGGTCGAACCCGTTTAATTAAATGTGTGGTGTTCGGGTCAAACTTTTCGGGTTCACGGTTTCACCCATTTAATTAGCTTTATACTTACGCACTTTTCGGGTCGGTTCCCGGCTCACATACATCAGATGATGTACCAGCTGGCATTTTTATTAAGCAAACACATTTTTCTTTTATAAAAATACAAGGTTATATCAGTTTTCCAGTCAGTTTTTTTTCTTCTGATCTGGTATTAACAAAACCATTTACACATATTGAATTTTTTGCAAAAGTAGGTGCTTTGAGCACCCAAAGAGTGAAACCAGGTGGGCATGGACTTTTTAATGAAACTAGGTAAAGTCGCTGAATGGAATTACAATGTTCATTAAAGCCGATATTTAGGGCCACAACCTTGTTTTTTTAAAGGCCAACGTTATACCTTATTTCATCTAATTAAGCGCTTTACTTTATTTTTGAATAAACCAAATACTGTTGGGACCCGGAGAGTGAAAAAAAATATATGACGCATTTCGTAATGTTGTTGAGAATCGGTATAGAGAAACCATGAGGGACTTGAGAGAAAAATCTAAAGACAAAGCCAGAGACGCTGGGCATGTTATAGGAGACAAGCACAGATTCGACATAATTTATAAATATCCACCTGCTTCGGTGTCTAAGGTAGTATGGAAGCAATTGTGTAAGGTATGGGAGTTACATTATTATTATTACTACTTTTTTTTTATATATTCTATTGCTCTATATATGTGTGGTTTATATTGCACTTGGCACATAGTCTAGCCTTACACACATATATACATACATACATACATATATATATATATATATATATATATATATATATATATATATATATATATATATATATATATATATAAGCACAGCTCCTAACTTTTCTTTGGAAAAAAATAATTAAGACTTCTAGATGTATATATATAAAAGTTCCCCGTTGAACCCAATCCAGTGTTTATAAATATATAGGGTAGGGTTAACGTGAGAACCACCTTTATTGCGAAAACCGCGAGAACCACTGAAAATACAACAATATAAGCCCATTACACCACCAAAAACCTAACCCCCCCACCACACACACCCACCCACCCACCCAAGTTAAATGCTAAAAACTAAACTATAAAGCTAAACCCTCAAAAAATCTAAAAAACATACAATTTTTTTTAATATTTTTTAACAAGAATCCTTACTTTTAGTCTAAAAAAAAAATTAAAATAAATTAATAAACCAAAAGTAGCGATTTTTGTTAAAAAAAATATAAAAAAATTAATAAATAGATTCTTCATATATATATATATATAGGGTATGGATCCTAAGAGAAGTCCACCATATTTGATAAACTTGAGAAGCAATCTAGACCACATATTTTCCCTAAGTAAATAATGCAAAAAAAGGTTAAAAAATGCAATTTTTTTTTTGAAAATTAAAAAAAAATTAAAACCTTAAAGAAAAAGCTTCGATTTTTCCAACAAAAAAAAAATTGCATTTTTTTGCATTTTTTTCTTAGAGAAAATGTGTGGTCCAGAATTCTTTTGTAAAACCATTTTATACCCCATCGTTTAATCGTGATGTGTGTGTTAAGTATATGTATATTTTTGTTTTATGCTATAAGTCACATCACCCCAAACAAGGGTACATGTGTACCTCGTTTGTTTAACCACAAATCACATCATCTGGGAAAACCAAATGTACAAGAGAGTATGCTTAAGGTACAAGCATTCGGTGTTCAACTTTTATAGCTTTCAGAGTGTACAAGAATGTGACTTAAACATGCAAATTCCCTTCCCTTGACATGCACATGTTTTTATAGATTTACAACCATACATGCATGTGACACACTCATGTGTTGCACATCATTTATCATGAATGATTTTAGACACACATTTTGAAGCATGGAATACCACATATAAGTATTTTTTAGACGATTCTGTCACACTCAAGGGGGCACAAATATTAGTAGCATCATCTTATGTATGTTTTGCTTTCCTCACCGGTGCAATTTTTTACCTTGCATACTTTGTTTTTGCATCACACGGACATTCGATGCATTAGTACAGATTGTCCATATGATATCAATTATTGCGGATTATTTTTAAGATGACACTTGCAAAGTTATTCCATGCTCTGCCGCCACAAAACCTGAGTCCGGCCACCCATCTACGTGACACCGATACTCGCTTACGTTTACTGACTCCTAGCCACCGGCGCTTCAATCACGCGCCATTCATGGCGAACAATTCTCTCACGCCCTCATGCGCATCAACCATTCACCACAAATGACAGACTTTTCTCCGATGGGATGCATTGGCATATCAACCGTCACTTCCGGTATACCAACATAATACTCCCGTGGCGGGACATGCCTCCCCTACAACGCTCTTGGCTACCACTTTATTCGGCCATCTACAACGGACCACCATAATAATGAAGCATCATTAGAGTCCGCCTTCGCGCAACCTGTTTTGCACCGCCGACAGCCGCGCCGGGTGGCGAACCATTACGATGCAACTTTGTGGGAGTTTTTTCCGACTTCGCACAACCCGCTTCGCGCCGCCAATATAGGCGCCGTACGAATGGTTTTTTTCACCGGCACGCGCGCTGCACGCCGCCACATCCAGGCGAGAAAACCCCGAAGGTACACAATTTCCTTTCAAGATTACAAGGAAGCTTTTTTAATACACCAGTGGACTGCTCACACGTGCATGTCCGCGTGAACCAACTCGTTCCGCCATCTAAGGCCTTGATCGCCTTCGTTCCACACCTGTGTGTGCCGCCCGCCTTCGAGTCACCGGCGTGTTTACGCGCCCGCCGTTGACAACCCTGTTACATTCTTCACCGGCGTGTGTCCCCTGTCACCGACACACCCAACACATCCCGGCCACCTCCGGTGGATCGCCTATAAGCTCCCACTACCTCAGGCGGGATAATGTCACACTCCGCTCATCTCCAGCAGATGACCAGGTCATCCCGTCCACCTCTGGCGGACGACCATCCCCCTTTTGCCACCTCACGCAAGTTACAACACATTCTACTACCGCTAGAACTGGTAACAACCAGGCATGGGCAAGGTACCACCGGTCTTCACGCCACTCGTTTTCCTGTCACCCATTTTTCTCCATCCGTCAGCGGGTGTCACTGACACGCATAAATTTCCGTCATCAACGACGGGAAATCATTTCGCCCACTTCCTCTCCTACGGAAGTTCTTTCACGGGGTTACCCAAATCAGGAGTCCACCACCTCTGGTAGGTATCCTCACATTTGCGCCATATCCAACGGCTACCTTCAGGCTCCGACCGCCATGGGTGGGCAACCGCTTCACATCATCGGCACCCGTAATAGAAACTCGCCACCTTTGGTGGTGTCCTCTCCGCCACACGCATGTGTACATAAACTATACCCACTATACACAACAGGTACATTAGCCTTGTTATGTGTGATATAGCGGTGCACACATCATACATTATAAGCTTACAAAGATGTGAACCAGTTTAACAACTTCCATCGCCCGCGTTAGAGCATTGTTACTGAGACCCACGTAAATCATGGTCAACCAATGGCATTACCCCGCACCATCTGCCTTCACACAACGAAGGAGCTGGGTTTCTTGAGTTGAACCAAAGTTTCATTACAAGAACCAACCTAATCCGGTTTACCAGGTTCTAAGATTTCATGCTTCTCTTTGCCATAACCCATTGAGAATTTTAATAAACCTCTTGGGTTTCCAATGCAAACAACACAATAACGTAGGAGGAAGGTTGCTTTATTCATTCATATTAAAAATTTGTATGTTCCACAACATCTTCCTGCTTTATCACAAGAGAAGTTTTTAAAAGAAATGATTTAACAATCATGTTAAATGAGAACCCCTTACAAACAGTTCTATATCTCTTCTCAATAAACATGAGCAGCAATAAATTGAAGGACTACACAAAACCAACACCTTTGGCGAACAACTTTATTCGTCTCGCCACCCCTGGCAGACAACTTCCTTCGTCGCGCTACCCATGGCGGACAACCTCCTTGGTCGCGCCACTTCTAGCAGATGATTTTCCTCAACGTGCCAAACTCAGGCGTAATCTTTTATCCACACCACCATAATCAGCAGCAGACAATTTTCATGATTACGCTAACTCCGGCGATGACTTTCTTTTCCGCGCCATTCCTGGCGCTCACTTCTTTTGCCATTTTTGGCCTGATAATCCCCTCTCAAGCATTGGTGGAAACTCGATACGCCTTACTATATGGCACTCTCAAGCGAGATTCGCTGTTTAATGAGCACACTCTTAGACGCCTTACCAATTGGGCTACGAGGTCGTCCCAACACGCCACTATCGGCGGGAGCTTTTATTCTACCTGCCACTATCGTCGGAAGATTTTATTCAACCCGACGCCACCGGCGGAAGCTTTTATTCACCGCGAAACATTTCCAACGGACATCTTTGTCCACCCACGCCTCTGGCGGAAGCTTTCATTCTACCCGCCACTCTGGCGGATACTTTCCTTGTTCGCGCCATCTCCTGTGAGCACCATCCTAAGTCACACCCTTGGTCACGCTTGCAAACTTATGTTACTATACAACAAAATACGAGGGTACCTGATGGGAATTCTCAAGCTGTCATATCTTCCAACCCTTTTGCCTATTGTTATAAATGGGATTGGGGAGCATTTAGTCACGCCACTGTTGTAGCACCCACGTCGCCACTCCTGCACCTGTGTATGTCGCACATACACCGGCGTAACACTTTAATTTGTGTTACTAGAGCTTTTAATTCAACCAGGTCACTTATAATGGTTCAATGCTTTCCTCTTTACGCTACATCACATTTTACATGTGTTGTTGCCTTCTAGCGCGAGCTCGTACTACCGTCGTTGCACTACTTTTAAACATATATGAGCATATATCCATGACTACGGGGTGTCATGTAACCGCCCCAGCATCCACATCATCTTCCACATCGTGGACATGCATTTTAACCAACACGAGATCCTTTACAACCGTAAAGCCGGTACTCGAAATTTGGTGGCACGGATCATCCCCACCATCAAAGAGGGCACGAGTAAATCACTTTCTTCAAAGTGATTGAAGCTAAATATTATTGTCGTAGTACAATACCGCCGTGGGCAAGATATGTTAAAAAACAACTAAGCTCTATCATCTCGACTTGTACACAAAAAAGTCCTTGTCTAAGTAGGACGCGCTTTGCAATAGAACGGGAGACTAACATAGCGGGCTAATCACTCACGCCCCAGCTACAATTAAGTCTTGAAAGCTGACACTTAGTAAAACCGAGTGGCACATCGATAAGAATTGACATTCTCAAGCTAAACAGTTTTCTTGATAATGTTCTCGCCACATCGAGCACACGATTCTCCTGCTAACATTATCTAGCAGCATTAAAATAAGGGACGGGAACAGTGCAACACTACAAACACTACAGAGTATAGTCACCAAAACCGAAGGGTTGTTCTTGCCACCGTTTACGCCTTCACCAAGCTATACTTTGGTAAGGATAGACCTAAGCTGCAGTTCACTAAGCTGAGCTATATATATTTCGGAACACAATTACAGGTACAATCCTATTTTATTGCTTTATTTAGTTGCTCGATACACTTTTGTTTGTTCACACGCGCTTCACATCTCATTGCACGCCCTTGGCTCACTTGACTACATACATATATATCTCTATATGATGGTCCGTATATACTGCATGTTTACTTGCCGATTTCTTTTTAGTACCTATCAAGTTCAAACCTACTAACATACTTTAGCAGCATTGAACTGGGGGACTAGCAAGGTATAGCGCCATTACGCCTTAAAAGTGGTAATCTTCTCTCAGGCTGCCCATTAAGGTGATATCCACGGCACATTTTCCCGCATCCGTTCTTATATAATGTGGGTGTTTCAATACGCCAGACGATATTTATACTTCTCACATCATTTGGCCTACAGCTATACCACTAGACACAACATATGCAATTTGGTAGTCAAGACAAACGCACGACAAAACTAGTATACTTGATTATTCGAATAAGTATTCCGCACGCTATGCGACAGGAAGAATACTTATTCGGATATGTATTCTCCACACCAGTCTGCGACATGGATAAAAGAAAACCCTCACGCCACAATCGGCGAGGTAAACAGACATGCCACCTACTATAAGCATTCCACACGCCAGTGCGCATCCAGGAAAAGCACGTAGTAGCTTACATAGAGTGCTCATTCACGCCTAATGCGTATAACGCATTTTATTATCTCAATGAGTGTTCACTCACGCCAAGCGCGTAGAAAGCACTTTGTTGTTCAAGTGTTCATTAATGTCGCGTGGGTTATAAAGCACTTTCTGATATCTACAAGTGTTCATATAAACATTTGTAAACACAACATACCACCTCATTTAAACTGCATATTACGGTACAGAATATTACCACCGCATTTGAACTGCATATCATGGTAAAAAACAACTCTGACACGAAATACTTTTCATGATAACAAAGTCAGATGATCAAATTATACAGCGCTAAAAGTGGGCATCTTGGTAATAGATGTATTCAACCACTACTATTCCAGTGGGTATCTTGGTAATAGATGCACAACCACTGATGAAAAACCAGGTACTTGTCCCACAATTATAAAAACATTGTGGGGAACATAAATAACGCTCTAAGCACCCTTTCGAGGACACTGAGCATTGCAAGCACTTATGCAGGGGTGCATTGTATAACATTCTTCCCGACTGCAACGATGATTGCTATAGTCGGATCATCAATAACGACAGCTGGTACAACCACCAGCAGTTCTACATTCGCCTTAGGTGGCATAGCATCTGCATGTGCATCTATGACCACTAATGGCTGCACATTACGACAACGGAGATCCCGATGACACGGACGCGTGGTAGGGATCGTCGTCACATCAACATCAACTCTTTCAACGGGTTGAACGCCATTAGCGCACCATATACTAACCAACAAAAGTCACATCAAAGGGTGAATATTTTATAGTAGCCCACACGACTGTACGCACCGCTAAAGCAGGGCCACACCTGAAAAAATCATCCAAAGGCGAGGCACTTAACCGCCAAAACTCAGCCTGTTCCAAGACTCATGCATGAGACCTAATGTAACACCTCAAAAATTTACGTCCTATAATGTCTTGACACGTGTCATAACCTTTGAACGTGTGAAAGAATACTTTCGAGGGACTAAAGTTGACAAACAATGAAACTATGTAAATATAAGGGTTCAAAGTGTCAACAATGAATAAATATACTTTTCAATAACCCTACATGATGGTTATAACCTCAAACGAATAAATCATGGATCATACGTAGCTAATTGTGGAAGAAAGTGAGAGATTACAAACTACAGGGGTTAAATGTGTCAACATGTTTAAAGATATACCTATGAGTGACCTTTTAGCAAACCCGAAACTTTGTAACGATTAATTATGCTCACTAGAATGTATGATAAAAATTTAACCAAGTTTCGTTACCGTATGAGAAAGTTATGATAAAATTCGTGTGTGAGGGTTAGAATCGTCAACATTGAAAATTAGGGCTTTTCGGGTGATCACAAAGTTACCCGAGGACTTGACAAAGATGGTATAAGCCTTAAAGCCCCTAAATGTAAATTTTAAAGGTTTAAAATGCAAGAATGGAAGTGAAAGCGACGTTTAGAAGGACCGGGGACTGAAAGTGCAATAAACAAAAAGTTTGAAACCTGAACCGGAGGTGCAGGCGGGCCGCGTAAGACTTAACCATATCTTACGCGGGCCGCGTGACATGTACAGCGACAGAAACTAACAGGCAGCTGCCTGTTGATGTTCTAACCGACTTACATGCCATTTTGGCATACCATGGGCTTCCCTATACTGGTATTTAGACTATAGAGGACACATGTAAAGATCCATGATCAATTGTAGACTCATTTGGCAACAATTAAGGAAGATCAAAGTCACTATATAAGGCTTATGTTGCAACATGCAACCACACTTCAACTTCTGATCATTTGAGGAGCACAACAGCTGACACAAGACCTTCCTAATCATCCATTAGCCATGTGTAAGTACCCTTGACCCTTCTTAATTAAGTTTTGATTAGTATATAGCTTAAAAGTCAAACCGTCGTAATTACGATTTGACTTAACGATAAAACACAAACGGTCCAGTGTTTTTTCGAAATGAAAGTTGTTATAAGTTGGTAATTATGTGGGTAATAAACCCCTAGGAGGGCACTCACTGATTCCAAACCTAACTAGGTCGTTTGTATAGTCAAACGTTGTCCGAAAAAGTCAACAGAATCATTAAACGCATATTTAACAACATAAAAGGTGTGTAACCTATTTTATCATTCATATAACCTGATAATAAGCATAAGAACTTGTCTAAGCTTGTTTGATTCGACAACTTTCTGTTTTGAACCGATTCGGAACCGAAAGACGCAAAAGTTTGACTTTTGCTTTGACTTCAGTTCTGACCCGGTTTTGATAGGTTTAGACATGCCTTAAAGTTCCATTAGGACCTAGTTACATGTGTGTATAACCCTCTGCGTTTATACCACTTGAATCCTTATTTGTCTGACGTTTCCGTTAAGTGCTTAAATATGGACCATAATGCCCTTATGACCATACAACGAGAATTTTGGAAATATGAAAGTACAATAATCTTAGTTACTGATTATTAAACATGTCTGTAAATTTTCACATCAGTTGGAGGTCTAGATTAGGAGTTATGCTTAATGACGTAATTAGAACGCTTCTTAGTAATATAACGGCGTCATTAGCGTAAAGCCTATCTAAACCCAATTTTTGACACCAAACCTTTTACCCACTGATGTAATATAATATTTTGGGATTTTTGAATATTTTTAATTATTTTTAAACTGATCATAGGCTAGGATTATCGCCTTAATTCGGTAAATACCGAATATGCCCTTTTAGGCCATAAAATGAGTTTTACAAATCCTTTTGATACCAATCCAATTGCTACTGATTTTAAATAATAAATGTAGTGTTTTGAACCTGTTTAAGTGATCAAAAAACTCAGAATCCTATTTTAACCCGTACGTCGCTTAAAACGGCTTTATACGCGTATACGCATAGTTTGGGTTTAAAAAACATTTTGTCACATAAGACTTATTACCAAATGTTATAACCTGTTAAAATAAGCTATTTTACTGATCAACTCAGACCCGGATCACAGGAGTCTAATTAATCCCTTTTATAATCTTTAAAATGACCAAAATACCCCTACGGGGCTTAATAGGAGATTAAACTCGTTTTGGGCATAATGGAAGGTATCATACTGATATCACAACATATTTAAGGCATGTTAACTTAGGAAACCTGTTTAGGACTCTTATGGTTATCAGTTACGCTTCATGCGCGTTCGGTTCGGTTTATGTAACTAGTTTACATAAATTAGCCGAAACGGGTCAAAGCTTATCGGTTTTATCTCAAAATCCAGAATGTGTATAATATACCCATATTAAGCAAGTCTTCGAACTTTTCGGGTCTATATCACATTCTATCCGGTCTTCGCTTAATCGTGCGTACGAACCGTATCTTTAAAACTAACCGGTCTAAGCTTAAGCTTAACTAAAGACCCGTTAGGATTCTAATAAGTTATTATAAACCTTCGTTCCAGATTAGGAGAACCAGTAAAAGATACTTGCACTCGCTGATTTTGATTTATACTTGCTCAGGTAAATACTTTTAACTTATTTTCCCTATACGGGCTTGGGGTACGGTATATAAAATACCGCTTGGTCGGGTATTGAATCTTTAATTGTATGATGGTTAAAGTATTGAAATGCCTCGTTTAAATTGTTTTGTTTGCTTAAAGACTTTGGGGGGTTAATGACCATGTCCCGGATATCCCTAGCATCATTTTACGAAATGGCCACGACCTTAGCACACAGGTGTAGGCGTACACCTGTCAGTGTCTCATTTAATTAATGTGGTGTGTCTATTGATCTTTAACCCGGCTCGACCCGGGCTACTGAACGCATAAGAAACATGTAAATCCTTTACAAGTATTATATTCTAAATAATTATCCTAAGTTATAAAATATTATTTGTGCCTTGTGCCTTAAATGCATTTTCTTAAACTCTTTTCAAAATGAGTCGGTTGATTGTATTTACCAGTGTAAACTGACGTATTTTCTCAAAAAGGTTAAGTGCAGGTACTACGCGTAATAGGCTGGCTATTCTCCTAGCATCCACAATAAGTCTCGCAAGCTTGGATGTCATAGACTGTTGAACATTGTTTCCTTTTATTTTGATCTACCTGTGGATTTATATTCGACTACTTGTGATACTTAATATTACAATGTTGTTTGGTTGAAATGAATCTATACTTTGCTTCCGCTGTGCATTTAAATATTGTGTTGTTTGACTATTACGTTGCCAACCACGTCACGATACTCTCCTACCGGGCCCACCGGTGACACGTGGAAATACGGGGTGTGACAGGTTGGTATCAGAGCCAACATTGAGTGAATTAAACACTAGCCTTTTGTGTTTAATCTCAATAACACAATTGCATATTCCTAAATCTTCGAGTCTAGACAAAGAACATAGGAATAATCCAAAATGTTTTTATTTTAATTTAAATTTTTGTCCTTTATTTTTCCTTGTTATTACCTTGTTTATATTAACAGGTTTTGCAATGCCGCCAAGATTCAGGCGAGGAGATCGAGGAAAAGGGCCAATCAGCGCCCCTAACGACCACGAGGCCGGGCCTTCGCGCCGGCGAACTCCTTCTTCTACAAGGAGTGCAGATCCGCAAGAACCTTGGAGGATTTATGAGGAGCCTTCCAGACGATCTACGTCGTATAGCTCAACGTCTCCATATCATCACTCCTATGGGCCTCAGTCCGAGAATGAGCCCAACAACCCGCAACCTTCATACATACCCCTACAGCGATCCTCATCGCACCGTTCCTTCGACAACCCTACTCCTGTCTTTCGGGGCCAGTTTAACCCGGCGGACTACTTACCAGAACAAAGGGGGCTTTAACCCTCTAGGACCGGAGGATCATTTTTCAGGTGATCAAGCGATGGACATGGATGAGGACACAGATCCCGTCGAGCCTGCAACCGGAACCCCGAACCATCCTGTTGAGATCTCTGATGGTTCGTCTTTTCACGGAACACCATACCAAGGTCCGGATAGTCATCAGGCACGGTTCGAGCGATGTGAGTGGTACTTTACACCATCTTACCATTCATCGCCTCACCAGCAGCCGCAGCAGCAGCAGCAGCAAGATCCCTCTGGGGATCCACGTTTCGTGGCAGTCACGCCACCGCCTCCACCGCCGCCAGTTAATTTAGCGCCTCCAGCACCACCAAGACGTAGGAGGACTGGCGCTCGGATGTCAGCAAGAGGAGTGGATTTTCATTTCAGCTCCCCTCAACACTCTAGTGGCAGCCACTACCCGCCATTATATGAAGACCCACAAATGGGTGGACCTTCAGTTCCAGTTTCAGAGGTGAATTCGGCACCTATTGCACCGCCATCACCGGATTTTGGCAACCCTATCCCTGCTTATACAGCTCCGGCAGCTTACAACCCATACGGACCACCAGCATACCATAACTATAACTATGCTGAGGACCCTTACTTTGTGGCATCAAACTACCTTGCCCATAATCCTGAGGGACCATATGGAACCCCTTGGGGAATGGGACACCCAGCTCGTGGGTATCAAGCACCTGTTCAGCCACCACTGCAGCACCAGCCACCACGGTTTTCCCCACCGGAGCAGGAGGATCTCCGTCAAAGACTGGAAAGAGTTGAGCGAGATTTCCAGAGGGAACGTAAGAAGAATCAGGGATTCATGAGTGGCTTAGCAAGTTTGCTGAAAGGAAAGAAGAAACGGGATCGTTAAAATCCCAATATGTATTATTGTATTTCCTTGTTTAAATCAAGTCCCTACGTGGACATTTATTTATGTGTGTATATAGTCCCTACGTGGACATCTATCCTTGTACTTAGTCCCTACGAGGACTTGTCTTTATTAGTCCCTACGTGGACATTTATTTTTGCAAACAGTCCCTGCGAGGACCTGTATTGCCAGTATAGCTCCTGCGAGGGCAAGTGTTTCTGTGAAAAGTCTCGTTTAGGGCAAAGTGTACTACTTTTAAGTTTTAATGGAATGTAAGTTTATAAATTTCATCTTTGGTATGATATGCATAATTAAACTATATATGAAATAAATAAATCGGAATCATTTTTTTTAAAATCTATCTGCCTATTTTAATTTTTAGTTAAGGATCTTAAAGGTATAACCTAGCCTGCATGTCATTTTAAGACCTGGCCCAGATGGTAAAACCCGTTAAAAAGATTCAAATCCCAGTTAACATCTGAAAACATGTTAACACTCCTGGCAGACATGATTCGTTAAAATCACACGTGTTATTATTATATGGGGATCTTTTCAAAGATTCCTAACCCAACTAAATGATCTCTGAATCATGGGTTAAATCATTTATAAATATGATTAGTTCTTTCTACCATCCATTGGTAATAGAATGCCTACGGGCCCTTCTCATTTTCATATGAGACAAAAGACAGTAATAGTCTGTGACCCTGTCTGATAAAGGTAATGAACTATGTTCAAACTTTAAAAGCCTTGATTCTCTGAAATCATAGCTTATGATTTAAATTGTCCCTGTGACTAGGCCTTATGTGCTAATAAAACTGTTATTGTTTTATAATTAGGATAAATTATATTAGAAATCCTAAATAAATGTGAGTAATAAATTAACCATATATGGTCTATGATTACCACGGTTAATAAAATTTCCATAAAAGACAATTCTATAATAAACTCACCAGTAAATTATTGTCAATATGTAACAGTTCAAGCTACATGGCCGACTCAAACGAGATCAATAGTCACCCAGGGAGAGAGCATGATAATGCCCGAGTAAATGTAGCGGGTGCAGAATTACAGGCAATGATAGATAATGTCGTTAATCGAGCTATGGATAGACAGCTCCATGAATCTAGTGGTACCCGTGCAAGGACCCAATCTGCACCACACTTTAGAACACCCTCCAGGACCCACACTGCCCACAACAGTAATTCTCACCACTCATCAAACCAGAGGAGTGCTCCATCCCAAAGAGTCGTACAGAATCAAGAACCCCGTAATAAGGGTTGCTCATATAAGTACTTCGTTTCGTGCAAACCCAGGGATTTCACTGGGGAAAAAGGAGCAGTAGATTGCATGACTTGGTTGGACGAGATGGATACGGTTGTGGATATCAGTGGTTGCAATAATAGGGATATTGTGAAATTCGTGTCACAGTCGTTTAAGGGAGAAGCATTAGCTTGGTGGAGATCTTTGATCCAAGCTACGGGGAAAGTCTCGTTGTACAATATGACCTGGGAACAGTTCATGTCTCTAATCAAGGAAAACTACTGCCCTCAACATGAGGTTGAGAAGATTGAAGCTGACTTCTTGTCGCTGGTCATGAGAAACCTAGACTGTCAGGCCTACCTTACCAGTTTCAACACCTTGTCAAGGTTGGTTCCATATTTAGTAACCCCGGAACCCAAACGTATAGCTCGTTTTATCGGGGGTTTGGCCCCGGAGATCAAGGCAAGTGTGAAGGCCTCCAGACCAGCTACTTTTCGGTCTGTAGCGGACATATCATTGTCTCTTACCTTGGATGCGGTCAGGCAGAAATCGCAGAGGAACGCTGATACCGAAAAGAGGAAGCATGAGGATGACAACTCACGACGTTCAGACAAGAAGCATAAGGGAAACAATGACCACAAGAAGGGGTCAGGATTTAGGAAGGATGGTCAGTAGTCGGGTGAAAAACCCAGATGTAAAATCTGCAAGAGACAGCACTTTGGGAAGTGCAGGTAAGAACCGAATTCGAATTCGCAATCGAAAACTTTTGCATGTTGGTTGTGCAAGTCCAAGGAACACAAGACCTTGGATTGCAAAAAGATAAAGGATGCGACCTGCTACGGTTGCAATAAAAAGGGGCACATCAAGACCAATTGCCCAAAATACGCCAAGAAGCCTGAAGAGGCCAAGAAGACCAATGCTAGGGTCTTCAGGATGGATGCTAAGGAAGCCGTCAAGGACGACAATGTGATAACAGGTACCTTTCTCGTAAATGATGTTTATGCGAGAGTATTATTTGATTCAGGCGCTGATAAGTCGTTCGTAGATAATAAGTTTTGTGAATTATTGAAATTACCTGTTAAGACTTTAAGTGTGAAGTATGAGGTGGAACTAGCAGATGGCACTTTAGAAACCGCCTCAACCTTATTAGATGGGTGTTTCATATCCATTAAGAACCACTCTTTTCCTTTGTCCCTACTTCCTTTGAAACTAGCTGGTTTTGACATAGTTTTGGGTATGGACTGGTTATCTCATAACCAGGCCCAGATTGTTTGCAACAAGAAGCAAGTGATGATCAAGACTCCGTCTGGTGGATCACTTACTATCCAGGGAGATACCCAGTATGGGCTGCCTGAGAAAATGTCTATGCTCAAGGACTCTAAGTGTTTGAAGAAGGGCTGTGTCATCTACATGGCACAAGTGATTATTGATGAGCCGAAGCCCAAGATTGGGGATATCCCCGTCATTTCTGAATACCCCGAAGTTTTCCCTGAAGAACTACCTGGTTTGCCGCCAGATAGGCAAGTAGAATTCAGAATTGACATTATTCCTGGATCAGCACCAGTAGCAAGGGCGCCTTATAGGTTGGCACCAACAGAGATGAAGGAATTGAGAACGCAGCTAGATGATTTGCTAGCCAAAGGTTTCATCAAACCTAGTTCGTCTCCTTGGGGAGCACCAGTTTTATTTGTAAAGAAGAAGGATGGATCGATGCGTCTGTGCATCGACTACCGTGAGCTTAATAAGGTCACTATCAAGAATAGGTATCCTTTGCCCAGAATCGACGATCTGTTCGATCAACTTCAAGGGGCAACTTTCTTCTCTAAGATTGACTTAAGGTCAGGCTATCACCAACTGAAGGTTAGAGATGAAGACGTACACAAGACTGCATTTAGGACTCGTTATGGTCATTACGAGTTCCTAGTGATGCCTTTTGGGCTCACAAATGCATCTGCCGCGTTCATGGATCTCATGAATCGCGTTTGCAAGCCATACTTAGATAAATTCGTCATCGTTTTCATCGATGACATTCTCATCTACTCAAAGAACCAAGCTGACCATGAGAAGCATCTTCACTGCATTCTAGAACTACTTCATAAAGAAAAGCTCTATGCCAAGTTCTCGAAGTGTGAATTTTGGCTTCGAGAAGTCCAATTTCTTGGACATGTTGTTAGTGAGCGTGGTATCCAAGTAGATCCCGCTAAAGTTGAAGCTGTCATGAATTGGCATGAGCCAAAGACGCCTACAGAAATACGTAGCTTCCTAGGTTTGGCAGGATACTATAGGCGATTCATTGAAAACTTCTCAAGGATTGCTGCACCCCTGACTTCGCTGACACGTAAGAAGATTAAGTTTGACTGGGGCCCTAAGCAGCAGGAATCCTTCGATATTCTGAAACAAAAGTTGAGCAATGCTCCAGTACTGACATTGCCTAATGGAATCAAGGAGTTTGTAGTTTATTGTGATGCATCACACACCGGGATGGGATGTGTGCTTATGCAGAAAGGCAAAGTAATTGCCTATGCTTCACGCCAGTTAAAGGTGCACGAAAAGAATTACACCACCCATGACTTGGAGTTGGGTGTCGTTGTATTCGCACTAAAACTTTGGAGGCACTACTTATATGGAATAAAATGTGTGATCTACTCTGATCACAAGAGCCATCAACATCTGTTCAATCAGAAGGACTTAAACATGAGGCAACGCCGGTGGATGGAAACTCTGAATGATTACGATTGTGAAATTAGATACCATCCCGGCAAGGCGAATGTGGTCGCTGATGCCTTGAGTCGAAAGGAGAAGGTGAAACCCATCCGAATCAATGCCAAGCGCATGGAAATAAAGAACAATTTGATTGAAAGGTTGTTAGCTGCACAGAAGGAAGCTGTGTTGGAAGCTAACTATCCTAACAAAAGGCTAGGGGTAACTGAGGAGCAGTTAACACTTAGCAAGGACGGAATACTAAGATTGAATGGACGAATATAGGTTCCAATTTATGGAGGACTTCGAGATGTTATCCTCCAGGAAGCCCATAGTTCCAAATACTCCGTACATCCTGGAGCAGATAAGATGTACCAGGACCTAAGGGCAAACTATTGGTGGATAGGCTTGAAGAAGTCTGTAGCTACCTATGTAGCTAAATGTTTGACGTGTGCGCAAGTCAAAGCAGAACATCAAAAGCCGTCAGGTTTGCTACAACAGCCTGAACTTCCCACATGGAAGTGGGAGATGGTGACGATGGATTTCATCACCAAGCTGCCAAAGACAAGGAAAGGCAATGATACTATATGGGTGATCGTTGATAGACTGACTAAGTCAGCACATTTCTTACCCATCAAGGAGACTTATAGCTCTGACATGTTAGCCCAGTTATACGTTGATAAGATTGTAGCCTTACATGGCATACCTGTGTCTATTATCTCTAACGAAGATACTAGATACACGTCACATTTTTGGAAAAGCTTCCAACAATCTTTGGGCACGCGTTTGAATTTTAGTACGGCTTACCATCCTCAGACTGACGGTCAGAGTGAGCGTACTATTCAAACGTTGGAAGACATGCTTCGTGCATGTGTGATTGATTTGGGTGGTAGTTGGGATAACCACCTACCACTAATTGAGTTCTCCTACAACAATAGCTACCACACCAGCATTAAGGCTGCGCCTTTCGAGGCCTTATACGGTAGAAAGTGTAGAACGCCCGTTTGTTGGGCGGAAGTTGGAGATGTCCAATTATCGGGACCAGAAATAGTGTTCGAAACGACGGACAAGATTGTCCAGATTCGTGACCGTCTCAAAGCTGCCCGAGATAGGCAGAAGAGCTACGCAGATCCAAAGCGTAAATCTTTTCACTTCGAAGTAGGTGACAAAGTGTTACTCAAAGTATCACCCTGGAAGGGGGTGATGCGATTTGGTAAGAAAGGCAAGCTAAGCCCGAGATACATAGGACCTTTCGAGGTTATCGAACGTGTCGGGTCAGTTGCCTATAAGCTAAACTTACCAGAAGAGCTCAGTGGAATTCACAATGTGTTCCACATCTGCAATCTGAAGAAGTGTTTCGCTGACGAATCACTGGTCATACCACATACAGATGTGCATATAGATGAGAGCTTGAAATTTGTGGAAAAACCATTGTCGATCGAGGATCGACAGGTTAAGAAGCTTCGAAGGAAGCATGTACCAATTGTAAAGGTCAAATGGGATGCCCGTAGAGGTCCCGAATATACGTGGGAGGTTGAGTCCACGATGAAAGAAAAGTACCCTTATCTGTTTCAGTAAATCTCGGGGTCGAGATTTCTTATAAGGGGGTGAGGACGTAACACCTCGAAAATTTACGTCCTATAATGTCTTGACATGTGTCATAACCTTTGAACGTGTGAAAGAATACTTTCGAGGGACTAAAGTTGACAAACAATGAAACTATGTAAATATAAGGGTTCAAAGTGTTAACAATGAATAAATATACTTTTCAATAACCCTACATGATGGTTATAACCTCAAACGAATAAATCATGGATCATACGTAGCTAATTGTGGAAGAAAGTGAGAGATTACAAACTACAGTGGTTAAATGTGTCAACATGTTTAAAGATATACCTCTGAGTGACCTTTTAGCAAACCCGAAGCTTTGTAACAATTAATTATGCTCACTAGAATGTATGATAAAAATTTCACCAAGTTTCGTTACCGTATGAGAAAGTTATGATAAAATTCGTGTGTGAGGGTTAGAATCGTCAACATTGAAAATTAGGGCTTTTCGGGTGATCACAAAGTTACCCGAGGACTTGACAAAGATGGTATAATCCTTAAAGCCCCTAAATGTAAATTTTAAAGGTTTAAAATGCAAGAATGGAAGTGAAAGCGACGTTTAGAAGGACCGGGGACTGAAAGTGCAATAAACAAAAAGTTTGAAACCTGAACCGGAGGTTCAGGCAGGCCGCGTAAGACTTAACCATATCTTACGCGGGCCGCGTGACAGGTACAGCGACAGAAACTAACAGGCAGCTGCCTGTTGATGTTCTAACCGACTTACATGCCATTTTGGCATACCATGGGCTTCCCTGTACTGGTATTTAGACTATAGAGGACACATGTAAAGATCCATGATCAATTGTAGACTCATTTGGCAACAATCTAGGAAGATCAAAGTCACTATATAAGGCTTATGTTGCAACATGCAACCACACTTCAACTTCTGATCATTTGAGGAGCACAACAGCTGACACAAGACCTTCCTAATCATCCATTAGACACGTGTAAGTACCCTTGACCCTTCTTAATTAAGTTTTGATTAGTATATAGCTTAAAAGTCAAACCGTCGTAATTACGGTTTGACTTAACGATAAAACACAAACGGTCCAGTGTTTTGTAGAAATGAAAGTTGTTATAAGTTGGTAATTATGTGGGTAATAAACCCCTAGTAGGGCACTCACTGATTCCAAACCTAACTAGGTCGTTTGTCGTGTCAAACGTTGTCCGAAAAAGTCAACAGAATCATTAAACGCATATTTAACAACATAAAAGGTGTGTAACCTATTTTATCATTCATATAACCTGATAATAAGCATAAGAACTTGTCTAAGCTTGTTTGATTCGACAACTTTCTGTTTTGAACCGATTCGGAACCGAAAGACGCAAAAGTTTGACTTTTGCTTTGACTTCAGTTCTGACCCGGTTTTGATAGGTTTAGACATGCCTTAAAGTTCCATTAGGACCTAGTTACATGTGTGTATAACCCTCTGCGTTTATACCACTTGAATCCTTATTTGTCTGACGTTTCCGTTAAGTGCTTAAATATGGACCATAATGCCCTTATGACCATACAACGAGGATTTTGGAAATATGAAAGTACAATAATCTTAGTTACTGATTATTAAACACGTCTGTAAATTTTCACATCAGTTGGAGGTCTAGATTAGGAGTTATGCTTAATGACGTAATTAGAACGCTTCTTAGTAATATAACGGCGTCATTAGCGTAAAGCCTATCTAAACCCAATTTTTGACACCAAACCTTTCACCCACTGATGTAATATAATATTTTGGGATTTTTGAAGATTTTTAATTATTTTTAAACTGATCATAGGCTAGGATTATCGCCTTAATTCGGTAAATACCGAATATGCCCTTTTAGGCCATAAAATGAGTTTTACAAATCCTTTTGATACCAATCCAATTGCTACTGATTTTAAATAATAAATGTAGTGTTTTGAACCTGTTTAACTGATCAGAAAACTCAGAATCCTATTTTAACCCGTACGTCGCTTAAAACGGCTTTATACGCGTATTATACGCATAGTTTGGGTTTAAAAAACATTTTGTCACATAAGACTTATTACCAAATGTTATAACCTGTTAAAATAACCTATTTTACTGATCAACTCAGACCCGGATCACAGGAGTCTAATTAATCCCTTTTATAATCTTTAAAATGACCAAAATACCCCTACGGGGCTTAATAGGAGATTAAACTCGTTTTGGGCATAATGGAAGGTATCATACTGATATCACAACATATTTAAGGCATGTTAATTTAGGAAACCTGTTTAGGACTCTTATGGTTATCCGTTACGCTTCATGCGCGTTCGGTTCGGTTTATGTAACTAGTTTACATAAATTAGCCGAAACGGGTCAAACCTTATCGGTTTTATCTCAAAATCCAGAATGTGTATAATATACCCATATTAAGCAAGTCTTCAAACTTTTTGGGTCTAAATCACATTCTATCCGGTCTTCGCTTAATCGTGCGTACGAACCGTATCTTTAAAACTAACCGGTCTAAGCTTAAGCTTAACTAAAGACCCGTTAGGATTCTAATAGGTTATTATAAACCTTCATTCCAGATTAGGAGAACCAGTAAAAGATACTTGCACTCGTTGATTTTGATTTATACTTGCTCAGGTAAATACTTATTAACTTATTTTCCCTATACGGGCTTGGGGTACGGTATATAAAATACCGCTTGGTCGGGTATTGAATCTTTAATTGTATGATGGTTAAAGTATTGAAATGCCTCGTTTAAATTTTTTTGTTTGCTTAAAGCCTTTGGGGGGTTAATGACCATGTCCCGGATATCCCTGGCATCATTTTACGAAATGGCCACGACCTTAGCACACAGGTGTAGGCGTACACCTGTCAGTGTCTCATTTAACTAATGTGGTGTGTCTATTGATCTTTAACCCGGCTCGACCCGGGCTACTGAACGCATAAGAAACATGTAAATCCTTTACAAGTATTATATTCTAAATAATTATCCCAAGTTATAAAATATTATTTGTGCCTTGTGCCTTAAATGCATTTTCTTAAACTCTTTTCAAAATGAGTCGGTTGATTGTATTTACCAGTGTAAACTGACGTATTTTCTCAAAAAGGTTAAGTGCAGGTACTACGCGTAATAGGCTGGCTATTCTCCTAGCATCCACAATAAGTCTCGCAAGCTTGGATGTCATAGACTGTTGAACATTGTTTCCTTTTATTTTGATCTACCTGTGGATTTATATTCGACTACTTGTGATACTTAATATTACAATGTTGTTTGGTTGAAATGAATCTATACTTTGCTTCCGCTGTGCATTTAAATATTGTGTTGTTTGACTATTACGTTGCCAACTATGTCACGATACTCCCCTACCGGGCCCACCGGTGACACGTGGAAATACGGGGTGTGACACCTAACCACTTACGTACACCCTGGACAAGCTCATGGTAATGCGCCAGTACAAGTGGCAACTTCCTACAACCGATCAGCATGCGCCATGTTTACCCAACCAATTTCCACGATGAACAATCGTAGGATATTCATTGCTCCATTATCTCCACTCACAGCTAACTACAACCAACGTGGCCGGCGACTTTCTCTCACTCGGACGACATGTAAGCCTAAAATTAGTGATCTTCACTCCCGAGCTACTAATAAGTCTAAGTGTTCCTCCCACACTTACACGCGGAAGCAACACTAGACTGGGGGACATGGCGAGGTATGGTACTAGACCCGACCCGAGCGGTCGGACTTTCCTGCTATTTATCACTTTTATGTTAAGTATTATTATTGTTATTAAGTACTAACCTGCGAAGCCCAGCGCATTGTAGTTTACATACTACACTAGGTTGTGGGCTGGTAGAGACAACCCCTAACTGGGTCTGGCCCATTGTGGTTAGGGTTTCCCATATCTCCTATATAAGGAGGTCTCCACCTCCTTATTAGAGGATGATATATGGGGCAACACTTTTGTAGCTGGAAATAGGGGATTCTTCCCCTACCGGCCATCTCTACATCCCCGTTTTTCTCTCTTCTTCTTATTTGCAGGTTTAGGATGAGGCGGAGAATACGAGGTGTGGCCATGTTCGTATCCATGTTCGTATACGAGGCCTAAAAAAAGTTAACGTAAAAAACCTGAATTTAAAAATGTTAACGTAAAAAACGTTAACGTAAAAAACCGGCGCGCAAAACGTAAAAAAACCGGCACGTAAAACGTAAATAACGTTAACGTAAAAACGGCGCATTGAAAAAACGACGCGTGAAAAAGCCGGCCGTAAAAACGGCGCGTCAAAAAACGAGGCGTGAAAAAGCCGGGCGTAAAAACGTAAAACGTTAAACGTAAAAATCTGTAAATAAATCTGAATTTGAAAATGCTTTAATAAGAAAACTATGTTTAAAAAATAAAAAAACTAATATAATAATACAAAAAAGTAATAAAAAAACAATAAAGACAAAAAAGGCAAAATAGAGTAATTTTACTAAAATACCCTTTTGGATTAAAATATTAAAGACATAATAAGACAAAAAATACTTAATATTATTTTTAAATGCTTTTAATATCATCCATCCATCTTCTTGATCTAATGGCTAGAAAGTGGTTCACGCGGTTCTTACAACTGGAGGTGGTTTTCATTTTAGCGCTCACGCGCGCACACACACACACACACACACATATATATATAGTAAAAAACTAAAAATCTTAATTCGAATCAAATGATAAAATATGTAAGTAATATAATAAAAATAATTAAATACAATAAAAACGTCATGATACTTTCAATTTAAGGTGACGATTGTTTTTTCAATTAGTCAAAAACGAATTCGAGGTTATTGGTTACGAAACTCCAGCAAGTAGAATTATTAGAGTAATAGGCTTTCAATTTATATTTCAAACCAGAAAAAATGTATTTCCTTCATTAACTTATCTTTTCAGTTTTGTTACATCTATAGTACGATATTCGTTGCATTTTAATCTCCAACTTCAGATTTTCATAATAAGTTCATGCGTACTGTTTCTTTATGATCAATAATGTAATTTTTTTTTCTAAAAGTAAGAAACATATCATTTTTCAACACCGCGAAATTCGTGCGAATTATCACTAGTTTGTTAATAATCTTCAATCGATTTTGGTGATTACAACAGAAGATTCAAGATTTCACTAAATCGTTTTTTCTTCAATCTCTCCTTTGTGGTTTTCATCAGATTTCTCTCCATTGATTTTCAATAGGTTGTTTTCTATCCAGATTTGAGTGCATTTTCTTCTTTTAAAATGCTCTCTGATTCATGAAATCAATCATTTGATCACTAAATGTCGATTTTAGATTTCAAATTTATTCCAGAATCTAATTTTCATAATTAGGTTCTGAGATTTGTAGGTTTCTTTGAACACTAATGGTTTGGTGTATCATTAGTGTTCAAAGAACGGACGGTTTATGTTCATATCTGATACTCATTTCCTCTAATTTATGTTGGGCCATATTATGGGCTTGGGTAATGATGGCACAATGATTGGCACCGATTATGAGGTTTGACTGATAATTTTTTGGGTCCACATTTAGATGCAACTGTGATTTTTCATTGGGCTCAAAAATTGTTGTTTTTTTCTTACATCAGTTATGGCCCAAGTCAGGATTGTTCATACTCTATTTCTTTTGGTCCACCAAACATGCAAGGTAAAATGTATTTTATGGGCTTTAATGGGTGGGTTTAAATAGGATGTATCATTTGGTTTATTCCCTGGAAATGGTCCTTATTTTCCCCCTCTAATTTCTAGGTATGAGCAGGCTGAATTCTTTGACAGAAATGGAACATATGACTGAACAGATAAAGGTGGTGTTCGTTTTCTTATAAAAGTACTTCAGAACCACTTTTCACTTCCCCACGCAGACCACGCGCAGAGGTAGGTGTCTGCAGCTCGTTTGTTTTTTAGAAGGGTTTTCACTTAAAAACCTCTACCTCACCTCTTCTTCGCGCAGAGGTTGTCATAAGTCTTCCCACCTCTTCACACCACTTCTCCATCCAAAAACAAAACCCTAACAACCTCTGCCTCTCCTCTCCACCTCTGCCTCCTTTCTCCGACCCACCTGCAGCCCCTCGTCGGCCTCCACTCTCTGACCCACCTGCAGACCCTCGTCGTCGACCCACAGCTACTCGACAAGCACCCCAGCCACTCCACGTCGCACCACAGGAGAGAGAGGGAAATAGGAGAGAGAGATCGTCGGTGGTGGGTTTTGATGGCGGTGGTGGTGGTGGTGGTAGATGAAGGCAGAGAGAGAGGAATGTTAACTGTGTGTTGTGTGTGATGGAGAAGTGGTTTTTGTAGATAAAAAAACCCTCTTCTTCTTGCAGACTGCAGACATTTGGTCCACCTCTTCTCTTGCAGATGCCTGCAGATGTGGTCCGCAGACTGCAGACCTTTTCCTACAAAAAAAAAAAAAAAACAAACAGCACCAAAATCTCTAATTCAGAAACTTAATGCCAATCAGGTGATCTTCTATTGAGGTTTTAATTTAGCTAAACCTTAGGGACGAAAATGGAATTTTACTCTTGGTTTTTTTATTTCCAATATTTGATATGAGCACCTGATGTTTGAAACGTTGTCTAGGTTATCACGACATCCGCTGCAGATGGGTTGCCACCAGGATGGATTAAAGAAGGGTCGTATTATTGGCACACCTTGGGGCTTAAATCGACACCCTCAATACGCATCGTATAGGCCTATACGATGCGTATTGAGGTGGGTTCAAACTTCTATGCCTGCCAAAGGCTGCCTTTGTCCCCCCGCCAAAAAGCAATACGCATCGTATAGGCCTATACGATGCGTATTGAGGGTGTCGATTTAATTTTTTATTTTTTGCAAGGTAGTTTCCTGTCACGCGGTAGCTTTCCGTCACGCGAACGAAAAAGCAGCACTTTAGACATTTGTTGGGCTTCAAACATCTAGGAAACATTATTTGAGAATACCCCTGAATTTATCGAAGCTGTAGAATGAGATCCTCCACTATTGGGTTATCATCTTTCAACCCCATTTTCTCTCAATTGAATAGACAGACACTTGATTTCTCTCGTTGAAGATCAGCTCTTGTTGGTCAAAGGGGATATGTTCATGGGGAATTCTATTCGCACACTTTCCTATCTATCTACACACCTTACTTTTTCAATACGGGTCGTATAGGCCTATATGGGTCGTGCCAATAATACGACCCTATGTTCATTGGCCTGTATTTTGAGCTTGACGCTGCCAACAGTGTCTGAGCCTTTGACATCAAGTGGCACGATCTTACCCTTGTCGGTCTTGACTGAATTGCAATAAAAAACACACACAAAGATTCAAGTAAACTGAAGCTACCGCGTGACGGATGTTCTAATAGATTAAAGAACACTGATATTTTGGAATTGATCTTGGAACAACATACTTTTGTTAAGAAGGCGGTATCTTTGCTTCGTCCACTAGAACTATTTGTGTATGCATTCTTAGGGTTTTTGTTATTTGATCAATGGAAGTTGAAATCGGCTTTGTATTTAGCACACGAAAGTACTGAACAACAGAATCAGGTTCTCTTTGCTTCGTCCACTTTCCAAACCGAATAACTAGCAGAACCCGACACGTCTTCTGTGATGATTCGAAACATTCCGAATAACTAGCAGGACCCGACACTTCTTCTGTGATGATTCGAAACATTCCGAATAACTAGCAGGACCCGACAATCACAAGTTGTTGATCTTTGGGTTGTGATTTACTCCCGAACAAACCATGCCCACCTTGACCAGTATAGATTAGCGTATCACTTGATCCACTTACATTCGAGACATGAGCGGTAGTATGAGTCTGAGTCCATTTGTGCTTCGTGTCAGGTTTGTATTTCCCATAGCCACCATTTCCGTAGACAAAACAAGGATCGTTCTAATAGATTAAAGAGAATAAACGAAGTACAAAATCATCTGCTTTCTGAATCTGAATCTAAATGTTAACTGTGACTCAATAAAGTCATTGGACTGCCGCCGATGAAGTCAAATGTGATCAAACTTGGACATCAGACGTAATCTTGAAGAAACAGAACAAAATCCCAGATTGTCTAAAAGAAGCGCTTTTATCATGTGTGATCCAGAGGTCGGTTTACTTTGTGTAATAGAAATTCCGAGCTAACATCTGACGTAGCAAGTACAATTGTTTTGAGTTTTGTTAGATAATACTTCATTTGTCGAGAAACCATACTGTCAAGAAACTAACATCTTTTAATACTTCATTTGTCGAGAAACCATACTGTAAAGATCTCTACACAAACTCTTCTACATTTGAATCAGGTTCTCTGCCTTAGATCGGTCATTCCTTGTGATGCATGAACGTTTGATTTGAATTTTGAAAGTGACAAATTGATGTATCTTTTGTTGATGGATAATGCAAACAAGTTCTCCACCGTTTGTTATTTAGATCTCTGTTCGGTCATCTTTCCAAACTGCAACACACGATAAGTTTAAACTTTTGTTGATGGATAACGCAAACAAGTTCTCCACAGTTTGTGACCAGGAATATGTTAAAATATGCTAAAATACGTTACAATACGTTAAAATACGCTAAAATACGTTAAAATACGATAAAATACGCTAAAATACGTTAAAATACGCTAAAATACGCTAAAATACGCTAAAATACGTCAAAGTACGCAACTAACGATATTTGCACACACGTATACATATAATGCGGCACTATGGAGTTCAAGTGGATTTCAAACAAAACTGTACGTAATCATAGAATAAGATATTCGAACGCAACCGAACGGCACCGAAACGACTATTGTTGAAGGTATACGTAATAAAACGACAAAATATGCGAAAGTTCGGCAAAAAACGAGACGTATACGCGTCGAACCGAGGGAAACACGATAACACTAAATTTGAAATAACACCATATACGATCGTATAGGCCTATGTTGTATCGTATATCAGTTTAATACGAATCGTATAGGCCTATACGATTCGTATTAAACTTTGAATTTTCTCAAAAATACCCCTGAATTTATCAGAAAACAAGGGGTATTTCAGTAAAATCATCGATTAATACGCATCGTATAGGCCTATACGATGCGTATTGATCTATAAATTTCTCAAATAGTGTTTATTCAAATCAAGGATTCCATCATTACAACCACTTGTTTTCAACGGAGATGTAATGTAATGATTCCTCTCAATTGAATAGCCACCGTTTCCGTAGAAGAACCCGACACGTCTTCATGTTATAAGAATGTTCTTGAAATTGAAGGAAAAGGAAAAGATTTGTTGAAATCGAATTTGACAACTATGACATCTTATTAAAAGTAGCAATCACCTCCAATAATTTCCTGGTCAAATCACACACTATAAAGTTATAAAGTTATCATTTGTTGAAATCGGTTGCTTCATAGGACTCACTTAAATCGTCTCGAAAGTGGATTTCGGTTGGTTCAGATCTCTTTGGGTATATTCGAAACCAACTAAAATACGTTGAATTACTGAATCAATAGAAATAACTGAAATAACTTGAATCATCTCGGAAATACTAAACAACAGAAGGATGAGATATCGGCGGTTAGCTCGAAGAAGTTGAATTACTGAATCAACAGAAATAACTGAAATAACTTGAATCGTCTCGGAAGTACTGAACAACAGAAGGATGAGATATCGGCGGTTAGCTCGAAGAAGATTCTCTTAATCAGGGATCTTCGAATGCGGTGTGTACGTTAAATACCGTTCACCGCTTTTTTAGTTGCTTCTCTTGTTAAGTTTCTGAACCAACCGAAATCCACAAATACAAACAGTTTCTCTGTCGCTAATTTCTCCACTCACCATAAAATCGAACAGTTTCTTCGTAGGAAAGTGTGCCAATAGATTTCCCCTTTCAGTTAACATTTAAACCCTTGAATCCCTAAAATACATCTATACGATGCGTATTGAAAAAGTAAGGTGTGTAGATAGATAGGAAAGTGTCGAAATAGAATTTCCCTTGTGAAGAGGGTATGGTATGGGTCGTATTATTGGCACACCTGACCTTTTAAATCGACACCCTCAAAGAATTTAGCTACTGTGGTGGATGCAAGCATAAAGTTAGAAACCGGTGGTATTGAACCAACATTTCCTTCAAACATTCTGAACACTACAAGGATGTTGGGAATTAAACGCATGTACGTGACAAAACAAGGATCGTTCTAATAGATTAAAGAGAATAAACCAAGTACAAAATCATCTGCTTTCTGAATCTGAATCTGAATGTTAACTTTGACTCATAAACCCTTGAATCCCAACGCTTCTATGATGATATCAGCGTTGTTTATCACCCTGTGTGAGCATTGGAAGCCCCCGACCAGTAGCAGAAGAACCCGACACGTCTGCTATGATGATTCAGAGGTCGGTATCAGGTGGGCATAAGATCCGTGGGCCCTATTGTCGGATATGTGACTCAAGAAAGTCATTGGACTCTCTTCGATGAAGTCAAATGTGATCAAACTTGGACATCAGACGTAAATCTTGAAGAAACAGAACAGAATCTGAATCTGAATGTTAACTTTGACTCATAAACCCTTGAATCCCAACGCTTCTATGATGATATCAGCGTTGTTTATCACCCTGTGTGAGCATTAGAAGCCCCAACCACTAGCAGAAGAACCCGACACGTCTGCTATGATGATTCAGAGGTCGGTCTCGGGTGGGCTTAAGATCCGTGGGCCCTATTGTCGGATATGTGACTCAAGAAAGTTATTGGACTCCCACCGATGAAGTCAAATATATGTTTATGCGAATTTAAAGGACAATACTGACATAGGTGCTGGTCTTTTCTCCCACTGTGCAAACTTAAAAAATCTCACCATAACACATCTAATATGACACATGATGAAAGCGCTTCTTTTATCAATCATATCATCGACCAACTGCTCGAAATCCCTTACTTTTCTCAGGTTCACATTCGACACAACACAACAAAAAATAAATTAAAAAAAAGGGCCTGATACACATCGTATAGGCCTATACGATGCGTATCAGGCCCGCCGCCAGACATAACCTGCACCTGTCAGTCTGCCATGTTTTTTACTTTAATTCAATACACATCGTATAGGCCTATACGATGCGTATTGAATTGCAAAAGTGTGTAGATAGACAGGGGGTGTGCGAATAGAAAAGCCCTTAAAGAAACCAGAACTAAGATATATGCAACCCACAAAATAAATGATCTGGTACTTTAGTTTCCTTTTTCATTTTTTATGTGTGGGGAATTTTAAAACCCAGTATTTACTGTTTAGTGACCTATTTTTTGCTATTTTTGCAAATTTATCGTTGTATGATGGTAGGGTTTCGGCTTGATGTTGAACGCGGATGATAACTCAACCAGAAGTAATTATATTCAGAGGTCAAGTTTCTTCGGGTTTCGTTTTTTACTTTTAAGATTCTTCTGTCCTTGGTTTTGAAATAGGAATTTCTCTCTGATTTCATAGGTAAATGTTCTAAACCTTATTATGCTCTTTATGAATTTTGATGTGCAAAAATGGAGATTGATTGTGGTTAGGTATTTAATCTTATAATATGAACTATTATAGGGAACCGAGAGGTTCGAGTCGCCGGTGATGCCAGAGCTACGGTGGTGGTGGCGATGAACATTATGGTGGTTAGATTTTCTTTCCTCCACCTTCCTCGACCCTCTGGATTGAAGTTGTTTCAGATTGTCGTGAAGGAAATTCCGTTATATACAAGGTAAGTCCGACTTTATCTCAACAATGTTATTTTAAGTTATACAATTATACCATATTCTGATGCTCGATTTTGGTATTTCGTAGTTGATTTAGCAAAATACGGTTACTCCGGCCAAACTGGTGACACACTGATTATATCACTCGGGCTAACAACGATGGTAATGAAGTAAGAAGTATTAGTCTGACTCTAGGGTTCCGATTAAGCTCCGCTAGCTTAGACTTGATTCCGGGAAAGTACTGTATGTTGCATCTCTGTGAAGAAGGTAAATAACTCAAATTAGTTTTTGTATGACTTTACTGATGAGAACATGACTTATGTGTGCTTGGTGCTGTTAATTACTTTTTTTTTATATGTACACATAAAATAAGTCACACTAATACTTCTTACTATTAAAAGATAAAAATGCAGCTGCATATGTGGTTAAAAGAGGGATACAATGAAGCTACAAATGTGACAATAAAAGAGGCACAAAATAGTAGATAAAAAATAGCTGCAAATCTAATAAAAAGATGCTCAAAACATGGCTGAAAATGTGCTAAAATAGAGATAAAAAGTAGCTGCAAAAGTGATAAAAAGAGGATCCAAAAACATTGGGAGTAAACGTTTTCGTTTACAGGTATTTGTCTCTGTTGGCCTTAACATTTTTTAATACTGTTAGTAGCCGAAAATTCTATTGTCGACATATTGAAGCTTGCTGTTATTTCCTCAGTATACATTCCAATATAGGTACATTTATATGATTTTACAAATTGTTTCATAGAACCAGTTTCTTACCTTCCATAATTTTGTTTTTCAGTCTGCATCACCTATAAGATCTGAATTTGATGTAAAGCATGGTGGCACTCAATTGAACTTATATATTGAAAGATTGAAGCCATTGATGAAATTGAGCTCAACTAAGAAGGAAAATATGGTGCTTCGAGATGAAAATGCTAACCTATGTACTCATGGCCCAAAAAATATCAATCTCAAAATGAAAGCACTCTCCGTAGGAAGTCGCAATACTCAACCATACAGGTACTTATGAATGGGTCGATCCAGGTTTGGTTTAACTTTCAATGTGTTGTTTTAAAGACTAGCTTTAAAGGAAACAGGTTAAAAGAGTTAAGTGGTTTGGAAATCTCCCAAATTATTATAGAAAATTAGACCAAAACTGTGTCGGGTCAACCCAACCCGACCCGCACAAAATTACACATGTTGGCCCGTTAACTAACTCATCCTACATGCCAATTTTGCCACTTAATCACTGTAATCAAGTTGTGAATGTCAATATGGTATTAAACAAGATTGTTTGTTTGTGTAGGTTGAGTTTAACTTACCATGACGTTTTGACATCACAAATGTTAGAAACATAGGAATTCATATTCTCCTCCTGTCCCCCTTTCCCTTTGATTTTGGCGATCACTAGATTAGGTTCATTTATCTACAATATTATGTTGTCTTTTTTGTTTTGTTTATTGGATTAGTTTAATGTTTGTGTTGCCACACAACTGTGTTATTTGTGGCTCAAATTTTTTGCTTATTTTCAAGTTTTGATTTAACCAACTAATTCGACTTGTTAATTGCCAAATTTGTTTGTTATTTTAACTAATTTTAATTGCCAATCATATATCTACAGTTGGTAGATACCCTAACGCTAATCTATGTGTCACCATTTTATTCGTTACAGAGAAACATTAGTAGTAACAGTGTTGGAGATTCAGCTGCTGAAAATGGAATGGAAAGTTATATCGAACCCGTAATTAAGAAGGAACCTGAACCAAAGTCGTCAAATCTGGTGTTCGGTTATCTTAATCTGATGGTGTAGTATGTGTCCTTAACCTTTATATCTTATTTTCACCTTTGGTGACCGTGAGAACCCGTTACTAGAAAACTCATGGGACCCACCTATACCCTGCTAACCCTGGGCATGTGGCATGTTAGATTTTATATTGTATTATTATGGATCTATGGTTAATAGTTTTAATCGCATATGGTTAACTTTTGCAGCACAATTTCACTGATGGCATGGCTTAAGGAGTGCTTTTCTTTTATACGGGTCTATTGGTGGATGGTCAAGAACGCTTTTTCTACTAGCACATGAGCTTCCTCAAGAGGTGTTGTTCTTTTGTTTATTCCTTACAATCAATACAATTAGTTATTATACATATTATGTTGTAGTTAATGCATATATAAACTTGACATTGTAGCTAAATAAAAAAAAGTGTATACCTGTATATGTTATGTATGTTATATACATTATTTACCACTTATTATTCTTTTTTCCTTTTGAAACTTTTCAAGCTAAATTTTCTTACAAAACCAATGATTAGTTTCATGATCATACACTTTTAATGGCATTGATTTTGATTGAACACTTCCCTACCTCACTTTAGAGGTGGCAGTTTCAACCCATTTGCCTATGAATCTCTCGATTTGGGTTGTGTTTTATCTCAAATGGTTCACAGAATTTTTTTTAGCTAAAAGGGGAACATGTTGAAATAGGGGTGTGAACGATCCGGCTGGGCCCGGTTTCGACAAAATTTTGCGCTGGAACTCTTAACCATGGTTTCGGAAAATGCCAAACCAAACCGTCCAGGTTGGTTGCGTCGGTCGAAGCGGATGTGTTTTAACTGTTCAGTTTTGGCGGTTTAATAGTTTTGAACCAAGACTGTTTTTTGAATATCGCAATTTTGTATTAATTTGTTTAAATTAATAAGCATGAAGTACAGTTTATTAATATAATACATATAACGTAAACAAGACCGTGAAAACCGAACTGTTTGCATTAAAATTCGGCCAAACCGGCCAAAAATATAAGGATTATTTGAAGCTTTTTAATGAGGTTAAGGAAAAGATGTTTTAGTTGTTTAATTGTTGATGAAAGGAAGTAAGTGATTTGATAAAATTGTTTGTTCTATTTATGTTTATGATGATTGTTATTATTATTGTCAACTCATTGATTAATTTGTTATGTGTATTATTTTGTTTGTAAATGAAATTAAGAGCTTGTGAGATGCAGCTAAACCTTGGATGCTTTTGTTTTATTGTATCCCATCTAGAATGCTTTTGTTTTAAATGTATTTTTATATATGTTACTAAAAAATATTTTGTTCATATATTTTGTTTACTATAGGTACGGTGTTGTTGGATGGCATGACATAATTGAAGCCGAACGTATTTCGTTAAGAGATTATTGTTTTTTCAATGGGTCTAAAACGAATTCGAAGTTATTGGTTACGAAACTCCTGCTAGAAGAAGTATTAGAGTAATAGGTTTATATGTCAAATCAGAAAAACGTATTTTTTTCATTTATTTATCTTTTCGATTTTGTTACATATATAGTTCGATGCTTCGTTTTATTTTAATATTCATCCTCAGATTTCCATAAGTTCACGCGTATACTTTCTTTATGATCAGTAACGTATTTTCTTTTCTAAAAGTAAGAAACATATCATTTGTCAACACCGCGAAATTCGCGGGTATTATCACTAGTAGTATTATAGATATTATGACGCAAAAAGAAATAAAATATAAAAAAGAGAGAAAAGTGTAAAAGAAAAAAAAAACAAATTACTTAGTGTTATTGGGACTTGGGAGCCTCTAAATTTTTGTTCAGTTACAGAAAACAATACACGTTCATACACATAACAGGTTAAAAACGCTTGGGTTCTCCTTATACTTTAATGTAATTTTGCATTAACTTAGAACTTAGGTCGACTTTCAACATGTTTGACCTCTTCAATCTAATCATGAGTAGTTAAGTACCATTCTTCTTCTTGGTTTTTCTAATTGTCTCGATAGAGATAAAACACCCGTTTATAAGACGAGGGATATGGAATGTTTGAGCAAGCGAGAAGATATGCGTTGCATGAACTTTTTTATGCTTTAAATCTGAACATGGATTACATAAGCAAAGGCTCTTAATTAGTCATGTATGCATGATGATATGTTATGTTGTCATTAGGGGCGGAACTACAGGGAGTTAGGTGGATCCGTTGACCCTCTGGCCGACAAAGTTTCATGTTAACCTGTAGGTCCAACAAAAAAATATTTTTATAGCTTGACCCTTCAAAATGTATCTTCTAAAGCAGTTAAAATGAAGAAAAAAGCATAAAATCAACAACTATGAAACTCTCCGACGACTCATAGCAAGTTTAGTAATTTTCTGATGAAGAGAAGGGAATAAGACAAGTTTTCGGTTTAGTGCCTTTTATGTCTAGTATTTAATAAAAAATAAATATACCATGACAACTCCTCGCTCCCTGTCATTCACAATCATGTCCTTTTATTTTTACTTTAATATATAATATTATTATTAGTATTTTTTATATTATTTGATTTATTATATATTATCATTTAGTTTGTATTAGCATTTCATGTAATTATTTATATAACTTTTGTCAAAAAATTTATCATATTTTATTTAAAAATATACAAGTAGAGAACATTATATTTCCATAAAGTAGAGATATAACTTTAGAAAAATAATTAGATAAAAATATCTAAAATTAAACATAAGTGCTCATTAAATCCATTAAGTGATAATCTTAGTAATGAAAGAGTTCGAAAATAAGTTGAATTATTGATATATCAAAAAAAATTAAAAATCTATACGACTCCCTGTTGAAAAGTTTTGGTTCCGCCACTGATTGTCATATATCAATTTAGTTCAGAATTTGACCAAATTGTCAAATAGGTTTACTTGATATATTAATGTTCAAGCTTTGACTAATCACAATCAATGGAAAAATGTTGTTGAAGAGATCGAGGCGATCCACAAACTCTCCATGTATTGTTTTAGATGTTAGTGTATTTATGAACAAATAAATTATATCTCATGATAACAAGTGCATGAAACATTTTAGACTTTTATCTTATCTTTTATCTGCCTCACTGTTTATCAGAGGAATCTGGGAAAGATCGATTTGTGGGTGTAAAGGGACCTAGATTTTGGAATGATACCATGAGAAATCACGGAAACTATGGTCGAGGCGGGGGTTGCAATCAAGGCGGTGAATGATTATGATTATGGCAGTTTTAAATCAAAAAGATGAAGGACTTTGGTACAATGAAAGAGAGTCCTATGGGGGCAGTTTTAAGTATCCCTTGCTAAGGAGATGTCTTATCTCCTTTAAGAGCATAGCATTCTTCAATCAAATGTCTAAAATCTTTGTGGTAAGCACACCACTTAGATTTATCTTTCCAATCGGTTGTTGTGTCGTTCTTTCTAGGCCATCGAGCCTTGTCTCTAAGATCCTGCATAATGTACTAAAGCTTGAAACATCAACAGAAAAACAGTAGTTAGCTATTTTTGGGTATTCCTCCTTTGGATCCTCATCATCCACCACATTAACTCTAATTATCATTCTTTGAGTACGATTTAAATTTATAGGGTTTTTAGTAGGATTCCCACTTCCTATTTGGGTGATTATAGTTAGCAGGTGCGTTGATCCTTTGTTGGATCTTTCTGTCATCTTCAAGCCTTATGGATCTTAAGGCTCGATTCCTCACTTAATCTAGGTTCCTACATGAAATCATTACCAAATCCTCTTAAAATGGGGACTCCTTCTGTAGACCCACTTTTAAAGCTTGAACTCCTTTTGTGTCTAGTTGGGGATACCTCCGGTATGGGTTGCTCCACACCTAGTAAAAAACTGAAGAGATTAATTAAGTAACCAAATCAAGAAAGTGAGGTATCGTGCTCTTCAAAATGGTAAGTTTTGGGTTGAGGATTCTTAGATAGTTGTCAGTATCCTTGGATTAGAAAACGGGTTTCTGGTTTACTAAGTAAATCAAATAAGTGTAAATGTGACCAATATGCAATGTAAACAGTAAGCAAAGGTGGATACGAGTGATTTATTACCGGGAAAAGCCCTTGATGTCAGTGGCGGATCCAGGATTTTTTCCTGGGGGTGCGGAAATTTTTTAAAGATTTTAGACCTCTAGCTATATAAAAAATCGGTTCATAGCGGGTCGGATCGGGTCAGGTCATGTAAAACAAGTAAAAACAAACAAACAAAGTTTCATAGCGGGTCGAATCAGATCGGGTCAGGTCGGGTCCATTTCAATTCTCAAACAATCAAACCCTAGTTCCTAACTTCCTATCACATTAACAAACAAAAAAACATCAAAGTTCAAACCATCCCTACTTTTATTTCTCTTTATCATTCAATAAAAGAACAAAAAAAATTATCTATAACATACATTGGTCTTTAATTAGAATAATCCGGCAAAAAAAAGTGGTTCAACCACTTTCCTCTTGAGAAATCGCTGCATAACTTCCCTACTCATTGTTCATTCCTAATCCTATCACATACAAAATAAACAATGATTTTCAAGTGTTCAACCATAGTCCATTTTCCTTAATTTTCAATATAAAATTTTGAATTTCAAGCCCTAGTAATTATTATTTGCCAATCAACAATCATATAATCAACAAACATGTTTGCCAACCAAAATTTTGAATTTCAAGCCCTAGTAATTATTATAAGCCCTAGTAAAAAACATGTACCTGTCAGGGGCGGCCTGAATTAACCAGTTTGCAGCCGAAATTTTGCAGTCGCCGGCCGGAATTATGCTGTCGCTGGGCGCTGAAGTGAGGCAGAGGGAGGGCGGGAGTCGCTGGCAAGTGGCAGCGATTTGTTTTTTTTTTATTATGTGGACTGGTTTGTTTAAAAAAACTAGTAGTTGGGTTGGGCTTGAATGGGTATTAAGTTATTGAGCTTGATGGATTGAATTTAAGTTTTATTAAAGGGGTTACTAGGCTAACTTGTTTACATAATTTGATCGGGTTTCAATCCGTGTTCACAATTTTTTTACATAAATTCCTAACATTTTTTTTCTAAGGGGTGCGGACGAAAATTTCCAAGGGGTGCGGTCGGAATTTTTCAAGGGGTGCGGACAAGGGGTGTGGACGAAAATTTCCAAGGGGTGCGGTCTGGATTTTTCGCAAAAAATACCACTAATTTTTTTTTTCAAGGGGTGCGGCCACCCACCCACCCTATAACTTGGGTCCGCCCCTGCTTGATGTTTACGAGAAATGATTATCAGCACAAAACCCCGGGAGTTGGCAACTACCTAGCTCTAATCTTATTAAAAATGCTAAAAATACAATTGTGGAGCAGTTGATCGAATACTAAGTGTTACAGAGAGTTGTGCGAGTGCAAGTGAGTGTAAGTGAGTTTAAGCGAGTCCTTAAGTCAACCAAGCTGCTTTATTTATAGTGTAAGCATGAAATAAAACCCTAACTAACTATCCCGGTAAATCCGGAATCCTCAGTAGACTCAGTCAATCTTCCAGGTGACCGTTATGGACGAGTTTAATAGTTCTCCCATGTGCAAATTATCACAAGTCCAAGTCTCCAGCTTGTGACTTAGTCTTACATCTGTTACAACATCAACCTTTATAGTACAACATTAACTGTGAGCCTGAGATTCCCGTAGAATATGCCACCTTCAGATTTGACCATTTCAAGACCTATTCCACGTATTCTTTAATGTATCTCCGGCTAATTAGCGTAGATTAGGTAATTATTCGTTATTGTTTACCTGCAAAAAAAAAAAAACTAAAGATAAAAGAACAATATTCGTTAGTATTTAGGATACCAGACTAACTCGGGATCTTGGCAAAAGTCAGAATCCAGGATCTTTAACTAACTCAAGATCTCTAGACACTCAGGATCATGAACTATAGGATTTAATCCGTAACAATGTTGACCCATAGCCTTTGCATAAACAGGTTTCTTTTAAATATCTGGGAATGGGGTTGATTTCCACCCTTTCCCTGTATTGGGCTATTTGTTCTTTAGGGACTCTTCGGGATTTCTACGTCACAGATAGGAGGAACGAATCTTGAAAGCATGTGACTCGCCGATGATACCTCTGGTATGGGTTGTACCACACCATGTACACTTGATATCATGTCTTTCAATTTCTTTAACTCCTTAGCCATCACTGGACTAATTCTAGTATGCTGCAACAATTCCATTTTTGTTAGTGTTTAAAAATTAATTATTGAATTGTTACCAGGATCGGGGTTTTGTGATAAGGGTCCCGGAGTTATTACAAGCGCTGGTTGTAGAGACTCTAATAGACAGAGTTAGGCCTGCCACGCTATTTCGAGTGTGCATGGGGATAAAATCTCCTTGATGATGTGTTGAGGATCCCGAAGAGTCAAAATTTAGGATCTTGGGCAGTAACGGAGTGATAATGTCTTCTAGTGACTTCTTCAAATTTGCCTTCGTGCTCTCGATCTCTTTAATCAGCAAGATATTGGTCCTCTGTTGTTGTTCCATCTGTTGCTTCATATGTGCTAGATTGGTGAAGACTTCATCATTGGAGATCATAACAGGTCCTCCGGTGTGTAATCCGGATCTAGAAGAAGCAAAGCCTGCACACGTAAGTTTTTTCTGATCTGATTGTCGTTTTTCTTCTGGAAGTGTGGAGAAGGATGAGGAAGATGGTTGCTTACTACAGAGTTGGAAAAAGGGACTGATGAGGATGTTGGCTTAGGCTAAGATGCCATTTTCGAAAAGATTTTTGAATGAAATTGACGGAGTAAGAACTTTTGAGGAAATTCGATGGGAAAAAACACCTCTTGCCCCATAGTGAGCGCCAAATTGTTTTGGTCAAAAATAACCCCAGCAATTAAGTGATCAAGTTTAGTAGCGAGATAGTGTGCTTTTTGAGATAGTGCAGAAAGTAAACAAGATAATGCAATGAGACACTCGGGATTTTTAAGAGGAAAGCCCTTGATCAATAATGGTTTCCGACATAAAACCTCGGGAGCTGACTTTAAGGTCGCATGTCGCTTTTCTTGCTATTAATTTGGTAAAGATGAGTATAAGTGTTTGCGAGAGTGTAAAGTGTGTCCTATCTGATCCACTATTACCTAAATACAAAAAAATATCAAGAAACAAACTATCCGGGATTTCCGGGATAAACTCGCTCTTCTCTTCTAATCATTGTGTACATAATCAATGATCTTTCCCACGTGCTTTCCAACGATTGCTCCGATTCTTTGGGTTGAGACTCAGTCTTATGATAATTCCTACAAGTAGGAGTCATATTAAACTATCGTTAGTAGCAATAATATTCAGGATAACTAGATCATTCAGGACCCAGGATCCCTAAACATATAAAAGGGATTCTAAGTAATCTCCATTTAATGCTACTTCACTCATTAGTGTACATCCGTGGAGAAAAACAAATCAATTAGTGCAAAAACCTAGGGCAATATGAATTTCGGATATCCGAAAGTTTGGATTCGGATTCAGATATTAATATTCACTACATGAAATTTCAAATATCCAAAAAACGAATAATAGAGTTTACTTGATAGTTGATATCAAAACTTCCTATCTACTTGACAGAGTTAATTTAAATTAAATAAAGAAAACATTTTATTTTTTTAAACGGAAAATGGTACCTCTACTCCTACTTTACATCAATTATACTAAAATGTTAGTCTTCCCTCTAAAAGGCATGTGTCTATATCAAGTGGGCTAGCCTCACATTGACATATTTTAAATTGTTAACAAATACGGAAACGGTTAATTCTAAACTAAATCTTTAGCCGCAAACTTCATCCATTTAGTCGGTGTTCATTTTTCCCAAAAGTTTCATATGAAGCTTTTGAAAACATAAGACAACTTTTGTAACATGTAGCCAATGAGCTGGTGGTGAAGTGGTAAGAGGGAGACCTGGGTTTCTAAAAGACCAAGGTTCGATTCCTGCTTCCGCCCATTAGTTTCGGCGGCATCGGGTGATGATAAGAGACTAGGCAAGTAGGCGGTAATCGCTAATTCAATCCTTGAACTGAACAGGTTTTACCTCACCGCACTACCGTGCCTTCGGGCAAGTGTTCACGGGCTTAAGCACTAGGTGTGGGTTTTCCCCGGTTCGTTGATGAGTGTATACCGATGTGGTGAATTTCGTCAGTAGCCCTTTTGGAATATTCGTTGGCCGTTCAAAAAAAAAAACTTTTGTAACATGTAAAATTTTGTGTGAATAATTTCGGATTATCAACTTTCATATAATCCAAACATTCGTATCTGAAAACTTTGGAAATCAAAAACTTTCAGATTTTTTTTGAACGGCAAACGAATCCTCCAAATGGGCTACTGGCGAAATTCACCACATAGGATACACTCGTCTCCGAACTGGGGAAAACCCTCACCTAGGGCCCAAGCCCGTGAACACTTGCCCGAAGGCACGACAATGTGGTGAGGTAAAACTCGCTCAGTTCAAGGATCAAGCTAGCGATCTCCACCTATTCGCATAGTCTCCCATCATCACCAGTTACCGCAGAAAATAATGCGGAGGGCAGGAATCGAACTTGGGTCCCTTAGAACACCAAGTCTCTCCCTTACCACTCCACCACCACCTGATTGGCTCATAAACTTTCGGATGAGTTTAATGGCAGTCTTTAGGATGTTCAAAGAGTTTGAACACATCTTTCGTATGAAAGTGTTTCAACCTTTTTCAAGTTTCTTCAACTGTGAATCAAAACTGATTTATGAAGTTGAACATTTCTTTTTATCAAAAACTCAATTTAATAGTTTGTAGATTTGAAGATTTAGGATCAGATAGAATAACCGAAGTTTCTGAAATCATAGAAATTTGAATATTCAAATCTGAAATAAACGTCTAATGTTGAAGATATGAATCCGAAACTATGTATTTGATGAAGATTGTCATCCGAAACTAACTTTTCGCAGTTTAATCTTCAAACATAAAAAAAAATTGATGTCAAACAACCATGGTGATTTTGATAAAAGTTTGTCAAACTGTTACATACCAAACAGGAGAACACATCCCAAAAGACTAGTCCGGTGGGTGAGGGAACCCATTTGGTATATAAACCCCACATTGGTTGCCCATACAACCGATGTGGGACAAGTCCCATACATTGCAATGGTATTAGTCCATAACAATCGACCCTCCTTAAGGGCCAACATCCTCGTTGGTCACAGCCATGTTGGTCACGGCTGGCACTCTCCAGGCCACCACTCCGAGTTCTGGCTCTGATACCAATGTTACATACCAACAAGGGCGAAGGATAAGAGGGGTGGGGAGGGGGCGCCCGCCCCCCCGAATTTTTCGCTCAGTAGTGTTATATATGTAGTTTTCGTGTAGAAATTTGTGGGTATATACGTTTTCACCCCCCCGGTTCTATAGAAATTTTTGGGTATATACGTTTTCGCCCCCCCCGGCCGAAAAATTCAAGCTTCGACCCTGCATACCAAACATGAGAACACAACCCAAAAGACTAGTCTGGTGGGTAAGAGAACTCATTTGGTATATAAACCCCACATTGGTTGCCCATACAACCGATGTGGGACAAGTCTCATACCTTGCAATGGTATTAGTCCATAACACAAACTATCTACTTGTTGGTTACAAAATGTGATAAGCAGTACTAAACACCAGGAGTACAAGTTACATCCATTTATACTATCACTGAATCAGAAACGAAAAAAAACACAGGTTAAGCCCCTTTTAATCCATCCGAAACCTTCATGAGCACGTACGAATCTTTAACTTCGGATCGGAAACAACCACTTTTGCATCAATAGTCATCATGCTAAACATCCTCTTTCATCTGCAACTTCTACGAAACTTTAACTTAGTTGATTTTACTACACATTAACCTTTTAATTAATGAGTTTAGAACCTAAAAGATAAGACTTCGATGGATCCATTCTATTTTTTACTCGCTGTTTATTTGAGTTTTAGTAGTGTTTGTTGAGAAAATATTTAGCAAAATGATTTTACTAAACAAGTATTTACTAAAATGGTATTTTTAAAGATTTTTTTGTTTCTCACTCCTAACTTCATTGGATAAATCCAATTCATTAAAGAAGTACTAATTTATTCATGTTATTTGTATAATTTTTTTTTTATAAAACCTACGTTGAAAGTAAAAAACTAATTTAAGTAACTAAAAAAACTGTATTTTGTAAAAAAAAAAAAGCACAAAGATACGTGTATTTCTAGTAACTTTATTATACCCTCATATTTATGTTATATAATAAAAAAATTGAAAATTTAGCGACTTTTGTTTTTTCTACATAAATAACACAACATAGTATAGCTTTTTTTTAGTTAACTAAACTAAATATATTTTAACATATTAATAATGTACCTAGGCCTGTAAACGAACCGAACAAACACGAACATAGGCATGTTCGTGTTCGTTCATTTAACTTTAATCGAACACGAACACCAACACGAACATTTAATCGAACACATTTTTTTGTTCGTGTTCGTTTATTAAGAAATCAGGCATGTTCGTGTTCGTTTATGTTCGTTCGTTTAAAGCCTAAACGAACACTTCACGAACATAAACGAACACAAACGAACATAAAAAAAAGTTAACTGAACATATTTGAATAAACAAATCTAATATATTACATTTCATCCGAAAACAAATTTAAATAAGGGTTCATAGATATACTAATTAGTTATATTTATATAACTAGTTATAAAACCTAATATTTATATAAATATAACAATTTATGTATTTATTAAAATTTAAACGAACTTTCGCGAACATAAATGAACGAATATAAAAGAATGTTCATGAACATAAATGAACGAACACAAGCTATGTTCATGTTCGTTCATTTAATTAAACGAACAAATTTTTTTTTGTTCGTGTTTGTTCGTTTATTAAATAAACGAACATAAACGAACTTCCCACCGAACAAGTTCATGAACGTTCGATTCGTTTACAGGCCTAAATGTACCTTGTAATTATTTGATGTATTGTTATATTAATTTAAAACGTAATATTTTAAACATGTAAAGATATTATAAAGTTGAGATTTTTTAAGGGTGTGCCTATTGGCACACTAAAGTGCCTATTGGCACACCAAACCCTAGCAAAATTAGGGTTTATCTACGCAGCGTATTGGTCAATACGCAGCGTATAGGGTTAACCCTCTACGCTGCGTATTGACCAATACGCTGCGTAGATAAACCATGGATCTCAGTGTCTGATAACCAATCATTGCACAGAAAACAAGGGTCATATAGGCTGCGTAGGGACCTCTAAGGAGCGTATATAAAGCTCCATTTTTGTATTTTTTTTATTGTGTATTCCTTTGTTTATTTATAAAAAAAAAGAAAATTATTTATAAAAAAACAATATTATTGGTAAATAATACAAATATAAATTATAAAAATAAAAAATAATATAAATATTATGAATTATAAAAATTAAAAAATAAAATTATTTATAAAAAACAATATTATTGGTAAATAATACAAATATATTGTTTTGTTATCGTTTAAATTAAATTATCGTATTCCTTTGTTTATTTATAAAAAAAGAAAATTATTTATTAAAAACAATATTATTCGTAAATAATACAAATATATTATATTGTTATCGTTTATATTAAATTATCTTATCGTATTGCATCGTATCGTATCGTATTGCATCATATCGTATCGTATAGTGTATAGTATATAAGTCTCGTATAGAGGCCTATACGGGTGTTATTGTATAGTATAGTATCGTATCGTATAGTGTAGTATAAGTCTCGTATAGGTTTCCTATAGGTCTTGTATATGCATATAGGATTAGACGGGACCTAAACCACACCTATACGATACGATATCACACTTATAGGCTTATACGAGGTCAATACGGGAACTAAACCACACCTATACGATACGATATCACACTTATAGGCTTATACGAGGTCAATACGTGACCTATACGACGCTATACGATACGATATCACACTTATAGGCTTATACGAGGTCAATACGTGACCTATACTACGTTATATGATACGATATCACACTTATAGGCTTATACGAGGTAAATACGTGACCTATACTACACCTATACGATACGATATCACACTTATAGGCTTATACGAGGTCAATACGTGACCTATACGACGCTATACGATACGATATCACACTTATAGGCTTATACGAAGTCAATACATGACATATACTACGTTATACGATACAATATCACACTTATAGGCTTATACGAGGTCAATACGGGACATATACTATGCTATACGATACGATATCACACTTATAGGCTTATACGAGGTCAATACGGGACATATACTATGCTATACGATACGATATCACACTTATAGTCTTATACGAGGTCAATACGTGACCTATACTACACCTATACGATACGATATCACACTTATAGGCTTGTACGAGGTCAATACGGGAACTAAATCACACCTATAGGCCTATACGGGTGTTATATCGTATCGTATAGTATCGTATCGGGTGTTATTTTCCATTTTTTTTATAAATAAACAAAGGAATACACAAAAAAAAAAATACAAAAATGGAGCTTTATATACGCTCCTTAGAGATCACTACGCAGCATATAAGACAAAAATGACACAACTACCCTTGTATTTGGCTTCGTATAGCCTCAATACAAGGGCATAAATGACATTTTCTGACCTTTACATACGCTGAGTATTGGTCAATACGCAGCATATATAAACTTTGTGAAAAAATGATCCCTCAAACCTACCAAAATGACCCAAAAAAGTCTAATGGTTTATATACGCTGCGTAGAGAGCTATACGCAGCGTATATAAACCTTGTTTTCTGTGCAATAATTGGTTATTAGGCACTGAGATCCATGGTTTATATACGCTGAGTATAGGTCAATACGCAGCGTATAGGGTTAACCCTATACGCTGCGTATTGACCAATACGCTGCGTAGGTAAACCCTAAGTGTGCAGATAGGCAAACTGGGTGTGCAGATAGTTAGGGCCTTTTTTAATCACTCGTTCCATTGTTATTATTTTTTCTAAATCAACTTCTCAAGGTTTGGGTCAGACAGATTGGAATCCCTATTAGTAAATCAAGAAAAATAAAATTTAACTGAAAAAATCAAAACTTAAAAGTCTAAATTGCATTTTAAGTAAGATAATTTTATATGTTTATTAATATATTATTTTTAGTTTGATATAACAAGATATAAATTTGAACTATAAAATAAATGAATAATATAAATCTGAATTATAAAATAAGTTAATAACAGAATAGGTGACTAAAAAGATCTAAACTATAAAATATTTTTATATGTTTTTAATATATTTTTTTTAGTTTCAATATAACAAGATATAAATAATTATGGGTCCATCCTTAAAGTGTTGAATATATTTTTAACTATTGTTGTTGATAAAAAAAGAAATATATACTATGTATTGTCTGATTTATACAAAAACAAGTCAAAGGAATTATAACAACAAACCATGTACACATTTGAGTAAACTTTTCAGTTTTTTTAATTAAATACATAATTACGAGGGTAAAATACACTTATTAGAATCACTTGTAGGTTTTTCTGTTTTTCAAAATAGGTTTTATAAAAAAATATTAGATTATTTTTAAGATTCTTAAAAAGATAAGTTAGGTGAGAGGCACAATACCATGATTTAATCAATAATTATTTAGGCCTTTAGGGGCTGTTTGGTAGTCTCTTAATGACTATTCAGATGCTACCTCTTAATGGTTTAAAACCTCTGAATGAATAAGAGGTAACCTCAGGTCTGAATGGTTAAGAGGTAACCTCTGAATGATAAATCATCACATGTCACATTCTTCTACATTCTCATTGGTAAAATTATTAATGGTTCCATTAAGATGTACTCTTTTAATGACCATTCAGATGGTACCAAACAGCCCCTTAATAAATTAGATTATCCAATAAGGTTAGGAGTGGGAAACAGATAAATTTTTAAAAACACCATTTTAGTAAATAGTTTTCCAACAACACAATTTTGATAAATATTTTTTCCACCAACACCATTATTATGAAAAATTACTTATGTCTATTTAAAAAACATTTATTTAAGCTATAAAAAATTACCAAAGACAACTTATTATATGTCATTAAATGAAAACACGTTAAAACTTTGTTGTATATTGAATGTAGGGCTGTTCACGAGCCGAGCCGAACCGAGCGGACCTTTGCTCGTGCTTGGCTCGTTTACAAACCGAACCAAGCGGAGCGGCTCATTTAAAACCGAGCATCAAATCAAGCGAGCATTTTTCGAGCAGCAAAAATTCCGAGCGAGCGTCGAGCGAAGTTCGAGCGATTTGGACAACCGTGTCGCCCAATTTAAATTTGCTGAGAGAGATAGTAACAATGTGGGTCTCAAGTTTTTTATGTCTTTAAAAACATGCACATTTCATGGCATAATATTTTTCTTATGAATAACAATGTTGTGGCTGACGAGGCGATGATCATATTGCACGAACAATTACGTTGAGAGCATGAGACGATCGACTTAGGGTAACGACATGAAATTGAGGCGATAAACAGACTGTCGTTTATCGGTTTAGGGTTTAGGGTTTAGCTTTTAGTTTTGATTTTATTTTATTTTTTATTGGCGTGGTTGGGCTAGTACGTATAGATATAGTCGTCAATTTGTATATAGTTGACCAAAATCTAATAGATTGGTACATATAAAACTATAAATTTAATTTATATTTAAGTATATATGTAAGTGTAAGTGTGTGTATATATATGTATAATTTATATTTGTGTATATATGTGTGTATATACATGTTTATAGATGTATGTGTATATGTACATGCATATATATACTAATTAACATAATAATTCGAGCCGAGCCGAACCGAGCGGACCTTTGCTCATGCTTGGCTCATTTACAAACCGAACCGAGCAGAGCGGCTCGTTTACAACCGAGCGTCCAATCGAACGAGCATTTTCCGAGCAATTTCCGAACGAGCGTCGAGCGAGCGACGAGCGGCGAGCGATTTGAACGGCCCTAATTGAATGCATTTAAAGGGAACAACGCTACCTTTCGTAAAACAGTGATTGTTACTTACTCGAAATTACTAATGGGGTAGTGGTCAATTGGTAAAGGCAAAACCTTTAAAACACCTAGGTTGGGAATAGGAAGGTCTTGGGTTCAAGTCCCACACACGACAGAAGATTAAAGAAATTAGCCGTTCAAAAAAAAAAAATTACTTACTTGAAATTCCAATGCCTTCTTAAGTTGGGATAAAACTTCTTTGGTCTTAGGCTGTTTTTCTCTTTCATAATGTAAGCATTGGTAGGCAATCTTTTGAAATGTAGTCAATGATTCAGGCACGATCTGATCCCTTATTTTTTCAAACACCAACTCATCCTTCTTTCCTTCTTCAAAACTTCTTTTAATGAAATCTGGTAAATAGTGACCCTCACATTTGTGGATTTCATATGTTGATTTCCCACACAAGATCTCAAATAAAACCACACCAAATGAATAAATATCAGATTCTATGGTTAGAAATTTTGACTTTTGGTAAATTGGGTCCAAGTATCCACGTGTGCCACACGCATGATCTATGACATAGTCTGTTTCCTTAATTATTGGACTAATTAAGGAAAGTCCAAAATCACCAAGTTTTGCTTTCCAATCATCGTTTAATAGAATGTTAGCAGTTTTGATGTCTCTATGTATCACCTTTGCTTGTTTTCCAGCTCCTCCATGAAAGAAACACAATGCGCTTGCAATATCAATGCATATGTTGAGTCGGTCCACCCATCCAAGAGAAACATCACTCAAATACCTATCAAGACTTCCTTTGGGTGCATACTCATAAACAATGATTTTTTCATTCTTTTCATCACAATAGCCTACGAGACCAATGACATTCTCGTGCTTATACTCCATCAGAATTTGGAGCTCTGTTAAGAACTGTTGTTCCCCTTGACCAAACTTTGTATCCAATTGCTTTGCAACAATGGCTTTAAATCCATCATTGTCTTGAAGCTTTCCTTTAAAGACTCTCCCAAATCCCCCTCCGCCAATGCAATTTTTACTATCCAAGTTATTTGTGGCCTGTTTTATGTCTTCAAGTGAAATTACAGGGTTGTCCTTGTTGTTTTTCTGTCAAACATTACCAAATTCAATACGCATATTGATAACAACAACTTGTTAGAATAAAATTTGATGATTAATATGGTGCTAAAAAATAATATACAAATTGGCGAATTCTAATAGAAAACAATCAATACATATATTAGTAATAAAATACAAAAAATGGTGAAAAATTAGCAATGAGGTGGCTTAGATGGTGTTCAAATTGGTGATTCGAATTTGTAAAGAAAAGCTATAAAGTAGTGATAAAAACTAAATAGGCAATAGAAGGATTAAAAAGTGTTCAGGTAAAGTATACAAAGATGACGAAAATTCATAACGTGATGATATGATACAATGAACAACATGATTTTAATATATTAGAGAGTGGTTTTTCGATGAAAACTATAATTGTTTGAGTATCACGGTGCATATGAACATTTGGTTTTGCATTATTATTTTTAACTTAATATATCAACAAGTATTTTACAATTGTAAAAAAGGTTAATGTTTAAGAAAATTGGCTTACTTGAAATATTAACGCTTTCTCAAGTTCCATGATAACGACTTTCATTGTTGGGCGTTTGTCTTGAGTTTCCGCCACACAACGATATGCAATTCCAATAAATGTGTCCAAAGAATCCTTGGTGAGTGCTCTATTTAGTTCAGAATTTTTTTTTATGGTTTCTTCCATTATCGTAGAATCAATTAAGTTAACTAGTGTTCCATGGTCGAAACATCGTCTTGCCACAGCGGCCAGCCCTTTACCACTCTCCTTCTTGTAAACATCATTATAGGCCATCTTCCAACATAAAATTTCAAACATAAGTACTCCAAAACTATAAACATCTGTTTCTCTTTTTAACTTACTGGTGTCCTCATATTCCGGATCCATGTAAAACTTTTTCACCAATTCAAAAGGAGGCATATTGTGATAAAGAACTTCATCTTCCATTGGAGGCATGAATACGGAGAACCCAACGAAACCGATCTTTGCCCGCCAATTCTCATCCAGCCCAATGATATAGCAGTGTATAAGACGGGTTAATACCACCTTTTTGTCTTCCATCTCATTGTGAAGATAATTCAACGCGTGTGCAACATCAATGCAGATTTTTAAACGTTTTTCCCAAGTCAAAGTACGACGCAAGTCATTGTCTCTTCCAAGATGTTCACCAAGGTATGTAGTAGATACATTGTCAATGACAAGGATCATCTCAGAACCTTCAATACAAAATCCAAGTAGAGTAACAATGTTTTGATGCTTAACACTACTTAGTGTTTCAACTTCTGTATAGAAAATTTCTTCTTCTTGCCCGTCTTCTTTTGGACGGATGCGTTTTATAAGGACAGTGTCATCTCTCTTGGATGGTTCTCCTTTATTTTTCCCTTCAATCGATGGAGAATTTTCTTTGTTAAGACACTTGAGTTCTCCTTGATACCAGATATAGTAATAGCGAAAATTAATTTTGGATTTTTCTGAAAAGTTATCGGTTGCTAATAAAATATCACTAAGAGGAATCTTCAGGTGTTCCAAGTTGTTTACCTGCAAATATATGACAAGCAGGTTGAGAAGAGAGTTACAGCTGGAAAATTGACAACGAAATTGAAAACAAATAGCGTAGTTAATATTTTGTTGATGCCTTAACAAAATATAGATGACTGACTCCACCTCTGATCGACATATACTAGTCAAAGACGGTAAGTCAATTCAAAAATTGCTATGCAAGAATAATGAAGGCAAAAAAACTAAAAAAAGTTAAAAAAGGGGAGGGGGGGGGGGGGGGGGGGGGGGGTTCTTACAATATTTTCACGTCGCAGCAGAAGTTCCAGAGTTTTCTCAAGTTCATCAACAACATTGGCTATATTCGGGCGGTGTGCTGGATCTTCGTTTAAGCAAGAATTTGCTAATTTTGAGAATTTTGTTAGTGCACCCGGGGAAATTTGATTCCATACATCAGGAAGAATTATTTCTTGAAGTGTTTCGTTTGCATAATGCTGTGTGGCCAATGCTAGAAAACTATTAGCCTTGTTATCATTGTATGCTTTCCTCCCACACAATATTTCGAATAAAACGACTCCGAGTGAGTAGATGTCTGACTTATGGGTCACACCTCCCATCTTTTTAATTGCTGGGTCCATACACCCCATTGTGCCAATATGTTCACAAAGATAGGCCAGGTCTTTATTGTATAATAATTGTTTGATGGAAATTTCAAAACCTGATAACTTAGCTTCCCAGTTCTCGTCTAATAAAATTGTGTCGCTATTGATGTTACAATGTATAATAGCATAATCACGTCCCTTGTCATAATGAAGGTAACTCAGCGCACGAGCCACGCCTATACATAAGCTCAATCTTTGTCTCCATGTGAAGTTCGGGTTGTTTAGGTATTGCCCAAGACTTCCTCTAGCCTCATATGTGGTTAAGATGATCTTCTCATCTTTCTCAACACAAACCCCAATAATAGAGACCACGTTTGTCTGCTTGAGATCAGAAAGCACTGAAATCTGTGACCAAAACTGGAGGTCTCCTTCCTCTTGTTTACAATCAAACCTCTGTGCAGCAATCCTCCTCAACCTTCCTGACTGCAAAAGTTGCCCCTTGTACACTGGTCCAAATCCATTGTGTCCGATGACATTATCTGGATGAAAATTGTTAGTGGACTTTAATACGTCTTCAAGTGGGATTTGTAAGGGAGCAACCTTGGTCATTGTTGATGCCATGTCCTGTTTATCATGTAAAAAGAAGTGCAAAAACAATGAGTTACAAATGAACGACAAGGTAACTGGTAAACGTATACCGATCTAGCAGCCTCCATACATGACTTTCTATTCCCGTTGAATTGACTAAGTTTAGTTAGTTAAATAAATGTTGATAAATTATGTGGTACTTACAACTTTAAAGGTTCACTTAATATATTAAACAATGTAACTTTAATACACTCGTAGATGAGAAACTGCATACTTATTTTCTTTGCTTATCATTTATTTTATAGATATTTTTATAAATGACACAAATTTCAAATACTAATTTGTGATAAAGATATAAATAGATACAACAAAGGTTAGAAGAAGCTGCGAGAAACAACGACTTCGGTGAGGCAATCAGCCTATATGTAGGTTCCCAACAAAATAGGTACGATGCTCCTCGAGTACATAACTCATGCGTACTGTCACAGGGCTCTCGTGGAACTGGTTCGGTTATAAAGTCTGAAAAAACCCAAACTGCCACGAAGCCACTCAACGACTTCTAAAAAGAAATAAACATGGGATGATCATGGGTTTCCATCAATAAAGGTGGGCGAGAACTTGTTAACCATCAAAAGGTTTAAGCCACAGATTCCATCAGTGTTGCACCGTTCAATCTTGTGTATACAAGATGTGAGATAAGACAGTCATTGTGGGTTTCGGTCTGCGGCTGTCGGGTTAAGTTTTGGGGAACACTTTTGGCCCCGTGTTCAAAAGGATCTAGTACTGGAGATGGATCTAACATATCGACATGGTGGCGTATATTCGAAACATGGGACGAAGGACATTTTAACTAGCTACGTAGGAGCCTCACTTTGCATTCAGTGGAAGGTTGTCCCGAGAGTCACCAGATGGAAATGCCCCACACACTACTTCTCCTAGCGCAAAGGTATTTTGTCGTCGTCCACGTGTTAAGCATCGATGGGAGTTGTACTTTCTTTCCGTTATTGGATGCTCCTGATGAGCCACAACCTCAAGCGATAACACTCGTACACGTTCACAGGGGACACTTCATACACGTAAATTGGAAGGGGGCTATCCCATGCCTTCAGTGAACCGACTATGGTCGATCAAGCAAACAGTCGCTACGGAATAGTGGGAAGATATGTAAAGGCAACGGTTACAACACTACGCATCGATATTGGATTGGGAACTAGACCTAGACCCGAGTATAAATCTTATCGAATGTTAAACAAAAACTATTAATATTATTGTAACTTATATTAATATTTGTGTTATTTTAAAAATTATTAATATTTTTATTACTGTTAATATTAATATTTGTATTAAAAAATATAAATATTGATAATATTAATATTTGTATTATTGTTAATAACATTCATATATAATATAAATATAATATAATATAAATTACAATATTAACAATAAAAAAATATTATTTACAATAATACACACATTTATAATTTATATTATTGTTAATAATTGTTATTATCACTAAATACAGAATTAATTTTTTTTTGAAGTTGACAGTTTATATAAGCTGCATATAGATCAATACTCCACGTATAAAGGCTTCTAAATGACCAAACTACCCCTGATCAGGTTGCGTATAGCCACATACGAGGGACAAAAACATAATTTGACAGTTTATATATGCTTCGTATAGGGCCATACGAAGCATATATAAGGGGTGGAGAAATTCCCCCTAAAACAGGGCTTTAAAACTTTCATTTATTAAATTACTATATTATACCCCTGGATCAAGCCTCGTATAGACCCTATCCAGGGGTACAATGGTAATTTTAAAAAGTCAAAGATGCTTTGACCCTGAAAATTTACCATTATACCCCTGGAAATGGTCTATTAAAGGCTTGATCCAGGGGTATAATAGTCTTTTTACAAGCTTTTATACGCTTCGTATAGATCTATACGAGACGTATCTAACATCGTATATCACAACTGATATCCAGACGAACCTCACCAAAATAATCCCCAATACGGTAAAACATACAGCAATTTCGATTTCGTATTTGAAGCGTATTTTATCAAACCACAGGTACATCTTCAACCCTTGTTCAATAATTTCATTTTTTTTTTTTTTTTTGCATCCGTAAATTAGGTGTATTTTAGGTGAACTTGATGATTTTGTGGGTTAGGGTTTGGAGTTTTAAGATTCTCTGATTTGGGGATGAACAATAAGCGGCGTATAGGCCTATACGCGGCCTTGTACGCTACATTAGTTAACAATTTTTTTAATTTTTGTATTGATACGGTGTAACGGCCGTATATCGATGGATCCTTAAAAAATAATATTATATACCCGGTTCGGCATAACGAGCGTATATGGAATCCTTAACGAATTCTTAAAAAAACATGATATTATATATCCGGTTCGGCGTAAGGAGCGTATATCAAATCCTTAACGAATTCTTAAAAAACATAATATAATATATCTGGTTCGGCGTAACGAGCGTATTTCGAATCCTTAACGAATCCTTAAAAAACATAATATTATATATCCGGTTTGGCGTAACAAGCGTATATCGAATCCTTAAAAACATAATATTATATATCCGGTTCGGCTTAACAAGTGTATATCAAATCCTTAAAAAACATAATATTATATATCCGGTTTGGCGTAACAACCGTATATCGAATCCTTAAAAACATACTATTATATATTCGGTTCGGCGTAACGAGCGTATACCAAATCCATGATTAAAAAAACTTAATAGTATATATCTAGTTCGGTGTAATGAGTGTATATAAGACTAAAAATATAATATTATTATATATCCAGTTCGTCATCGTAGTCGGCGTACCGAGCATATAAGAATCCTAAAAAAATATAATAAATATTATATTTCGAAGTCGGCGTTCGAAGTCGGCTTAACGAGCGTAAATCGTCCTAAATATATAATATTATTATTATATCGACTTCGACGTCGTAGTTAGCGTACCGAGCGCATATAGGACTAAACATATAATATTACTATTATATATCCGGTTCGTCGTTGTAGTGGGTGTACCGAGCGTATAAGAATCCTAAAAAATATAAAATACATATTATATCGACTTCGACGTCATAATTGGCGTACCGAGCGTATTTATGACTAAAAATATAATATTACCATGCGTATAAGAATCCTAAAAATATATAAAATACGTCGAAGTCGGTGTAACGAGTGTAAATCGTCCTAAATAAATAATAATATTATTATATCGACTTTGTCGCCGTAGTTAGTGTACAGAGCGTATATAGGACTAAAAATATAATAATATTATTCGGTTCGTTGTCGTAGTTGGCGTACTGAACGTATAAGAATCCTAATAAAAGATAAAATAAATATTATATCGTCGAAGTCGGCGTAACGAGCGTAAATCGTCCTAATTATATAATATCATTATTTTTTTGGTTTTCAGGATGATGATGATGGACCACATGGATGACCAGCTCGAGCTGCAGGAGCAAGTGGAGCAACAACAGTAGTAGGCGGATACACTTCCGGGTCACCCATACTTGGAGTTTCCCCAAGAGTTCGAGGCTGCTGGCCGTTGCGCCAAGCTTAGGAGGATGCATGTCGCTGGTCACTGGGCGGTTTGTTGGGAGTCACTTGTGACCCTTGGTGAGGCTACTAGAGCGCGGGAGTTTATTCCGCTTGGTTCACCGTGAGATCGGCGTTTTGGGTTATCGCATATGCCGAGCTACAGAGAGATTCTTGTCGAGGTTTTGTCGTCGTTCGAGTTTCATCCTTGTCAGACCGACCAGACTGTGGACCCGGCGCATCCCCCTATCCCCGAGGTTTCTTTCAACCTAACCGGCCATGCGCGTGCTATGTCAGTTGCAGAGTTTGCGGTTCGCTCCGGTTTATACCAGGAGGCTGAGATCGCTACGGATCTCTCTACACAGGTACGTTTAATATTAATATTTGTATTGCTCTTATTATTATTTTAATATATAACGTTGAACTAATAAACATATGTGTATACGGGATTTGTATTGTTCTTATTATTATTATTTTAATATATAACATTTAACTATAAACAACGTATATAAACCCTAAGTATGTATAACCACCAGCTTATATTATTGCACCTACAGGAACACTGCTTCATAATATTGTAATGAGTTACCTGATATGCTAATGCTTTCTGAAGTTGCATTAAAACTTCTTTTGTTGATAATGGTTCTTCTCTTTCATGATGTAAACACCGGTAGGCAATCTTGTGGAACGTAGTTACTGATTTTGGATCAATCTGTTCTCTTCTTTGCTCGAACACCACCTCTTCATATTTTCCTTCTTCAAGTTTGTTTTTAATGAAATCGGGTGGATAGTGACCCACATGCTTGTCGATTATAAATGTTGATGCCCCGCACAACATCTCTAATAAAACCACACCAAATGAATAAATATCAAATTCCATAGTCATGAAACCTGATCTTTTGGAAAGTGAGTCCATGTATCCACGTCTGCCAAATGCATGATTGGTGGCATCACAAGTTTCATAAGTTAATGGACTTATTAAAGAAAGCCCAAAAGTAGCAAATTTCGCTCTCCAATCATGGTTCAGTAAAATATTTGTAGATTTGATGCCCCAATATATCATATTTGCTTGTTTTTCCACTTCTTCATTAAAGAGATACAACGCGCTTGCAACATCAATGCATATATGAAGTCTTTCCACCCATGTAAGAGAAACGTCATTTATATACTTGTCAAGACTCCCTTTGCATGTATACTCATAAACAATGATTCTTTCATCCTTTTCAACGCAGTATCCTAAGAGACCAATTACATTTTCATGCTTATACTCCCATAGAACTTGGAGCTCAGTCCAGAATCCTTTTTCCTCTATAGCAGACTTTATGTCCAATCGCTTTGCAGCAATGGTATCAGTTACATCCCCATCTTGAAGGTTGCCTTTATAGACTTTCGCACATCCTTTTATGTAAATACAATTGTCATCATGGAAGTTTTTTGTGGCCAGTTTTATGTCTTCAAGTGGAATTCTTCGGATGTCCTTAGTTTTTTCCTATCAACAAAGAAAACAATAAATTGTTAAAATACAACATGATAATTAAAATAGTGTCTGAAAAAATATATATATATAACTGGGAAATGTTTATAGAAAACAATAGCATGTTAAATATGTTTTCGTAAGACCATTGGGTATGGGGGATGATAGTCTCCAAAGGACTACCCGCCACGTAGGCGCCACGTAATCACGGGAGGAGGATAGTCTCTTTGGGGACTACCCAAGGGTGTGGGGACTAGCCAAGACTACCCCACCATTAATAATATATTAATATATATATATAAATCTGCAGAGATAAGTCAAGGGGGAGGCCCACCACTTAGCTCCGTCTCCATCGTCACAATTCCGACGCCAAAGCCGAGCCGGGCCCTTGGGGGCGGTGTGTGACTATCCTAAAAGGGGGGGACGGGCCTAAGACAAGCCCCATACCGGGCAGTCTAATGGAAAACTACAAATTGGTGAATAAAAGTTAGTAATGAGGTGGCTTAGGTAGTGTCCAAACCGGTGATGGAAATTTTGATAGGAAAGATTCCTATAATGACCACTCTGGGAGCTTTTATAGTAAATGCAATCTATAGAATTGTGATCAATCAAATATTGCAAAGTCTCAGTATTTATTACGAGCCAGAATTAAACGATAACGGAATTTCGGTCTATACCGGCTTGGAGAGGAAGTTTAGAATTAGAAATTGATAGACTAGCAAGGATATGGGTTCGTGTGGGTAGGCAACAAAAACTATCTATTCTAGTTCTATTATCAGCAATGAAGTTGAATATAAGAGAAATTCTAGAGAATATTTGCTATCCTGAACTATTTTTGTCTTTTCTGAATAAAAAAAAAGGTCAAAAGAAAATGCTATTTTGGAATTTTATCGAATAAAAGTTAGTAATAAGGTGGCTTAGGTAGTGTCCAAATCGGTGATGGGAAATGGTAAAGAAAAACTCTTAAAAGACAATGAAGTGATCATGGGTTGGTTAGGTTATAGACTTCAAGTAATAAATAGGGTTTAGGGCAGTACCAGATTAGAGGTTTGATCCCATGCCTTACAACTTTAATGGTTAAAATAATAATAATAATAATAATAATAATAATAATAATAATAATAATAATAATAATAATAATAATAATAATAGGGTGAAGAATGGATTTAAATAACGTTAACTTTTATCAATTGGCTAATAACACTCTCAACACTCGATTTGTACACCAGCACTCCCTAACTAACTAAACCCTAATACAGTTAGCAGATGTCAGCTGCCACATCATAAAAAAATGCAACGCTAGCTCAGCTGCAACATCATCAAAAATGCTACACCAGCTGGCACGTCAGGTGCCACATCGGCCAAAACTAACTGGGTTAGAGTTCAGTTTGTTAGGGAGTGTTATCGGCCAATAAATTGAAAGTTAGGAATGCTGATATACAAATAGAAAGTTGGGAGTGTTATCGGTCAATTGATGAAAGTTAGGGTTATTTAAATTCAATATCGATAATAATAATAATAATGTTGCTGCTGCTGCTGCTGCTGCTGATGATGATGATGATGATGATGATGATGATGATGATGATGATGATGATGATGATAATGATGATGATGATTATGCTTTTAATATGTATGATAAATGCCCCTTTATTCATGTCTAACTTAAAACCCAACAATGTTGGGGTGGGATAAGGCTTAGAACCATTAGGTCCTTAGTTTGATTTTCATAAGACAGTTTTTCTCAGATTTATTGGGTTTCCTTCTGAACAGGCATTATTGCTTAGTGGAGATGGATATGATCGGACGGTTCCACTTATGGTCCGTCAGTGATCAAAATTTGCCGTTAAAAAAAAACCCAACAATGTTCATAAACTAGCAAAAACCCAAGAGTGAGTTTGATTGGAAAATAAGATAATCAGTAGTATAAAAAACGGTAAAGGACTTAAACATTAGAAGTTATATATTAGAGAGTGGTTTTTCGATGAAAACTAAAATTGTTTGAGTATCACGGTACATAAGAACATTTGGTTTTGCATTATTATTTTTAATTTAATATCAACAAGTATTTTACAGTTGTAAAAAAAAAGGTTAATGTTTAAGAACATTGGCTTACTTGAAATATTAACGCTTTCTCAAGTTCCATGATAACGACTTTCATTGTTGGGCGTTTGTGTTGAGTTTCCGCCACACACCGATATGCAATTCCAATAAATGTGTCCAAAGAATCCTTGGTGGGTGCTCTATTTGGTTCAGAATTTTCTTTTACGGTTTCTTCCATTATCATAGAATCAATTAAGTTAACTAGTGTTCCATCGTCGAAACATCGTCTTGCCAAAGGGGCCAGCCCTTTACCATTCTCCATCGTGTAAAGATCATCATAGGCTATCCCCCAACCTAAAATTTCTAACATAAGTACTCCAAAACTATAAACATCTGTTTCTCTTTTTAACTTACCAGTGTCCTCATATTCTGGATCCAAGTAAAATTTTTTCAACAACTCAAAAGGAGGCATATTGTGATAAAGCACTTCATCTTCCATTGGAGGCATGAATACGGAGAACCCAACGAAACCGATCTTTGCCCGCCAATTCTCATCCAGCCCAATGATATAGCAGTGTATAAGACGGGTTAATACCACCTTTTTGTCTTCCATCCCAGTGTGAAGATAATTCAACGCTTGTGCAACATCAATGCAGATTTTTAAACGTTTTTCCCAAGTCAAAGTACGACGCAAGTCATTGTCTCCTCCAATATATTCACCAAGGTATGTATTAGATTCATTGTCAATGACAAGGATCATCTCAGAACCTTCAATACAAAATCCAAGTAGAGTAACAATGTTTTGATGCTTAACACTACTTAGTATTTCAACTTCTGTGTAGAAAACTTCTTCTTCTTGCCCGTCCTCTTTTGGACGGATGCGTTTTATAAGGACAGTGTCATCTCTCTTGGATGGTTCTCCTTTATTTTTCCCTTCAACTGATGGAGAATTTTCTTTGTTAAGACACTTGAGTTCTCCTTGATACCAGATATAGTAAAAGCGAAGATTAATTTTGGATTTTTCTGAAAAATTATCGGTTGCTAATGAAATATCACTAAGAGGAATCTTCAGGTGTTCCAAGTTGTTTAGCTGCAAATATATGAAAAGCAGGTTGAGAAGAGAGTTACAGCTGGAAAATTGACAACGAAATTGAAAACAAATCGTGTAGTTAATAACTTAATATTTTGTTGATGCCTTTACAAAACATAGATGACTCGACGTCTGATTGACATATACTAGTCAAATATGGTAAGCACACATCAATTCAAAAATTGCTATGCAAGAATAATGTAGGCAAAAAAACTAAAAAAAAAGTTAAAAAAAGGGGTCTTACAATATTTTCACGTCGCAGCAGAAGTTCCAGAGTTTTCTCGAGTTCATCAACAACATTGCCTATATTCGGGCGGTGTGCTGGATCTTCATTTAAGCAAGAATTTGCTAATTTTGAGTATTTTGTTAGTGCACCCAGGGACATTTGACTCCATACATCAGGAAGAATTATTTCTTGAAGTGTTTTGTTTGCATAATGCTGTGTGGCCAATGCTAGAAAACTATTAGCCTTGTTATCATTGTATGCTTTCCTCCCACACAATATTTCGAATAAAACGACTCCGAGTGAGTAGATGTCTGACTTATGGGTCACACCTCCCATCTTTTTAATTGCTGGGTCCATACACCCCATTGTGCCAATATGTTCACAAAGATAGGCCCGGTCTTTATTGTATAATAATTGTTTGATGGAAATTTCAAAACCTGATAACTTAGCTTCCCAGTTCTCATCTAATAAAATTGTGTCGCTATTGATGTTACAATGTATAATAGCATAATCACGTCCCTTGTCATAATGAAGGTAACTCAGGGCGCGAGCCACGCCTATACATAAGCTCAATCTTTGTCTCCATGTGAAGTTCGGGTTGTTTAGGTATTGCCCAAGACTTCCTCTAGCCTCGTATGTGGTTATGATGATCTTCTCATCTTTCTCATCACAAACCCCAACAATAGAGACTACATTTGTCTGCTTGAGATCAGAAAGCACTGAAATTTGAGACCAAAACTGGAGGTCTCCTTCCTCTTGTTCACAATCAAACCTCTGTGCAGCAATCCTCCTCAACCTTCCTGACTGCAAAAGTTGCCCCTTGTACACTGGTCCAAATCCATTGTGTCCGATGACATTATCTGGATGAAAGTTGTTAGTGGACTTTAATACGTCTTCAAGTGGGATTTGTAAGGGAGCAACCTTGGTCATTGTTGATGCCATGTCCTGTTTAAGGAGTGCAAAAACAATGAGTTACAAATGAACGACAAGGTAACTGGTAAGAATCTACTAAAATCTATGAGCACCCACGCATACATAAACGTATACCGATCTAGCAGCCTCCATACATGACTTTCTATTCCCGTTGAATTGACTAAGTTTAGTTAGTTAAATAAATGCTGGGGTAATCACAACTTTAAAGGTTCACTTAATATATTATACAATGTAAGTTTAATACACTTGTAGATGAGAAACTGCATATGTATTTTCTTTGCTTATCATTTATTTTATAGATATTTTTATAAATGACACATATTTCAAATACTTTGTGATAAAGATATAAATAGTTAAAACATAAAAGTTAAAGCAATATACTAATATATCTAGAATAAAGAGTTTTTAAGATATGTGTGTGTGTGTGAGTGTGTTTTTTGTTATTGTTATTCAAAGATAAATGATATATAAAGTTAGCATAAGTAACCTTTTGTAACGAACCCAAGTTACCCTTTTGGTTTATATTATTGCACCTACAGGAACACTGCCTCATAATCATAATATTGTAATGAGTTACCTGATATGCTAATGCTTTCTGAAGTTGTATTAAAACTTCTTTTCTTGATGGTGGTTCTTCTCTTTCATGATGTAAGCACCGGTAGGCAATCTTGTGGAACGTAGTTACTGATTTTGGATCAATCTGTTCTCTTATTTGCTCAAACACCACCTCTTCATATTTTCCTTCTTCAAGTTTTTTTTTAACGAAATCAGGTGGATAGTGACCCCCATGCTTGTCGATTATATATGTTGATGTCCCGCACATCATCTCTAATAAAACCACACCAAATGAATAACTATCAAATTCCATAGTCATGAATCCTGATCTTTTGTAAAGTGGGTCAGTGTATCCAGGTGTGTCACGCGCATGATCAATGGCATGGCCTATTTCATGACTTACTGGAGTTATTAATGAAAACCCAAAAGTAGCAAGTTTTGCTTTCCAATCATGGTTTAGTAAAATATTTGCAGATTTGATTTCCCAATGAATCACCTTTGATTGTTTTTCAATATCTTCATGAAAGAAATACAACGCGCTTGCAACATCAATGCATATATTAAGCCGTGCCACCCATGTAAGAGAAACATCATTTAAATACTTGTCAAGGCTCCCTCTGGATGTATACTCAAATACAATGATCCTTTCATCCTTTTCATTGCAGTATCCCAAAAGACCAGTTACATTTTTATGCTTATACCCCCACAGAACTTGGAGGTCAGTCCAGAATCGTTCCTCTAGGGCAGACCCATTATCTAATCGCTTTGCAGCTATGGTATTAATTACATCACCATCTTCAAGGCTGCCTTTATAGATTTTCGCACATCCTTCTATGGAATTGTCATCATGGAAGTTTTTTGTGGCCAGTTTAATGTCTTCAAGTGGAATTTTAAGGATGTCCTTTGTGTATTTCTATCAAAATAAGACAGACAACAATATATTGTTAGAATACAATATGATTATTAAAATAGTGTTTGAAGTGAGGTTTAACGGGGAACCGAGAAATAGTGCATTTAAAATTTTACATGGCTTAAACTATTGGCACACAGAAGCTGCCAACTTTAGAGTTTATGTACGACGTGTACAGGTCTATATGCGGCGTATATGGTTGCATCAAAATCAGTGTCTGACTTGTGTGAGTTCTGGTCTGGTCTGGTCTGACTGCTCCTATACGTCGCGTATATGTGGCGTATGTAAGGTTTTTTTTACAAGCATTTTATATAATATTAATCATTTTAGTAAAGTTTTATAAAAAATAAGTTTCCTATATTAAATAAATAAAATGATAAGTATTTTTACAAACATTTATATAAAACATTAATCATTTTTATACGTTATTAGACATATCGTATCGTATAAGCCTATAAGTGTGATATCGTATCGTATAATGTATGTAGTATAGATCTTGTATACGCCTCATACAGGCATATAGGTGTAGTATCGTATAGTATAGTGCAGTGCAGTGTAGTGTAGTGCAGTGCAGTACAGTACAGTATAGTGCAGTGCAGTACAGTACAATACAGTATAGTAGGCATATACACTACCTATAGGAGACCTATACCAGACTTATAATACACTATATGATGTGATACTATACTATACACTATACAATACGATACGATACGATACTACATCCATAGGCCTATATGGGACCTATATTATACTATACGATACGATACTTAACAATGTTTTTTTTAAAGTTCTTATTATAAAACTTTGCTAAAAGATATATATTGAATAAAAATGTTTGTAAAAAAAACCCTTATAGGCATATAGGGGCAAGTTTGTTTAAAAAACCATTTTACCCCTGGTTTTGGGGGCTATACTCAGCCCAAACCAGGGGTAAAACGATCGTTTTTGCCTTTCATACGCGGCGTATATAAGGGTTTTTTTACAAACATTTTTATACAATATATACCGTTTTAGCAAAGTTTTATAATAAGAACTTTTTAAAAAGATAAATAAAAAACAATGTTAGGTTTAAGCGTAGTGTAGGTCCATATAAACCTATAGGTGTAGTATAGGTCCCATATAGGCCCATAGGTGTAGTACAGTATCATATCATATCGTATATTATTTTATAGTGTAGTATTATAGGTCTCGTGTATGCCTATATGTGTATTATAATATAGTATACTATAACATTGTATCGTATAGTTGTAGGGGGGATAGTGCACGGTCCTCCCAACCGCCGGAGTGATCTCACTCCGGGAGCCGCTACCCGACCAAGCTAGCTCCGCGGTGACTTCTCCATGCCGAGTTCTTACCCTGGGCGACATATGTCACTCCCAAGACTCGAACCCGGTACCTTTGGGAAGAGGTGGGTGTCGGTGGCCAACTGGGCTACCCCAGTTGGTTGTATCGTATAGCTGTAGTATAAGTCTCGTATAGGCCTATATGTATAGTATAGGTCCCGTATAGGACTATAGATGTACTTTAGGTCCCATGGCCTATACAAGACCTATAGGTGACATACACGAGACTTATACTACACTATATGATACGATACGATATGATACTATATAATACGATACCAGATCATACGATAGGATACGATACAACACCTGTATAGGCCGATAGGTGTAGTATGGGTCCCGTATAGGACTTTAGGTTTAGTTTAGATCCCGTATAGGCCTATACAAGACCTATAAGGGACATATATGTGACTTATACTGCACTATATGATAGGATGCCATACTATACTATACGATATGATGCGATACAATACGATAATACATTATACGATATGATACTACATCCATAGGCCTATACAAGACCTATAATCCTATACGAGGCCTATACGGGACCTATACAAGACTTATACTACACCATATGATAAGATACTATACGATACTACACGTATAGACATATACGAGATGACTACACATATATGCATATACTACGTTATATGATATGATAGGATATGATATTATACTATACGTATAGGCCTATACGAGACTTATACTACACTATATGATACGACACGATACTACATCCATAAGCCTATACGAGACCTATATTATACTATACGATAAAATGCTTAACAATTTCTTTATTTATTTTTTTAAATAACTATTATAAAAGTTTGTCAAACAATAAATAATCTCTAAAAACCCTTATATACACGGTGTATATGTCTGTACACGGCGTATATAAAGTGGCAAATTCCCACATTATGTGAATCAAAGATTCTATTGGAAATTGAAAAAAGCCACCATACGCAGTGTACAAACCTTTACACGGCGCATAAATGGGTCCTAGTGGGTGTGCAAATAGGCAACTTAGTGTGCAAACATGTCGACCCTTTTACATATATCGTAAAAATTCAATCTAAAATGCTATTTTTTCTAAACACTTTTCTGAGCTATTGCAAAAAAAAAAAGATTTTTAGAAATTATTCCAATAAAAAATCATTTTTAAAATATTTCTTACCTGTTTTAACTGTTTTTTAACATTTTTTTTTCATTTTTTTTAGTTTTTGAATATTTTTATTAAAAAGACTTCTAGAGATATATATATATATATATATATATGGTTCATTAGTGAACAATGATTTATTTGTGAACAAAATGAACTTATCCTGACCATTGATTTTGTAGATTTAGATTTTTTCTTTAATGACAAGATTGTAATTATCTTTTATAACTTACAAGTATTTTAATAAATACAAGGGTATAATTGTATATTTCTATCTTCATTTAATTCATTAATTTTTTCTCTTTCCATTTAAAGAATATTTAATTACATTCTCTATATTTTTTTCTCTCACATATTACCTAACTTAATATTTCATAATTTGAAAAAAATACAAACATTATCAAATATTGTTCCAGCTAGAACACAATTAAAAATATTTAATTACATTCTCTATACATATATGTATTAAATCATTGTTTGATGAAAAGATGTATAGTGGAAACAATATGTAGTAATGCACAAGTGTATAAGTCTGATATATATCTACATGTATACACTATGTACTTGAATAATACACAGGTTTATACACTTGTGTATCATATGTGTATAAGGATCGGTATATACGCTATATACCGATCCTTATACACATATGATACACAAGTGTATAAATCTAGTTTTTACTAACCCGTGAAAACAAGATGTAATAATACACAAGTGTACAAGTCTTGTATATACTGACCTGTATACACATTTGTTAAAAATCATAATTTAATTAGGTTTAATAGTTAATTTTAAAATGAACATGACAGTTTATTTAAAAAAAACATTAGCCCTTCAATCTTTTATAATTAAAATAATAGAGAAATAATTAAAAATGAGAGAGAGAGGGAGTTAAAAGAGGAGAAAATTAAGGGATTTTAATTAAAAGTACTTGGCTAATGTCAATTTTACCATTTTAATCTAAAAAATGATCAAGGGCCAAAATTAGTTCACTCAATTCACTCTCAAAAAGTTGTTCACTCATGATCCTAATCCTATATATATATATATATATATATATATATATATATATATATATATATATATAAGCACAGCTCCTAACTTATTTTTGGAAAAAAATAATTAAGACTTCTAGATGTATATATATAAAAGTTCCCAGTTGAACCCAAACTAGTGTTTATATATATATATATATATATATAGGGTAGGGTTAACATGGGAACCACCTTTATTGCGGGAACAGCGAGAACCAATGTAACTACAACAATATAAACCCACTACACCACCAAAAAGCTAATAAAAACCTAACCCCCCACAACCCCCCACCCCCCGCTAAAAAAAAAAAAAAAAAACGAAACCCTCACCCCCAAGCTAAATGCTAAAAACTAACCACCCCCCCCCCCCCCCCCAAAAAAAAGGTGAAAAATGTAATTTTTTTGAATATTTTTTAAATTAAAAAAATTAAAACCTTAAAGAAAAAGCTCCGTTTTTCCAAAAAAAAAAAATTGCATTTTTTGCTTAGAGAAAATGTAATGTGTGGTCTAGAATGCTTTTTAAGTTTCTCAATTAGCCTACTACTTCTAACATGATCCTTATCATATATATATATATATATATATATATATATATATATATATATATATATATATATATATCGAAGGGTTATCTTGAAAATGTTAAATATCGAAAGAACCGTGACAACGAATGAAAAACTAATCAAAACCAGTTTTATTATTATTATTATTATTATTATTATTATTTTGAAAGGCATATGTTTTTCAAAAGTTTTAAATTGAACTTAGACATCCAACTTTAGATCCCAACAATGTTCATAATTAACTAGAATAAACTAAAGAGTGAGTTTGAATGAAAAACCTCATCAATAGTAAAAAATGGTTTAAAGTTATGTACTTGTGGTTTTTCAATGAAAATCATAAGTGTTTTGAGTATAAGGGTACAAATGAAAATTAGCTTTTGCTTAATTAGTTTTAATTTGATATCAATAAGTATTTTACGCATTTACAAAAAACATTAATGTTTAAGAACATTCGCTTACTTGTAAGAATAACGCTTTCTCAAGTTCTTTGATAACAACTTTCATTGTTGGACGTTTGTCTTGAGTTTCTGCCACACACCGATATGCAATTCTAATAAATGTGTCTAAAGAATCCTTGGTGAGTGCTTTGGTTGGTTCAGAATTTTTTTCAAAGATTTCTTCCATTATCACATAATCGATTAAGTTAACTAGTGTTCCATCGTCGAAACATTGTCTTGCCACAGGGGCCAGCCCTTTACCATTCTCCTTCGTGTAAAGATCATTATAGGCTATCTTCCATCCTAAAATTTCAAACATAAGTACTCCAAAACTATAAACATCTGTTTCTCTTTTTAACTTACCCGTGTCCTCATATTCCGGATCCATGTAAATTTTTTTCACCAATTCAAAAGGAGGCATATTGTGATAAAGAACTTCATCTACCATTGGAGGCATGAATACGGAGAACCCAATGAAAGCGATCTTTGCCCGCCAATTCTCATCCAGCCCAATGATATAGGAGTGTATAAGACGGGTTAATACCACCTTTTTGTCTCCCATCTCAGTGTGAAGATACTTCAACGCGTGTGCAACATCAATGCAGATTTTTAAACGTTTTTCCCAAGTCAAAGTACTACGCAAGTAATTATCTCTTCCAATATATTCACCAAGGTATGTATTACATACATTGTCAATGACAAGGATCATCTCAGAACCTTCAATACAAAATCCAAGTAGAGTAACAATGTTTTGATGCTTAACACTACTTAGTATTTCAACTTCTGTGTAGAAAACTTCTTCTTCTTGCCCGTCCTCTTTTGGACGAATGCGTTTTATAAGGACAGTGTCATCTCTCTTGGATGGTTCTCCTTTATTTTTCTCTTCAATCGATGGAGAATTTTCTTTGTTAAGACACTTGAGTTCTCCTTGATACCAGATATAGTAAAAGCGAAAATTAATTCTGGATATGTCTGAAAAGTTATCGGTTGCCAATGAAATATCACTAAGAGGAATCTTCAGGTGTTCCAAGTTGTTTACCTGCGAATATATGAGAAGCAGGTTGAGAAGAGAGTTACAGCTGGAACATTGACAACGAAATTGAAAACAAATCGTGCAGTTAATATTTTGTTGATGCCTTTACAAAATATAGATGACTCCACCTCTGATCGACATATATTAGTCAAAGATGGTAAGCACACGTCAATTCGAATTTAATTACATAACTAATTCAACGTTACTAATTCATATACATAGTTAGTAAAGTTAGTATGGGCAAACAGCGTTAGCTACAGCCCATGCTTCTTTATTCCTTTTATGTAGAGTTGCACAAAAAAACCGGACCCGGTAAAAATACCCGGGATCGGTTTTTTTAATACCCGGGTATTCTATACCCGAAACCGGAACCAACTCTATCCGTAGTTTATAGATAGGTTATACATTTTGATCTCAATACCTGGAACCGGAACAGGAACCGATCATACATAATATCCGAAACCGGACAAGAACCGGAACCGATTATACCCCACTATACCTGATACATGATTCTAACATCTTTCTTTTAAATTTATGTTAATTCATTTATTTTAATTTTCTTACATTATACAATGCATATTTAATAATAATAAACAAAAAAAAACAAGAAAATTGGGTAATAAAAACGCAATAGGATATTAAAAAAATATGAAAATATAGAACTAAAAAACTCGGAAATAGGGTATAAAAAACCCGAAAATTGGGTAATTTAATACCCGTTTCTTAAGAACCAAAACCGAACCCTACCCAGAACCGAACCGGTTATAGCAATAACAATAACTGGTCCCAACCCTTAAAGCGAAAAACTGAAACCGGTTCCGTAACCAGAACTGGTTATTAAAAATACCTGGTTTATGCACTCTACTTTTATGTGTCCTTTTTTATCAAATCATTACGGTGGGTGCTTGGCAAATGGGATAGCCCGACTCGTTTTCTAGAAGGACATAATAATCATTTAGTTAAATTTGAATTAGTCAAATCATATTAAATGACAGATGATTAGGTGGATTTAGGCCTGTAAACGAGCCTAGTCGAGTCGAGTCAGATGGGCTCGGGTCAGTTCATTTATAAATAGAGCTGAGCCAACTTGTTTTTCTTGTCAAGCTGAAATGTTGGTATTGTGCTCGACTCGTCAAAAGCGGGGGCCATGTCAGGGGCTTGTTAAAAGCTTAGAATTGTTTGGTTTTTATTTTTATTATTCACTATAATTGTATAAATCATCAGAGTTAGTATTTTATGCAAAGAATTTACGCTTAAGTACATCCGAGCTAATTGATCAAGCCAATGACACAGCCAACAAGCAAGTCGCGAACCTTTTAAACAGTCTTGATTGATTAAATTACAATCTAAAAGTAATGTATATCCTATATATTAGAAAAGTGTAACTAAATTAAATTTCCAAGAGATTTAAAAGAAATCTATCTATACTATATTATATAATGTATCAAGGAGGGGTATTTTAAAATACCCAAAAAATAACTCTTAATTTATAAATACACCCCTAAAATGAGGGTAGATTGGTCTTTTAAACAATAATTATATTTTAGCTCTTATCTTACTACACTCAAGTCCCTAAGTTTTAAGATAATTATGAGTAATGAGTTACACTTTTCTCCTCCACAAAGAACTTATAATTTTTTTATGTATTCTTGTCATATCTTATAAACAATAATGTTTTAAAAAAAAATCCAAAAGTACCGTGACGACCTATTCATTTTTGTCAAAGTTTCAAAACCTTCAAATTATTGAAGGTATCACCGTTACTGTTTCTGCAATTGTTAATTTGTTCAGTCACGAATTATTGGCAGAATCTTCTTCATTATCATTATCGAAATTATTTTTTTAGGGTTTGGTTGCTGTATTCATCATTCATTTCAGTCCAAGCATGTCTATTTCAAAATTAGCATTTTTGTAATTAACATGATGCAATTTGTAATTGCAAATGCGTATAAGGATTTTGTTTATACTATGATATGGTTGTGTCGTTGAGATGCGTGGATACATAATATTTAGATGATGATTATGCGTGGATACGCCCGATCCCCTGAACTTTTCACTCAGTAGTGTCCGGTGTAGTTTCCGTATAAATTTTTTTAGCTATATACGTTTTCGACCCCCCGGTTTTATAATTTTAGGTATGGTGACTTTCAACCCTCGGTCGGAAATCTTAAGTTTCGCCATCTGATCATCCAACTGAATACCCAATCACTCAATTTTCCCACCAAGGTTTTTGGTACTGATTTTGGCACTAATCTTTGACCGTAAATAAATCAGAAAAAAAAAACCCTGATTGACACGAAAAGGATGAAACAGTTTCATCAACGATCACATTCGTCAAATCACCAAGGTTCCCGTATCTAACACCACCCAACGATCACATTCGTCGGTGATAATTGTTCGATCAAAATCCCACACAATTGATTGAAGAAGCCGGTGAGTAACCTCAGTCTACGAGACGTCATCGCAGATGTGATATTAATGGGATGCTATTCTAATATAACAATACAATTTCAAATAAGTATTATTTGAATTGAATTAGCTTTTTGTTCAGTTACTTTCTTATTGTTCCAATAAAACAATACCATCCGAATAGATATTCTTTGGATTGCAATATAACAATACTATTATTTTTCTTTGCTTTTGAATTTAGTTGTTCAAAAATAATGTGTTGTAATTAAATCCAACTATTTTTTGTATGAAATTTAGAACAGGAAGATAAATGACACGTCGGTTCAATTGTCATTTTGTCACAAACCAACCCAATGCTAAAAATGCAATACTTATGGTTTATGATTTTATCGCATTATATCATAATTGATTTTGGTTACATTTTGTTGTCTCGAAAGTTTTAACAAAATGACAGTGTGTTGTTGCAAAGCTCAAGAATTTTTGCATCTCAGATATTAATACTAAAGACATTCATAATTAAGCATTCCGCCGCAACGCGCGGCTAGCGTTCACTCGTTAAGTACAAATTTTATAATTAACATAAGTATCAAGATAATTATTATTAATAGATTAATGTTTTTTCATTGTGTTTTTCGTTTCTCACATGTTTTTTGGTTTGAGTGTCTTCATCACTATTGCGACAAACAATTGTGGGGAAGGCTCATGGATTTTCCAGACGATGTGTGAAATTCTTAGATCATCTACAATGGATAAACCCGGTCCATTCAACAAACCGCTTAGTCAGCATTTCATATCATTACAAACCACCAGTACTTCAAACCCCACTTTTTCCTACAACAATAAACAATTCCAAACCTCCACCTTACACCTCACTTTTTTTAAATAAAAAACAGATAAAAAAAGTATTGTGAGTGGGTGGTCCCCATTTTTCCAAACCATGTCGGTCCGGTGGAGCGGACCACCTCCTAGCGGAATACCTCCTCCAACATGGACAAGGGCGCAGCATGTAAAGCATGTAAGGGGCGGGGGGGGGGGGGGGGGGGGGGGGGGGGACGTCCGCCCCCCGGGATTTTTCGCTCAGTAGTGTTATATATGTAGTTTTCGTATAGAAATTTGTGGGTATATAGGTTTTCACCCCCCCGGTTCTACAGAAATTTTTGGGTATTCTATAGAAATTTTTTGGTATATATGTTTTCACCCCCCCGGCCGAAAAATCCAAGCTTCGCCACTGAACATGGAGGTTTGTTTGGGCATTGGTTTGTTTGAACGGACTCCACAACAGATCTACCGTTGTTGAAGCTCTTAGTAGGATGGGTTTCTTTAATCTGTTCTAGAGTCACCATACAATCCTAATCATTATGAGTATTGTTGATCATGCCTACGGTTTAAACATGTCCATGTACTCCTCACTTTTTAGCTGTTGTGTTGGTGAATAATTTTTATTTCTTTTAGTGTATTTTAGTATCTTGTACTTGGTGCTGTGAAGCATTTGTTTGCGAAGAGAATGTGCTATTTATCATGTCGGTGTTTAGTTTTTGTTGATGAACTGTAGTCACCTGGAATCATAGTGGATTGATTTGGGAACCTCATCCTTATGGCTATAATCATATTTGACAAACCATACACCGGGGGACAATGTACCCCAAGGGTGGGAATGGGGAATCATAAGGAAAGGTTTGGAGAAATAGAGATTTGGACAAAAACTGAAAAATTTGAAGACTTTAAAAGTTTTGGCAAGCTTAACTGCGCCTGAAAATTGGATTTTTCATTGTAAATCACCAACTTTTTGCATGTTAACTTATTGATATAGGTCCATAATAATGGTTGTACTCGGATTGGGTTTGTTGAAAAATTGGGTAGATGTGTCTAACCAAGATTAACAAGGTATAGCTCCATTTAATTGATTGATTTTTTTCTCTCTTTTGATTTATCTTTTCAATTAAAAGAATATTTAATTGCATTCTTTATATTTTTTTCTCTCACAAATTATCTAACTTTATATTTGATAACTAAAAAAATACAAACATTAATATATATTGTTCAATCTAAAACACGATTAACAATATATAATTATATTCACTATACATATATGTATTAGATCAATGGTTGATGAAAAGATGCATAGTGGAAACAAGATGTAATAATAATACACAGGTGTATAAATCTGGTATATACCAACCTGTATACACTATATACTTGAATAATACACAGGTGTATACGTATGGTATATACGACCTGTATACACATATGTACTTAATAATATACAGGTGCATAAATCTGGTTTATACCCACCTGTGGGAACATAAAGTAACAATACACAAGTGTATAAGTATATGTTAAAAACATAATTTAATTAGGTTTAATATTTAATTTTAAAAAGAACATCAGAGTTTATTTAAAAAAAAATTAGCCTTCAATCTCTTATTATTAAAATAATAGAGAAATAATTAAAAATAGGAGAGAGAGAGAGAGAGAGAGTTAAGAGATGAGAAAATTAACTGATTTAAATTAAAAAGAATTGGCTAATGTTAATCTTACCCTTTTAATTTAAAATTTTAACCTAACCCTATATATATGTACAGAATCCCCCTATTTCTTTTTAATTATTTATATTATGTAGCAGAGTAAATTACTATTTTGGCTTTAGCCGATTTAACTTTTTCGACTCAAAAGGAAATCTTTTGACATATCAGAATCTGATGTGACATTTTTTAACGGTTTTGACACCTAAAACTAACTTTGTTACTTTTTCTGTTAAGTGTAAAAGCATTTTAATACTTTTACACCTTAAGGGGCTGTTTGTTTGGTGCTGAATGGATCCATTCAGAGGTTAACCTCTGAATCGGTCAGAGGTAAGAGTGTTTGGTTCATCAAATAGCCACCCTCTTAATGGAACCATTCAGACTGAATGGTTCAGATACTTTTGACATCTGAATAGAACTTGTTCCATCCATACCCTTATGCCCTAACCACATTCCACAACCATTCTTCATCTCATCTTCTTCCACCGTCCCCAACTCCACTCCAGACCTCCACCCACTCGCCGGCCGACCCCTCAATCGAAGCTCCACACTCGCCGCCCTACCCCTCTGCAGCGCCGCCATCTTCTTCCACCGTCAAACCTCCTCATCCGAGACCTCTCCACAATCGATTAAGGTACTATTTCGTCCGTAAATGTTTGATTTTGAAGCTATCTGGTTCGATTGTGAAGGGGTTTCATGAATAATTTGAAACCCCTCTTCGACATTTCGTTTCATCCGCTTCCTTCACTGTAGATTCCGGTAACAATCTTCTCAATCTCTTTCAATGTATCTATCTGTTTCAATGTGTTTGCGTTCGTCCCTATCTTTACGTTTCGTTGTTTGATTCGATCAGTTTGAAAATTGAAATCGAATTGATTCGTCTAGACGTATACTGTTAGAAGCTGCATTTGGATCGATTACAGAGATGTCGAAGAAATGTCAAAACGATGGCGTTGATCGGAAGATCACGATTGGCGTTTGTGTTATGGAAGAGAAGGTGAAATGCGGACCGGAGGTTCTATTCCTTTTGCTTTTGATTTTGATTTTATTCTGTATGAATCTTTTAGGTTATTAAAGGCGATGATATCATTATTATCCATATATGCTTGATGTTTTTGCTTCGTTTTGGCGTTTGATTTTGTTTATATCGTTTTGTGTTTGTGTTTAGAGGGGTAAAAATGTCATTTTACATAGTCATTCAGAGGTGCAACCAAACATCACTTTACTGGTTCAGCACTTATTGGTTCAGAGTCTCTTAACCATTCAGACCTCTTATTCATTCAGCACTTAACCATTCAGATGTTGCCAAACAGCCCCTAAGTGTTTTTACGTAAATTTTAAAGGTTTTTTATTTTCTTTAATATTTAAGGGGCTATTTACATAATTATTTAAATTAACAAAAATCATCACACCCTTATTCTTGCTTTTCTATCAAATGAGTTTTTTTATTTGTATATTTTAAATGATTGTTTTATTTTTATTTTTTTAACTTTACTATTGTTATTTTGTTTTTTATTCTTTTTTTAATAACTCGTTTTAAATATACAAATAAGTAAATATGTCTTATCTAAGAGCGTTTCTTTTTTATAAACGTCTTTTTAGGATTGTTCACTTTGCCAACTTCTATTTAAACCGCTCATCTTTTTCTAATATATCATTTATTTAAATCATTCGTTTGTTTAAAATCGTTCCTTTGCTCATAATTCGCTCATTTTTAAACCTTTTGTTATTTAACTCGTTTGTTTTTTTTTCAAATTGACCATTTTTACTTCTTTTTTTGAGCTTTTATTTTTTATGAATGTCGTTTTAAACCGTTTGTTTAGAAATTGAAGGAATTTAAATACGAAAGATTTAAAAAAAACAAGCGTTAAAAAATGAATGGAACGCAAAATGAACGGTTCTGAAATAAAGAAGAATGGATTTAAAAAAAGGTTTTGAATACAAACAACTTTATAAAATATTTACAAAAAAAAAAAAAAAAACGATTTAAGCAAATACATATTTATTTGTATATTTATAATGTTTTTTATTAAATAATAATCGTAAAAATAATAAAAATACTTGAGTGCCTTAATTTTTATTTTATTAAATTTTGTAATTTGCATTAACCTCTAACGTGTAAAAGGAGCAAAATACTCTTAAACTTAATAGAAAAAAGTATCAGTAATAGTGTTAGGGGCTAAAACTGTTACAAAATGGTAGATTATTGTTTGATATGTTAAAAGATTTTTTTTTGGTTAAAAATAGTTAAACTAACTAAACCTTAGGGGCCAAAATAGTCTATGTACTATATCTAAAGATTATACAATGTACTAATCTATTCTCTAATGAAGCGGATGCACGAGTACTAGTAATCAAACATGTATCACCTAATAGCTTACAAGTAAAAAAACCCATAATTAAAGTAATATGATACACAATTCATATCTGCACCGGTGCCCATCTCAAATGCATTTGTTTTTTGTCCAATTTGAGTTGTTGGACAATAGGAAATTAACTAATGGAAAGAAAAAAATTTGATATTAAAGAATGATCAGCACCAAAAAAAACGACGATAAAGTTAAGAAAAGAGTCTTACAATATTTTCACGGCGTAGTTGAAGTTTGAGTGCTTTCTCAAGTTCTTCGACAATCTTGTCCATATTTGGGCGGTTTGCTCGATCATCATTTATGCAAGAATATGCTAATTCTACGTATATTCTGAGCGATCCGGTGGACATTTGATTCCGTATATCAGGATAGATTATTTTCTCGAGTGTTTTTTTTCCTGAATGATATTTAACCAATTTAGATAGAAAGCGATTAGCCCCATTCTCGATATATGCTCTCCTCCCACACAATATTTCGAATAAAACCACCCCGAATGAGTAGATGTCCGACTTGTGGGTCACGCCTTTGATCTTTGGAAATTCTGGATCCATATACCCTTTCAGGCCAATAGGTTCGGAAAGGATCACCCTGTCCATCCGGTTAAGCAATTGTTTAATGGAAACTTTAAAACCGGATAACTTGGCTTCCCAGTTCTCGTCTAATAAAATCGTGGAGCTATTGATATTTCTATGTATAACACCATAGCTACGCCCATCTTCATAATAGAGGTTACTCAAAGCACGAGCCACCCCTAGACATATCTGTAATCTTTGCATCCATGTGAGGTTCGGGTTTTTTAGATGCTCCTTGAGACTTCCTTTGGCTGCATACGTGGTTACGATGATCTTCTCATCCTTCTCATCACAAAAACCAATAATAGAGACTAGATTTGTGTGATTGAGATCAGAGAGCACTGAAATTTCCGTCCAAAACTCGACGTCTCCTTCCCCTTGCTTACGATCTAACCTCAGCGCAGCAATCTTGATGAAGTTCCCGGACCGCTGGAGTTGTCCTTTGTACGCTACTCCAAGTCCACCGCGCCCGATGATGTTATCATCATGAAAGTTATTGGTGGCCTTTACCACGTCTTCAAGTGGGATTTGTAAGTCACTAAGCTTGGTGTTTAACGTAGTTGATGCCATTATCAGGAGTGCAAAAACATTGGAATACAAATGAATGAGAAGCTGGTAAGATCTGATAAGATGTATGAGCAACCAAGCATATATAAAAGTGATTATATTGGAGAGAAAATGTGTATTTTTAGTGTATTTGCAGAAATCTGAAATGGCAGCTGACTAAGCACGTTTGTTAATGCATTTATCACCTTGCATTGGTGATGGTCTTATGCACGTTTGTTAACCAAGCATTTATCACCGAAGGTGCTGTTTGTTTTTTCAGATGTAAAACATCTGCAGTCTGCGGACCGCATCTGTATACATTTGTAGAAGAAGAGCTAGACCAAATCTCTGTAGTCAGCAAGAAGAAGACTGTTTGTTTGTATCTTCTGCAATTTATCAAGATGAACAACAATTATAATCAAACAAACAAAAACTTTAATCAAACAATTTATCAAGATGAACATCTATATTCCATAACAAACACTAGAAATTAACGTAATTATAAGCAAAATCAGAATATAAATATTAATAATTAACCTATGAACAATTCAAAATATGTTTCCAATATGAACAATTCAAATTCAGAACAATTCAATTATTCAATAGCAATCACAGATTGATAATACACCAACATGTTTCCAACATGTAATTCAAATAAATAATATACAAAAAAAAAAACGCAAACTTCTAATGCAGATTACATCAATTTCAAACCCTAGATAATAATAATAATAATATTATTATAACTGAATCAAAAGTAAAATGTAACAAATTATGTACAGCTTATCTCGAAGCTCAGAGGTATCCTTTGGAGTACCAAGGTTGTTAACTAGCCTCTGGAACGTGGAAACTACCGTATTGATCTGGAAGATTCCAGAAGCAACAGAAGCAATCACAGCTGCGGCGGCGTGGAGAAGAGGAGGAGGAGCGGCGGCTGTGTGGAGGGGAGAATGGAGGAGATGGTGAAGGAGCTAGGATTTTTTTTGGGTGTTTGTGTTTGTGGTATCTGGAAAAAAAAAAAGAATGAAGAAGAGATAAGAAAATCTAGACCTAGATCTAGATCTCCACCAAAAAGATCAAATGCACTAACATTTTTTAATAAATCAATTCGAGAAAACAATCATACTGCAAGAAAAGGTTTTAAAAAAGAAAACAAACATCCCCTAAAGGTGTAAACAACTTCCCGCCAAATTTCAAAGTGAAGTAATTGTTGGTGTGATTAATTATATACTAAGTTACCTCGGGATATCAAGAAGAAACATGTCGGGACCTGGAAATGTAACGTGCTAGCCTTGGAGCTAAAAAAAAATGGTATCGTGCACTTCACATGAATTCAGCTGCAAATTCAAGACATCCTATCCTTTGTATAATATATATTACAACTTCGATGCTATATAATTTCCTTGAAAAAATACAAAACGCTATAAAAGAATCATTCACGCTATGTATAATATATTCTTTTTTACAAAAAAAAAAAATCGAAGAATAGGAATATTTCTTGGGAGTCGTGGTGTAGCTTTGTAAATATGTAATTGGGGTTTGCCGCTAGTTGTGGTTTTTAATGAGGTTTTCCTTTAAAAAAATATTCTTTTTTACAAAAGTTGTAAATCAGCCTATCATAAAGCTAATCAATAGTTTTAAAGCCCAATACATCTGTCATTGTACAATAATTTCCTTTTAACAACAACTAACAATCTTTAAATATTACTATACACATACCTTGCAGGCAAGGCCATGCTGTTTTAGGTCCGATACGTTGTATTTTAATTTTAGTTCGGTTTTGTTTGTTGGGTTTCCCGGTTCCTGCTGACCTCTTGTACTATTTTATGTTTTCGTTGATATATAAAATAGTTGCTGTTTGGAAAAAAAAAGGAAGGCCATACTTGAGAATCCTGACAATTCATTGGCACTAGCGAGTAATAGATGGGCTCATAAAATATAATCACATGCTTTCAAATTCCCAATCCTCCCAACTTTGTTGAACTGTTGAGTTTAAAGTTCATCCCACTTCAAGCCTTCAATCCTACAATCGCACCCTTTTTTCTAAATCGTGAGTTCCCCAGTACTAACCCTTCGTCCCACTTCAAACCTTCAATCGTCAGTCAACCTTTATTATATGTTGCCTCTACTTGCCAGTTTAATTTAATTTGGTTTAAAAGTGTAATTTGAAACAATATTGGGCGCATGGGTTTACTTGGGTAAATGTGCTTGATTGAGTTATAGATTTAATTGTTTAATGACCCTAAACTAAATCAAAAGTTTACAAGTTTAACAAACAAAATGGGCTTTTTAAATTAATTATTATAATCTTTTATCTTAAAAACGTATGTATAAAGTATACATTTTTTCTTTGGACCGTGGGGAGAGGGGTTTTGGACGGTCGCCCACTTTGCACTTCTCCAGGGCTGGCCATTACTTGCAGGATTTGAAGTCTCATCCTCTTGGATAAAAGGGTTGGCACCTTAAAATTATTACTTTTTATAGCAATTTCCATAAATTTCTAGAAAAAAAATGGTAAGACTAATCCAAATTTGAACAGAAAACTTGGAGTACAAGTAGATTATTATTTAAATTATTAGTTAGAAGTTTAAAATTCAAATTAAGTAGTTTGAGTGTAGATCAAATAGGATGCTTTCAAGTGAAGTAATGTACGCCATAAATAGAAGATATAGGAGTTTCTAATCAAAAAGAGTTTGTGACTTTAATTAAAAAAAAAACAAAAAGCCATCGTGGGACGTTGCCCACAATATCGATAGTGTGTTTTCATTATCGGAATTTAAATACCAACTGTTGCCATAACAATTGGTATCAGTCTATCTATCAGAGCCATTGTTCTGAAGTCTGCTCGCTACTACAGTCTTCAATCATGGTGTATAACCGTTGGAATTTGGAGTGAGTGAGTTCCGGAAGCCAGTCAAGATCAAGAACTGGATTAAAGTCATCTAGTGAGAACTGAGAAGTACTAGATTAGTAATTTCTAGTATCTTGAGAAGAAATCATGGCCAAAGCAGGAGTAGGTGGTGGGCCGCAACCACCGTATCATATTGTAGTTCGGTAGAGAGAACCTAACTCAGCCTCGTTAACATGTTTGAAACTCGCAACAACAAATTATGATATGTTCAAGAGTTAATAAGAAGTACAAGGACTAGTTTGTAATATTGTCATAGTTGTATAAGGATTGTTTTGTAATAGGTCAATAATGTAGGGGCACAATTGTAATAGTTGTAATACCATTACATTTCTGTTATATAGTTGGGCGGGATCACAACAGATCCCAAGCTTTGATTTGGTATCATCTTCTTCTTCTGTCAATTCTAAATTGAAGCTATCATTGGTATCAGAGCTATGTCCGATCTGAGCTCCGGTGACCTGCAAATTCCATTGATTCCATCATTGATCGTCCGCTTCGTTCAATTTCTGTGGATTAATCATTGATTCGATTAATTCGCCTTCAATTTCGTCCGTTCATTTCTAATTCATTGAAATCGATTGTTCCGATTTCAATATTTTGATTTAGTATCAATGACGAACACTCGTCAACAAGAAATGGAGAGATTTGAGAAAACCCTAAGGGAGCATGGGCAGTGGATTCAAAATTCACAGTCAATTCATGAAGATAATCAGTCTGCAATAGCTCAATTGAATCTACAATTGCAATCAATGTTTGAAAATTTGAAGAATCAATTGGATGAATTTCAAGGTAGAGCCAATTTGGGGGGAAATAATGTTCAAAATCAGGTTCAAGAACCTCGATTAGCAAGATTGGGCCGTTTGGATTTTCCAAAGTTTAATGGTGAAGATGTTGATGGATGGATATACAAATGTAATCACTTCTTCCTGGTAGATAAGACCCCGGAACAGTTGAAGGTACAATTTGCAATAATAAATTTGGAAGGATTGGCTTTAAGATGGCATCAGGGGTTTGTTGCAAGTCAAAATAGGCCAATAGAAGCGATTCCTTGGGCTGGTTATGTTAGATCTATCACAGCAAGATTTTCTGATAATTTGTGGGAAGATGCAATGGAAGATATCAAAAACTTGCAGCAAACTGGTTCATTAAGTGATTACTGTAATGCTTTTGACAATTTGATGACAAAAGTGGTATTATCCGAAGAATATGCAGCAAGCTTGTTTGTGGGAGGTTTAAAGCCAGAGATAAGGTGTTTAGTCAAGGTTTTTAGACCAAGAACCTTAAGAGAGGCATATGCTATGGCAAAACAGCAGGATAATGTTCATACAACCTTGTTTGGGACCAAGAGGGTATCCACTAACAGTAGCTCCAGCTCTGGGTCTTCTTCAAGTTTTCATTCTGGTAATAAGGGCAGTTTTACACCAAGAAATTCCACTGTAAGTGCTACCAATTTACCCTTGTTTCCTACTCCTCTAAATAAGTCATTAAAAACTGTTAGAAGATTATCCACTAAAGAAGCAGATGAAAAAAGGGATAGGGGAGAGTGTTTCTTTTGTCCTGAAAAATATTCTGTGAATCACAAGTGTAAAAATAGGCAGTTATTTGTTATTGAAATTTTAGATGAGGATAACTGTGAAGGGGATGAGGAACAATTGGAAATAGTGGATATTGAAAGACAGCAGTTAGAAGATAATATACAACCTCATATTTCAATTCATGCTATGAGTGGAATTCCTTCTTATTCCACTATGAGGGTCATAGGTTACATTGGCACTAGGAAACTGCACATCTTGATAGACTCTGGGTCAACTCATAACTTCATTAATGAGAAATTAGCCATAAAGTTGCAGTGCATCACCTGTGCAGTGCCTTCTATGAGGTAACAGTAGCTAATGGTCACCCCATTTGTTGTGGACAAATCTGTAAGAAATTTAAATGGATGATGCAGGGTAGTTGGTTTGAAGCTGACATGTATTTGATTCCTTTGGAAAGTTATGACATGGTCTTAGGTATACAATGGTTATCAGCCTTGGGAGATATTGTGTGGAATTTTAAGAATTTAATCATGGAATTTCAGTTTGATGGTATTAAACAGTTCTTAAAAGGGGTAACCAATAATGGGGTGAGTTTATGTTCTATAGAGAAAATGGATCAAATGTTGGGCCATCCTGATCAATTGATTGAATCTCAAATGTTTAGCCTTCAGTTGTTAGCTGTTGAGGGCCAATCTGTGCATAGTTCTCAGGTGTCTAATGTAATTGTTGACTCCAGGATTGCTGAGTTGTTAAAGCAATTTGAGGATGTTTTTCAAGAGCCTAAATCATTACCTACAACTAGGGATTATGACCATACAATTCTCTTGAAAGATGAGAATAAGGTCATTAATTTGAAGTCTTACAGATATCAGGCTCTTCAAAAAAATGCCATTGAAAAAATGACAAATGAAATGTTGGAAACTGGTGTGATAAGGAATAGTTATAGTTCTTTTGCTGCACCAGTAGTGTTGGTCAAGAAAAAGGATGGCAGTTGGAGGATGTGTGTAGATTACAGACAACTAAATGAAGCCACAATCAAGAATAGTTTTCCAATTCCTTTAATTGATGAGTTGCTTGAAGAGTTACAAGGGGCAACTATATTTTCCAAGTTGGACTTGAGGTCTGGCTATCATCAGGTCAGGATGCATCCAAACGGCATTCATAAAACTGCTTTTAGGACCCATCAGGGCTTATTTGAGTTTTTGGTGATGCCCTTTGGGCTAACCAATGCACCTGCTACCTTTCAATCCCTAATGAATCAGACTTTTAAGAAGTTTTTAAGGAAGTTTGTGTTAGGGGAGCGCTAAAATGAAAATCACCCCCAGTTGTAAGAACCGTGAGAACCACTCTCAACCAATCACAATTAGGGGTATTTTGGTCATTTCCTTCCAAATGTCTAATCTTCCTCTCTCTCATCATTTATTGTAGCAAACTTTTATATATGTCTTATCTCTCCTCTCACTTCTCTCATCTCACCATCATCTCTCACCTCTCTCTATCTCTCTTAAAATCTCATATTCAAATCTAGATCTAGTACACCTTTCAAATATATGCAGATCTGTTCAAGGAATGTTGATCCGTTCGTAAATGATGTTTTCCAGATTCATTGAAATGTTGATTTGTAGATTCCTTGATTCGCTGGATTGTGGATCCGCTGCAACTTGTAGATCCGTTACAAAGTTGGTTCGCGATTAGTCAACTTCCAGATCCGTTCAAGAAACAGATCCTGATCCGTTACAATCGAAAATCAAATTCTGCAGATGGACCTTCTGGGTTCATTCATTCCAAAGTCCCAGATTCGTTCCAACTGAAATCAATAGATCCCTTAGATTTGCAAATGAAACTTATGTGGATCCGTAGATTAGACAATCAGCGGATGAACAATCTTCTTGATTCGTTTCTGAGTTGATCCGTAACTGCTTGATTTCCTGATCTATGATTATTGTTTAATGTTTCTAGATTCGCAGATTATTAGATCTGTTGATTTCTTGATTTGTAGAAAATTATCACAATCAGATTCGTTCCAAACAGTTCCTTGATTCTTCCAGATCAATATCAAGATGTGGATCCGTTCGAAACAATGTAGATTCGTTTAAAATATGCAGATCGTTTGAACTCAAAAAGCAAATAAACAACCTTCAAACATCATGTTTTTCATCGATTTGATCCTTTTGTTACTTTAAATTTGATTTTGAAAATTTGTAGGTTTGTTTAATACTCAATTTCGCATAACAAATTATTATTACGTCAGTTTAGATTTTATTTAGTTAACGCACGCCGAGCTCGAACCAATACTTTAGTGACTTGTTACGTTTGGCATTTTGATAGAAATTTTATAAATTGTGTTTATATTGTTGAAAATTGTTGAGTTTTGAAAAGATAACGACAACTTGAGTTGTCGGCTTATTCCAAAAACAGAGGAAACTTTGTCCGTTTTCTGTAAAAACGTAAAACGTAAATAGTTTAACATAAAACGTAGAACGTAAAAACTTTAACGTAAAACGTAAAAATTTTAACGTAAAACGTATGTGAATATAAGGGTTCAAAATGTCAACGATGGATAAATATATTCTAAAATAGCCCTACAAAATTTTTATACCTTCAAACGAATAAATCATGGATCATACGGAGCCAAATATGAAAGAAAGTGAGAGATTACAAATTACAGGGGTTAAATGTGTCAACATATTTAAAGTATACCTCTGAGTGACCTTTTAGCAAACCCGAAGCTTTGTAACGGTTAATTATGCTCACTAGAATGCACGATAAAAATTTCATAAAGTTTCGTTATCGTATGAGAAAGTTATGATCAAATTCGTGTAAGGAGGGGTTAAAGCATCAACGTTGAAAATTATGACTTTTCGGGTAAACATAAAGTGACCAAGGACTTAACAAAGCAGGTATAAGTCTTGAGGCCCTTATAAGTCAATTTGAAGGGCTCATAATGCAAGAAATAAGGTGGGATGACCTTTCGAAGAGCCAAGATCCAAGATGTAATAATTGAAAAGTTTTAAATCTGACAGCAGGTCTCAGGCGGGCCGCGTAAAGCTTAACAAGACTTTACGCGGGCCTCGTCAGACTCCCAGATACAGAAAAACACAGGCAGCAGCCTGTTCAGCGCAATAACTGACTTAAAACAGATATTTTCACTACATGGACGACCCCTACATGCTTTTAGGCCTTAGGGAACATCTATGGATGATCCATGACCAATGATAGAACTTGTTGTCAATGATCTAGTGAGATTAAAGCACTATACAAAGCCCCATTGTGTACAACTTTGATCATTCACCCACAACTCATCTTCTGATCATCTCTGGAGCTCAAGAGCCTTCTCTAAGCATCTCTGGTCGTGCATTAGACTTTGGTAAGTGCCCTTGATCTTCCTTAATTGAGTTTTACTTAGTTTTTAGCTTAAAAGTCAAACCGTCGTCATTAACGTTTGACTTAGCGATTAATCATTAATGGTTCAGTATTTAGTCGAATCAAAGGTAGTTATAAGTTGGTAATTATGTGGGCAATAAACCCTTAAAAGGACACCCTCTGATTCCCGCTCTAACTAGATCAAATGTTGGGTCAAAGTTGTTTATAAAAAGTCAACAGAAACTTAATTTGCGAATTAACATATAATTAGCAATGTAGAAGGCATGTAACCTATTTTATCACTCATATAACTCAGTAATAAGTGTAAGAACATGTCTAAGCATGTTCGACCCGACAATTTTCTATTTAGACCCGGTTCAGAACCGAAAGTCGCAAAACTTTGACTTCAGTTCTGACCTGATTTAGTATGATTTGGAAATGCCTCAGAGCTTCCTTAGGACCAGGCTACATGATAGTATAACCCTCTGGGGTTGGTTCATTGATTGTCTGATTCGTTTACATACTTCCGTTAATTGCCTAATGTTGACCAATATGCCCTTTTGACAATAAAACAAGAATTTTGAATATGTGAGAGGACAATAATCCTTGTTATAGATTTATAAACATGTCCTTAAAGTTTCATATCAGTTCGAGGTCCAGAATAGGAGTTATGCTAAATAGCGCATTTAAGAAGCTTTTTGTTAATTAAACGGCGCAATTAGCGTAAAGCCTATCTAAACCCAATTTTTGACACCAAACCTTTTACCCACTGATGTAGTATAATATTTTGGGATTTTTAAAGGTTTTTAATTATTTTTAACTTGCTCATAACCTAAGGTTATGGCGATGATTAGGTAAATACCGATTATACCCTTTTCGGTTATAAAATGAGTTCTACATAGTATTTTGACACCAATCCAAATGCTAATGACCTTATATAATAAATGAAGTATTTTGAACTTTATAACATGATCAGAAAACTCAGATTTCCTGTATAACCCGGAAATCACTTAAAATGGCTTTTCACGCGTATTAAACACCTAGTATGGGTTTAAAACTATTTTGTCATATAAGACTTTTCACCAACAGATATAACCTGATAAATTAAGTTGTTTTACTGATTTATTCAGACCCGAATCTCAGAATTTCATTAAATCTCTTTTATAACCTTTAAAATGACCAAAATACCCCTACGGGGCTTAAATTGAGATTAAACTCGTTTTGGGCATAATGGAAGGTATCCTACTGATATCACAACATATTTAAAGCATATTAACTTAGGAAACCTGTAAATGACTCTCATGGTTACCCATCACGCCTCCTGCGCGTTCGGTTCGGTTTATGTAACTAGTTTGCATAAATTAGCCGAAACGGGTCAAACCTTATCGGTTTTATCTCAAAATCTAGAATGTGGCTAGATTACCCATATTATACAAGTCTTCAAACTTGTCAGGTCTAAATCACATTCTATTCCGGTCTTCGCTTAATCACGCGTTCGAACCGTATCTTTCATTAAAACTAACCGGTCTAAGTTTAGGCTTAATTAAAGACCCGTTAGCATTCTAATAGGTTATTATAAACCTTCGTTCTAGAATAGGAGACCCGGTAAAAACTAAACGCACTTGCTAATTGTGATTGATACTTGCAAAGGTAAATACTTTTAACTTATTTTCCCTATACGGGCTTGGGGTATGGTATATAAAATACCTCTTGGTCGGACATTGAATCTTTAATCGAATAGTGGTTAAATCATTTATATGCTCCGTTTTGAAATGTTTTCTTTGCTTAAAGACTTTGGGGGGTTAATGACCATGTCCCGGATATCCTTGGCATCATCTTACTAGATGGCCACGACCTAAGCACGGGGTGTAGGCGTACACCCGTCAGTGCCAAAAATAATAATGTGGTGTGTCTATTGATCTTTAACCCGGTCTACGGATCGGGCTACTGAACGCATAAGGAACATGTAATTCTTTTACAATATTATATATAAATAATTATCCCAAGTTATAAAGAGTTTGTGCCACGTGCATTCAAATAAATTTTATTAAACTTTTCAAAATGAGTCGGTTGAATGTATTTACCAGTGTAAACTGACGTATTTTCCCAAAAAGGTTAAGTGCAGGTACTACACGAACTAGGCTGGCTTTCTCCTAGCGTCCACAATAAGTCTCGCAAGCTTGGATGTCAAAACTGTTGAACAATGTTTCCTATTTATTTTTGATCCACCTGTGGATTACTTTCAACTATTTGTGATACTTGATATTATAATTATTAAAGTTGAAATATATCTATCTTTGCTTCCGCTGTGCATATTAAATATTGTATTGTTTGACTGTAATGTTACCAACCACGTCACGATACTCCCCACCGGGCCCACCGGTAATACGTAGAAATATCTGGGTGTGACAGGTTGGTATCAGAGCCAACGCTGAGTGAATTAAACACTAGCCTTTTGTGTTTAATCTCAGTTACACAATTGCACATTCCTAAAATTTTCGAGTCTAGACAAAGAACTTAGGACAAATCCAAATTTGTTTTTATTTTAACTTTGTCCTTTATATTTCTTGTTGTATCTTTTATTATTTTGACAGGAAAAATGCCACCAAGATTTAGAAGAGGAGGACGAGGAAAGGGGCCAATCACCGCCCCCAATGATCACGAAGCCGGGCCTTCACACCGGCAAACTCCTTCTACCACTACGAGTGCCGATCCTCAGGGAAACAGGAGGAACCTTTTTGAGCCCGCTAGACGGTCTATCTCGTACAGTTCAACACCTCCTTACCGTCACCCTTTTGGGCCGCATTCGGAAGACGAGCCTGATAACCCACAACCTTCATATATACCATTGCAGTGATCCGTTTCGCACCGTTCCTTCGGCGACCCTACTCCTGTTTTTCAGGGCCGGTTCAACCCGGTGAACTATATTCAAGAACCAGTGAGTTTTAACCCATTGGGACCAGAGGACCACTTCTCAGAAGACAATGCAATGGACATGGACGAGGACACAGATCCCGTCGAACCTGCATTAGGGACCCCCAACCACCCTATTGAAGTCTCTGATGGATCATCTTTCCATGGATCACCTTACCATGGTGCAGACAGTTACCAAGCAAGGTTTAATCAACATGAATGGTACTTCACACCTTCTCACCATTCATCGCCCCACCAGCAGCAACAACAGCAGCAGGATCCCTCCGGGGATTCGCGTTTCGTGGCAGTCACGCCACCGCCTCCACCGCCGCCAGTTCATCAAGCACCTCCAGAACCACCAAGACGTAGGAGGACAGGCGCACGAATATCCGTGCGAGGAGGATATTTTCACTTTAGCACCCCTCATTACTCGAGTGGCAGTCACTATCCGCCACTGCATGAAGACCCACAATTGGGCGGGCCTTCAAACCCAACTGCAGAGGTGAATTCTGCACCAGCTGCACCACCACCGCCACCAATGGGTTTTGGTAACCCGATTCCTACCTACGCCGGTTCAACGGCATACAATCCATTTGAACAACCGGGCCACACTCATTATAACTATGCTGAAGCCGACCCGTACCTAGTAGCGGCAAACTACAACGCCCTACATCCGGAAGGACCGTATGGAGCTCCTTGGGGAGTGGGATATCCATCTCATGGGTATCAAATACCTGCCCGACCTCCGATTCGGCAGCAGTCGCAGCCACCATGATTTTCCCCACCGGAACAGGAAGAAATCCTCCACAGGTTAAACCGGGTGGAAAGAGATTTTGAAGAAGAACGTAGGAACAACAGAGGATTCCTCAAAGGCCTGGCAAGCTTGTTGAAGGGGAAGAAGAAGAGGGATCATTAAATCCCTATATGTATTGTTGTATTTCCTATTTCAATCAAGTCCCTGCGTGGACATTTATCTGTGTATTTAGTCCCTGCGTGGACTTGTCTTTTTAGTCCCTGTGTGGACATCTATTCTAGTATTTGGTCCCTGCGTGGACTTGTATTTTAATTTAACCTCTGTGTGGGTAATTTTTCTATTAAAAGTCCCGTTTAGGGCAATGTGTAATCCTTTTAATAACTAATGGAATGGTAAGTTTATAATTTACATTTTTGCCGTTATATGCATAAATACATTATATATGAAATAAATAATTCAAAATCATTCCTTTTAAAATAATCTGCCTATCAAATATTAAATAAGAATCTCAAAGGTATAACCTTGCTTACATATCTTTATAAGACTTGGCCAAGATGGTAAGACCTGTTTAAAAGATTCGGACCCCTGTTAACATCTGAAATCATGTTAACGCTCCTGGCAGACGTGATTCGTTAAAATCACACACGTCATTCTTATATAAGGATTCTTCAAAAGATTCCTAACCCAAATTAATGATCTATAAATCATGGGTTTAAATCATCAATTAAGATGATCATATTTTGACCATACATTGGTAATATAGTGCCTATGGGCCATACTCATTGTCATATAAGACAAAAGACAGTAGTAGTCTACGACTCCCTGTCAGAAAAAGGTAAAGAACTATGTTCAAACCTTCATGCCTTGATTCTCTGAAATCATGGCTTATGATTTAAAAATGTCCTTGTGACTAGGCCTTTTGTGCTAATAATACTGTTATTAATTGATAATTAGGATAAATTATAATAAAAATCCTAAATAAATGTGAGTAACAAATTAACCAAATGTGGTCTATGTTTACCATGGTTAATAAATTGCCATAATAGACAATTCCATAATAAACTCCCAAATAAATTATTGTCATATCTTATGCAACAGTTCAAGATACAATGGCTGACTCAGATGAAATCAACAGTCACCCACGGGAGAATCAGAACGATGCCCGGATTAATATAGCGGGTGCTGAACTGCAAGAGTTAATAGACAACGCTGTTACAAAAGCAATAGAGTGGCAGTATAATGAATATAGCGGGACTCGAAGTAGGACCCTATCTGCACCGCACTCGAAACCTAAGACTCATTCTGAGGCTCACAGCAAGCCACCCTCCAAGAAGGAAGAGCCCAAGAAAGGTGATGATGATCGTCACTCTTCAAATCAGCAAAGTGTCCCATCTCAAAGGATCGTGCTGAATCAAGGACCCCGTGATAAGGGTTGCTCCTATAAATACTTTGTTTCATGCAAACCCAGGGATTTCACTGGGGAAAAAGGGGCTATAGACTGCATGACATGGTTGGACGAGATGGACACAATGGTTGATATCAGCGGGTGCGCTGAGAAGGATGTGGTAAAGTTTGTGTCTCAATCGTTCAAAGGTGAGGCCTTAGCCTGGTGGAGATCGTTGATTCAAGCTACCGGGAAGGTTCCATTGTACAATATGACATGGGAACAATTTGGTTCCCTCATCAAGGAGAACTACTGCCCTCAGCATGAGGTAGAAAAGATTGAGTCGGATATTCTGTCATTGGTAATGAGAAATCTGGATTGCCAAGCTTACCTCACGAGCTTTAATACAATGTCAAGGTTGGTTCCTTACCTGGTGACCCCGGAACCCAAAATAATAGCTCGTTTCATTGGGGGTTTAGCCCCAGAGATAAAGGCAAGTGTAAAAGCCTCCCGACCAGCTACCTTTAGGTCTGTAGATGATATATCCTTGTCCCTCACACTGGACGCGGTCAGACAGAGATCGCTGAGGAACACGGATGCCGAGAAAAGGAAGCGTGATGATGACAATTCACGACGGTCAGATAAGAAGCACAGAGGAAACAATTACCACAAGAAGGGATTTGGTTCTAAGAAGGATAGGCATCAATCTGGAGATAAGCCCAAGTGTAAGATTTGTCAGAAGCACCACTTTGGGAGGTGCAGACTTGAGTCGAAATCCCAGTCTCAGCTGAGGCCATGTGGGATTTGAAAATCTTCAGAGCATAAGACCCTAGAGTGCAAAAAGCTGAAGGACGCAACGTGCTACAGTTGCAACGAAAAAGGGCACATTAAGACAAATTGCCCAAAATATGCAAAGAAAGCTGATGAAGGAAAGAAGACCAATGCTAGGGTCTTCAGGATGGATGCAAAGGAAGCCGTGCAGGACGACAACGTGATCACAGGTACCTTCCTTATAAATGATGTCTATGCAAGAGTATTTTTTTATTCAGGCGCTGATAAGTCTTTCGTAGATAATAAGTTTTGTGAACTGTTGAAATTGCCTGTTAAAACCTTAAGTGTGAAATATGAGGTGGAATTAGCAGATGGAACCTTAGAAACCGCCTTGACCATATTAGATGGATGTTTCATATCCATTAAGAACCACTCTTTTCCTTTGTCCCTACTTCCTTTGAAGTTAGCCGGTTTCGATATAGTTTTGGGTATGGACTGGTTATCTCATAACCAGGCCCAAATTGTCTGCAATAAGAAGCAAGTGGTGATCAAGACTCCGTCTGGTGAGTCACTTACCATTCAGGGAGATACCCGGTATGGACTGCCTGAGCAAGTGACTATGCTCAAGGCCTCTAGGTGTTTAAAGAAGGGTTGTGTCATCTACATGGCACAAGTGACTATTGATGAGCCGAAGCCTAAGGTTGAGGACATCCCTGTCATTTCTGAATATCCGGAAGTTTTTCCTGAAGAACTACCTGGTTTACCACCAGATAGACAAGTAGAATTCAGAATTGACATCATCCCTGGAGCAGCACCTGTTGCTAGAGCGCCTTATAGGTTGGCACCAACAGAGATGAAGGAATTGAGGACACAACTAGATGAATTGCTAGCCAAGGGTTTCATTAGACCTAGTTCGTCTCCTTGGGGAGCACCAATCTTATTTGTCAAGGAGAAGGATGGATCGATGCGTCTATGCATCGATTACCGCGAGCTTAATAAGGTCACTATCAAGAATAGGTATCCATTGCCCAGGATCGACGATCTGTTCGATCAACTCCAAGGGGCAAGTTACTTCTCTAAGATTGACTTAAGGTCAGGCTATCATCAACTGAAGGTTAAAGATGAAGATGTGCACAAGACTGCATTTAGGACTCGTTATGGTCATTACGAGTTCCTAGTGATGCCTTTTGGGCTCACTAATGCACCAGCGGCATTCATGGATCTCATGAACCGTGTCTGCAAACCATACTTGGACAAATTTGTTATCGTCTTCATTGACGACATTCTGATTTATTCAAAGAATTAGGCCGACCATGAGAAACATCTTCGATGTATTCTTTCATTACTTCAGCAGGAGAAGCTCTATGCCAAGTTTTCAAAGTGTGAATTCTAGCTTCGAGAAGTCCAATTCCTTGGACATGTGGTTAGTGAGCGTGGTATCCAAGTGGATCCCGCTAAGGTTGAAGCTGTCATGAACTGGCAAGAGCCGAAGATGCCCACAGAAATCCGCAGTTTCTTGGGATTGGCAGGATACTACAGGCGCTTTATTGAAAATTTTTCAAGGATTGCTGCACCCCTAACTTCTTTGACTAGGAAGAAAGTAAAGTTCGATTGGGGTCCTAAACAGCAAGAATCCTTCGATATTCTCAAGCAGAAGTTGAGCAATGCTCCTGTGTTGACACTGCCAGATGGGATAGAAGAATTTGTGGTATATTGTGATGCATCACACACTGGGATGGGATGTGTGCTTATGCAAAAACGCAAGGTTATTGCCTATGCTTCACGTCAGTTAAAGGTGCATGAAAAGAATTACACCACCCACGACCTGGAGTTGGGTGCCGTTGTATTTTCTCTGAAGCTATGGAGGCACTATTTATATGGTATCAAGTGTGTGATCTATTCTGATCACAAGAGCCTCCAGCACCTGTTTAACCAAAAGGATTTGAACATGAGACAACGACGTTGGATGGAAACTTTGTATGATTATGACTGTGAGATCAGATACCATCCTGGCAAGGCGAATGTAGTCGCCGATGCCTTGAGTCGAAAGGAAAGGGTGAAACCCATCCGAATCAATGCCAAGAGCATTGAGATAAAGAACAGTTTGAATGAAAGGTTGTTAGCCGCACAGAAGGAAGCTGTGTTGGAAGCTAACTATCCTAATGAAAAGCTAGGAGTAACTGAAGAACAGTTATCCTATGGCAAGGACGGAATTTTGCGGTTAAATGGACGAATATGGGATCCAATTTATGGGGGACTTCGAGATGTTATCCTCCAGGAAGCCCACAGTTCAAAATACTCCGTTCATCCTGGAGCTGATAAGATGTACCAGGATCTAAAGGCAAACTATTGGTGGATAGGCTTGAAGAAGTCTGTAGCTGCCTATGTAGCTAAATGTTTGACGTGTGCGCAAGTCAAACCAGAACATCAAAAACCGTCAGGTTTGCTACAACAGCCTGAATTTCCCACGTGGAAGTGGGAAATGGTGATGATGGATTTCATCACCAAGTTGCCAAAGACAAGGAAAGGAAATGATACTATATGGGTGATCGTAGACAGACTGACTAAGTCCGCACATTTCCTACCCATTAAGGAGACCTATAGCTCCGACATGTTAGCCCAATTGTACGTAGATAAGATTGTATCTCTACATGGCGTACCAATGTCTATTATCTCTGACAGAGATACTAGATACACGTCACATTTTTGGAAAAGTTTCCAACAATCTTTGGGCACGCGCTTAAATTTCAGTACGGCTTACCATCCTCAGACGGACGGACAGAGTGAGCGTACAATCCAAACGCTGGAAGACATGCTTCGTGCGTGTGTGATCGACTTAGGTGGTAGTTGGGATAACCACCTACCATTAATCGAGTTCTCATATAACAATAGCTACCATACCAGCATTAAGGCTGCGCCTTTCGAGGCCTTATACGGTAGAAAGTGCAGAACGCCCGTTTGTTGGGCGGAAGTTGGAGATGTCCAACTGACAGGACCAGAGATAGTCTTTGAAACGATGGACAATATTGTCCAGATTCGTGATCTCCTGAAAGCTGCCAGGGATAGGCAGAAAAGCTACGCAGATTTAAAGCGTAAACCTTTTAACTTCGAGGTAGGTGACAAAGTACTGCTTAAAGTATCACCCTGGAAGGGAGTGATGCGATTTGGTAAGAAAGGCAAGTTAAGCCCGAGATACATAGGACCATTCGAGGTCATCGAACGTGTCGGATCAGTTGCCTATAAGTTAAACTTACCTGAAGAGCTCAGTGGTATTCACAATGTATTCCACATCTGCAATCTGAAGAAGTGTTTCCCTGATGAATCACTAGTCATACCACATACAGATGTGCACATAGAAGAGAGCTTGAAGTTTGTTGAAAACCCTGTGTCGATCGAGGATCGACTGGTTAAGAAGCTTCGAAGGAAGCATGTGCCGATAGTAAAGGTTAAATGGGATGCCCGTAGAGGTCCCGAATACACTTGGGAGGTAGAATCCACAATGAAAGAAAAGTACCCTCATTTGTTTTAGTAAATCTCGAGGTCAAGATTTCTTTTAAGGGGGTGAGGATGTAACACCTCGAAAATTCACGTCCTATAATGTATTGACACGTGTCATAAGCTTGAACGTGTGAAAGAATACCCTAAAGGGACTAAAGTTGACAAACATGGAAAGTATGTGAATATAAGGGTTCAAAATGTCAACGATGGATAAATATATTCTAAAATAGCCCTACAAAATGTTTATACCTTCAAACGAATAAATCATGGATCATACAGAGCCAAATATGAAAGAAAGTGAGAGATTACAAACTACAGGGGTTAAATGTGTCAACATGTTTAAATTATACCTCTGAGTGACCTTTTAGCAAACCCGAAGCTTTGTAACGGTTAATTATGCTCACTAGAATGCATGATAAAAATTTCATAAAGTTTCGTTATCGTATGAGAAAGTTATGATCAAATTCGTGTAAGGAGGGGTTAAAGCGTCAACGTTGAAAATTATGACTTTTCGGGTAAACATAAAGTGACCAAGGACTTAACAAAGCAGGTATAAGTCTTGAGGCCCTTATAAGTCAATTTGAAGGGCTCATAATGCAAGAAATAAGGTGGGATGACCTTTCGAAGAGCCAAGAGCCAAGATGTAATAATTGAAAAGTTTTAAATCTGACAGCAGGTCTCAGGCGGGCCGCGTCAGACTCCCAGATACAGAAAAACACAGGCAGCAGCCTGTTCAGCGCAATAACCGACTTAAAACAGATATTTTCACTACATGGGCGACCCCTACATGCTTTTAGGCCTTAGGGAACATCTGTGGATGATCCATGACCAATGATAGACCTTGTTGTCAATGATCTAGTGAGATTAAAGCACTATATAAAGCCCCATTGTGTACAACTTTGATCATTCACCCACAACTCATCTTCTGATCATCTCTGGAGCTCAAGAGCCTTCTCTAAGCATCTCTGGTCGTGCATTAGACTTTGGTAAGTGCCCTTGATCTTCCTTAATTGAGTTTTACTTAGTTTTTAGCTTAAAAGTCAAACCGTCGTAATTAACGTTTGACTTAGCGATTAATCATTAATGGTTCAGTATTTAGTCGAATCAAAGGTAGTTATAAGTTGGTAATTATGTGGGCAATAAATCCTTAAAAGGACACCCTCTGATTCCCGCTCTAACTAGATCAAATGTCGGGTCAAAGTTGTTTATAAAAAGTCAACAGAAACTTAATTTGCGAATTAACATGTAATTAGCAATGTAGAAGGCATGTAACCTATTTTATCACTCATATAACTCAGTAATAAGTGTAAGAACATGTATAAGCATGTTCGACCCGACAATTTTCTATTTAGACCCGGTTCGGAACCGAAAGTCCCAAAACTTTGACTTTTGCATTGACTTCAGTTCTGACCCGATTTAGTATGATTTGGAAATGCCTCAGAGCTTCCTTAGGACCAGGCTACATGATAGTATAACCCTATGGGGTTGGTTCATTGATTGTCCGATTCGTTTACATACTTCCGTTAATTGCCTAATGTTGACCAATATGCCATTTTAACCATAAAACGAGAATTTTGAATATGTGAGAGGACAATAATCCTTGTTACAGATTTATAAACATGTCCTTAAAGTTTCATATCAGTTCGAGGTCCAGAATAAGAGTTATGCTAAATAGCGCATTTAAGAAGTTTTTTGTTAATTAAACGGCGCAATTAGCGTAAAGCCTATCTAAACCCATTTTTTACACCAAACCTTTTACCCACTGATGTATTATAATATTTTGGGATTTTTAAAGGTTTTTAATTTATTTTAACCTGCTCATAACCTAAGGTTATAGCGATGATTCGGTAAATACCGATTATACCCTTTTCGGTTATAAAATGAGTTCTACATAGTATTTTGACACCAATCCAAATGCTACTGACCTTATATAATAAATGAACTATTTTGAACTTTATAACCTGATCAGAAAACTCAGATTTCCTGTATAACCCGGAAATCACTTAAAATGGCTTTTCACGCGTATTAAACACCTAGTATGGGTTTAAAACTATTTTGTCATATAAGACTTATCACCAACATATATAACCTGATAAATTAAGTTATTGATGTATTATAATATTTTGGGATTTTTAAAGGTTTTTAATTTATTTTAACCTGCTCATAACCTAAGGTTATAGCGATGATTCGGTAAATACCGATTATACCCTTTTCGGTTATAAAATGAGTTCTACATAGTATTTTGACACCAATCCAAATGCTACTGACCTTATATAATAAATGAACTATTTTGAACTTTATAACCTGATCAGAAAACTCAGATTTCCTGTATAACCCGGAAATCACTTAAAATGGCTTTTCACGCGTATTAAACACCTAGTATGGGTTTAAAACTATTTTGTCATATAAGACTTATCACCAACAGATATAACCTGATAAATTAAGTTATTTTACTGATTTATTCAGACCTGAATCTCAGAATTTCATTAAATCTCTTTTATAACCTTTAAAATGACCAAAATACCCCTACGGGGCTTAAATTGAGATTAAACTCGTTTTGGGCATAATGGAAGGTATCCTACTGATATCACAACATATTTAAGGCATATTAACTTAGGAAACCTGTAAATGACTCTCATGGTTACCCGTCACGCCTCTTGCGCGTTCGGTTCGGTTTATGTAACTAGTTTGCATAAATTAGCTGAAACGGGTCAAACCTTATCGGTTTTATCTCAAAATCCAGAATGTGGCTAGATTACCCATATTATACAAGTCTTCAAACTTGTCCGGTCTAAATCACATTCTATTCTGGTCTTCGCTTAATCACGCGTTCGAACCGTATCTTTCATTAAAACTAACCGGTCTAAGTTTAGGCTTAATTAAAGACCCGTTAGGATTCTAATAGGTTATTATAAACCATCATTCTAGAATAGGAGGCCCAGTAAAAGCTACACGCACTTGCTAATTGTGATTGATACTTGCAAAGGTAAATACTTTTAACTTATTTTCCCTATACGGGCTTGGGGTATGGTATATAAAATGCCTCTTGGTCGGACATTGAATCTTTAATCGAATAGTGGTTAAATCATTGATATGCTCCGTTTTGAAATGTTTTGTTTGCTTAAAGCCTTTGGGGGTTAATGACCATGTCCCGGATATCCTTGGCATCATCTTACGAGATGGCCATGACCTAAGCACGGGGTGTAGGCGTACACCCGTCAGTGCCAAAAATAATAATGTGGTGTGTCTATTGATCTTTAACCTGGTCTACGGATCGGGCTACTGAACGCATAAGGAACATGTAATTCTTTTACAAGATTATATATAAATAATTATCCCAAGTTATAAAGAGTTTGTGCCACGTGCATTCAAATCAATTTTATTAAACTTTTCAAAATGAGTCGGTTGAATGTATTTACCAGTGTAAACTGACGTATTTTCCCAAAAAGGTTAAGTGCAGGTACTACGCGAACTAGGCTGGCTTTCTCCTAGTGTCCACAATAAGTCTCGCAAGCTTGGATGTCAAAACTGTTGAACAATGTTTCCTATTTATTTTTGATCCACCTGTGGATTACTTTCAACTATTTGTGAAACTTGATATTACAATTATTAAAGTTGAAATATATCTATCTTTGCTTCCGCTGTGCATATTAAATATTGTGTTGTTTGACTGCAATGTTACCAACCACGTCACGATACTCCCCACCGGGCCCACCGGTAATACGTGGAAATATCTGGGTGTGACAGGTTCTCTCGGTTCTTACAACTGGGGGTGGTTTTCATTTTAGCGATCCCCTACCAATATAATCATATAAATAAACAAAATAGAATATTCAAATTTAAATTTTTCAATTTCGTATTACGGATTTTTAACGAAAATGGGACAGAGTTTCCTCTGTTTTTGGAATAACCCGACAATCAAAGTGTCGATAATTTTTATCCAGATTCAACAATTTTCAACAACTCAATAATATTATCAATCTATAAAATATCTCGTTAAATATATCATAACGTAATAGAATCGGGTCTAGCTCGGTCACGTAAACTAGCTAAAATCTAAACTATAAAACTTTAAATTGTCGCGTCGTTTAAAAGTTACCGGATCTCGTGAGTTGACTGCTGACTTTGACCGACTGACTTCATGGACTGAGTTGACCAGTTGACCGAGTCAACCATGTTGACTCGCATTGACTGAGTTGACCGAGTTAACTCGGTTGACCGAGTTGACCCGCACCACATCTGAAGTAGACCAATCTGATCGAACCGAACCCGATCTGAGCCGAGACCCGAAATTCTGACCGTTGACCCGAACCGTTGACTTCTGTTGACCGAAGTTAACCAAACCAATTCTGAACCAATCTCGAGCTCAGACGATCCGAGACCCGAACCGGAACCGAGTCGAACCCGAAATCCGAACAGACAATCATGATCAGTATCATCCTCACCTAGACTTTTAGAAACAAAAGATGAAAGGAACGAGATCTTACCGGTGGATTTTGCCGGATAAAGACATGGACCGCCGGTCCAAGACACAACCCACTGGACTGAGACACAACCCACTGGTTCGAGATGCCGACCGCCTCTGCCGTCGCTCACCACCGCCATCGGTTCTCTCTCTCATCGCCTCTCTCTCTCGTCTACCCCTTTCTCTCTCCCTTTCTTCTCAGCTCTCTCTCTCTTTCTTGGTCGTCATCGGATCTCAGCACCGACATCACCAAGAAATCCCACCACCGCCACCGTTGAGGAAATCTTGTGAAGATCTTGTGGCTTCCATCTTTTGAGACACAATCTCTTGTAGAGATTTGTATAGATTTTGCAAGATTTTATAAGATCTTGAAGAGATTTTATAAGATTTGTAGAGATTTGGTAATATTTTGTAGAGATCTTATAAGATATAATATATTTTGTGCAGGTTTAGGCTTGTGGGTTTTGGGCTTGGGCCCAGGGCCCACAAGCCCATCTCATGTATAAGTGGCCCGTAATTCCTACGAGACCCGATATCGCAACCCAAACTCCATAAGTGTCGAAAGAATAAATTTTTTAAAATTAAAAGGCGTATAATAGTGGCGTTGTCAGTATTTTGTACGGTATCAGTTCGTTGTCGTTTAATATTCCGCAGATTCCACGCGAATCTTCATACGCGTACTGTAAAGTCGGATAAACGTTCCAAGGCACTCCAAAGGCCTAATTAAGTTAATTTACGCTGTAAACACTATTTATTATTGTCCTAATCGCCTGTTAATCATGTAATTAAGGGCCGTAAATCTCCGGTTGTCACACTGCCGACCACCACCTGCGTAAACCACCACTAAATCGAAACCCACCACCATCCACAGCCATCTGCTAACCACCACTTGCATAAACCCACCACCAAATCTAAATGCACATTTAGTTAAAAATCGAAACCCACCTCTAGTGATACTAGCCAGCAAACAGAAAACCCAACCCCAAATTGAAAAGCAGACAAACATAACCCCAAATCGGAACCCACCAAAAGTGAAACCCTCCTTTCATTTGCAAATCTGTACAAGAAATCCATAAAATCCATGAAACCATATCCAGAAAAACCCTCCTTTCGTATTCTCGTGTTATCAGCAAGTCACAAGATCTATTCATTTTTTCTCCTCATCTCTCTCATCGAATCGATTTGGAACCGGAAATTGCGGTGGTAACCGACCGGAGGGTGGTGATTGATACGGGTCAGAGATGGCGGTGGTGGTAGCCGGTGAGCGGTGGTGGTCAACGTGGTGTGTCCAGGTGGTGGTCGGTGTGGTGTGTTCGATGAGTTAGGGTTCCGACATAACCAGCGGCAACGACATCTGTATTTGCGTGCACCGACTTGAGATGGTGGTGGAAGGATGCGGTGGTGATGTATGGTGGTGCCTACAGTGAATTTGGGTTCTAGGGTTTGGGAGTAGAATGTGCAAACAAGGAGAATGTGTAGACAAGTGTTTATAATTGTTATTTATTGTTTATTATTATATTAATTAAGAACATATATTAATCATAAATTCCCTTACTTTTATTCTTAAAATTACTAAAATGTCCTTCTAGTAAACAAACATTATGGATGGAGTTAAGGCCATAGAGCAAAATGGAAAAAAAACGTAGTACTATTAGAGTAAAATGACTATTTTTAAAGGATTTGATCAAAACCATTAAAACGACCAAACCACAATGAACAAAACGAAAGTTTACTCTTACTTTTAACGCAAAATTATTTGTTTTTTTTTCCTTTTAACCCCAAAACTTTTCATCTTTACTTTTAACCAAAAACTATTTGATTTTTTTTTTTACTTTTAACCCAATTTTTTTTTTCATCTTTTGTAGTTTAACCTCATAACTTTTTTACTTTTAACTTTGGTTCTCTATAGTTTTCATTTCTCAAAATTTTCGAAAAAAATTTATATGTTTTTACGTCGTCTAATTTCCCGTTTGACAGGTTCATCGTAACCCGTAGGTCCTAGATCGGCTTAGTTATTCTTTTATATCTTTTAAGCTTCGGTTTAGTTTCTTCGTATTAACACGCCGCAACTTCAGTGTTGGTGGTCACTGACAGTAGTGTGGCATTGGGGTTTGCCCCCGGCGTAACGCAAGGGTGCTTAATACTAGTTATACTTAATTAAAATTAAAATTAAAGTAAATTACAAGGACTATAATGCAAATAACCTAAACATCTCATCATTCTTCTAACTTTAAAAACCAAAATTAAAATATACCTTAAACCTAAAGGACTAAAACGTCATTTTCAAAAATCTCTTCATTGGCAACAAACCTTGATCTCTGAGCTTCAAATCCATTTTAATGGCGGACGAACCATTGATCCCTCCACCTCCTCCAATCGCTGCCGCGACAATTAGGGGGTGTTTGGGATTCCTTCTCAAAATGACTTATTAACTTATTTAAGTCAAAAGTGAGAAGTTAGAAATTCTAACTTCTTAAAAATGACTTCTCAAACACACAAAACTCTCTAAAATAAGCTAATCCAAACACTTAAACTTTTATAAGTCATAAGTTGCTCCAAAATAAACTAACCCAAACACCCCCTTAGGCCAGCAACAAAACAAGATATTATGAAGAGATTTGATTCCGCAGGTTCAGATCTGAAATCGCATCTCTCTTTCTCTTTCAGTTCTGAAATCGCCATTTAGGCCACCACCTTCATCCAGACCCATTTTTTTCTCAGATCTGAAATCGCAAATCTTCCGTCGCCGGAGATGGTCGGAACGACCAGAAATAGGTCGGAACTCCCATCCGGTCCCATTCCCCCCCCCCCCCCCCTCTCTATATATAGGGTTTGAGTTTTCTGGCCGAAACTCTCATCCGGTCCCATCTTACAGCGGCCGGACATGTCTAGTTCAAATCCAGATCCAGAACCTGTCTTAGAATTTAGAGGAATTATTACTCACAGGTGCGGTGTCTTAAAATTCTAAAACATACCTACCTTAACGGAGTGAAGGTGTAGCAATTAGCAAATATAAAAGTATTAAAATTGGACTCTTGTAAGGCTTCTGAGATTCTGGTCTCCACCTTTTTTTCATTCCAATTCAAATAGTGATATAGATTTATATCTATTTTCACAGTATGTAAGGGTTAAATCTCGATAATTTGTTTGGTGTTTCCATTTCACAAAGGGGTGGGTGGTGGTGGTTTCAGAAGGTGGGGGCAGTGGGTGGTGGTTGAGAGTGGTAAGTTGTGATTGCTGGTGGTAAAGGGGTGGGTGGTGATGGTGGTGGAGTGGTAGAGAGTACTTATTTATTATTTTTTTAATCTTTTATTTTTAAAGTTTTTTTTAATAAAATGGTTAGTTATTTACGTTATTTACATAATTAGTCCTTGAAAGATGAAATGACAAAATTGCCCTCTTGTGCAAGGCACATGACCAAAGTTAACATAAAAAATTAACTAAGTTAGGGCAAAAGGACAAAACGTGTAACATTTGAAAACAATAAGTACAAAACTCATCAATTTTAAAGATAAAGGACACCACCTGCAATTTGATGTAAAGATAAAGGACAAAACTTGTAATTTACTCTTAAAATTAAAATTCGGTAAGCACTTTCTTTTTTATTTCATGTATTTACTTTTCTTTTATGAGTTTTCTTCATTCAGTTACCTTATGTCGAACCACAGCGGCCGGACATCAATATGCGGATCCTTCCTCTCCCATATCATCCGACGCTTAACATCTTCAGCTTTGGTGTAGCGAAACAACCAGCTTGAAACATTGTGGCATCGTAGAAGAGAAACAACCAGCTAGTTGTCTTGCACATCCGTTGTGTTACTTCTATGAGTTCAAAGTCTTTTTTACAAAGTACTGTGTAATATCGTTCATCTCGATGCCTCACAACCGGCTTGAAACATTGTGACATCGTAGAAGCGAAACAACCGGCTTGAAACATTGTGGCATCATAGAAGCGAAACAACCAGCTAGTTGTCTTGCACTTCCGTTGTGTTACTTTTGTAATAGTAAAAGTTTCTGTTGTGTCTTTTCATTTACAACAAAGTGTTTTTAAATATACAAAGAGAGGCACAAATCAAAGAGAAAATATATCTTGACAAAAAAACAATTTAATGGAGAAAATATGAAATGATTTTGGCTTTGATATAGGCTTCAATTTAGGTGGCTATTACCCCTTCAAGCGAACAGGTAAGGGTCCAACACAAAGCTTCGTTCGGAATCTTTCAAAAAGCGGTCGCGGTAAACTTTTTGTGAAGATGTCGGCTACCTGGAGCGTGGTAGGTACAAATTTGGTACATAGACGACCGGCAGAGACCAATTCTCTAACAAAATGGTAGTCAATATAAGAGAGGACAAATTTAACTTGTCTTTTCCAAAGAAGGTAATTTGTAGAGGAAAGCTTGATGGTTATGAGATGGAGAAGAGTATGGAGTGGTGTGGTTTTTGGATCTGCAGAGGAAGGAGAGTTGGAAGTAGATCCTGTCATGGTGGTTTTTGATAAGGAGGAAGAAGATGATCGAAGGGTGGATGCATGGTATCAGTCTAGGGATCGTAAAACCTAGCATCCACCCTTCGATCATCTTCTTCCACCCTATCAAAAACCACCATGACAGGATCTACTTCCAACTCTCCTTCCTCTGCAGATCCAAAAACCACACCACCCCATACTTTTCTCCATCTCATAACCATCAAGCTTTCCTCTACAAATTACCTTCTTTGGAAGAGATAAGTTGAATATGTCCTCTCTTATCTCAGCCTCCTTAGCCATATTAATGGCTCCTCTATCGCTCTTTCTGAGACGGTTACCACCGGTGAACAAACAACCCCCAATCTGTAACACCCTTACTGTTATAAAAGGGTTTTTGTACTAATAACGACAATTAAATGTGTACTTACAAATACACATACATATAAAATACGGGTTTACTAAAACTTTTACAGTTTAAAAATAGTACAACATAATGTAATTGAGTTCGCCGTTTAAAAGTTACGACGTAACGCCGTGCGGAAGCTTTAATCTCGTGTGTTCGGTTCTTCGTTGAGCTTGATCTTCATCCGAGAATCACTTGACATTCACCTACGACCAATACCAACATAAAAGTTAGCTTTGGTAGATAAATAACATGTTTAAACAAGTCATATGGGTCAAAACAACAAAATTCAACAATTTTCGTAATTTAGGGCGCCGTCGTACGCTAAGGGGCGTCGCGCTACGCCTAGCCCTATTTTTGACAGAATGATCATTTGGCTGATGCTGCAGATGCCCAACTCAATTTTTATCCAACTTAAAAACTTATAATTGCCATAACTTTTGTTCTACTTATCCGATTTGCATGATTCTTTTTCCTACGCGACCGTAATTTAATTCTCCATCTCATGGAGTAAAAACCCGACATCTGAAATCACAAAATTTTAGATTTCAAGCTCTCGGCTTGAAATTCAATTTTGACACTTTTTGACCCGTTTGTGTATTGATCAAACAAACTTGTTGGTTACCTTTAAAATGTCATGCAAATCACGTTATACTAGTTTACTAGTATTCAAGGTTCAAATTACGGGTTCTTATGCCTTCTTTACCCGTTTTTACTTGAAATCTTATTTTGACCCGTTAAGGGTATTTATGCACTTTTAAGCTTAATTTACGCTCGTTCCTTGTATGCAACGTAAGTCCACCCATTTATATTGAATAGTCTTCCACCACAATTATAATTGTGGTGGATTTAACGTACTTAAATACTTATTCCGAATTCTATCCCTCAGATATGTCATTTTACGGCAAGGCGCACTTTAAGGCGTTTAACCCTAGAAAGTTTATGCCTACAACTTTTATATGCATCTAAGGGTTGCAAGGTCATAATATAAGTTTCTAAACAACCTCTAAGGGTCGTTTTTCCAGTTGACCCATCAAGGGCTTTTTGGTCGATTTTAGTCCTTCAACTTGCGATGAAGGACTTTCACTAAATACTTGACCAATCATTGCACTTTTAACTGTAAGACTATATATGCGTACCTGGCCCGGGTCAACAAATAGACCCGATTTATACCTCGCTTTAATTATCACATATTCTATGGTGACGCAATTATCCGAATTGCTAATCGCTCCTGTTAACATAAGACTTGACAACCACATTAATCGATATTGTCAAATGGTGTTATCACCACCATTCGACCCGTTTGGCCTATACGACCAAACATTTACATATGTAGCAAAACATGGTTATTAATTACCAATTTGCCCATCCGACCCATTGCGGATTTTTCTTTCATTAGATCCTTTTTTTTTTTACTTATTTAGCACATTTTGGCTTATGCCATGGGTATCCTTTTTGCTTCGGTTGTTACATTTTTCGCATATATGGTTTATAAAATAAACACGGGCCCTACATAAAGGGTGTAAGTTTTACTTACCTTGCATCCGGTTGTACTCTTTTTCCGCGTTTTCGGTCCGTTTGACCCGCTTCTTTCCCGAGCCTCCGTCTGGCTTGTCAAGAGTCAAACTATAATTATTATTCACAAGGTGGTTAGATTAGTCATTCAAGATCATGACCTTCACACCTTGTGAATCTTTTACCACTTCTTAATGAACTTTATCATAGGTCGGTTTGACTTTTAAAAGTCAAATCACCAATTTACAAATATAGATGCACTAACAAGTTCACATGACTCGATTTAGGTACATTATCAACCACTTAGTGAGCATCATCTTTTGAGATGCCATATCAACTAACATGTTATCTAATTCATACCTTAAATAACCATAAATCAACATGTAATTTTAGTCATTGTATGCACATATACACTTTGACCATCATAACCATGGGTTTAACTCTTGTGTCAAAACCCACTTCTAATCACTTATGAACTCTTAACAAAATCTCTAATTTGTTCAAGTAGTTCATTCATACGAGTTAGTATGATGTTTATAAACACCAATAGAACATCAATTTCATCAAATCAACAAAACCCACTTAGCTCATACTTGGTTAGTTGATTAATCACTAGTTTATGGCACAATTCTACAAGTTTGCATCTAGGGTTTGTTTCTAGACTTGTACTCACACCAATATCACTATAACATTCAACATTCATACAAGAATTTCGTTCATGCATGTTTATCACAAATTCGAAATATCACTAAACGTCAAAATTCAACATACCTTGTGATCCCCAAGCTTGGTGATCACGATTTTATTAAAAGCCCTAAATTTTAGCTTGATTTCTCTTTTGATTTGAGCAATTCTTTGTAGTTTAGGGTTCAAGAGAAGAACCCCTCTTTGGCTTCTGAAAAAGTCTACCAGACACACCTTCTTGTGTGTGTTTTTGGTCTAAAATTTAGTTTTATTAAAAGGACTTTCACCTTTACCCATTTTAGTCCCTCTAGTTTCAATTTTGTAAAAAAAACACTAGTTCATGCATTCTTTATTGTTTTAAAACAATTTAATTAACTAGGTTAATCATTCCTAGTTACTCAGTGGGTTCAAGGAGTTATAACTCGTTCTATTTTAAGCCCCGTTAACTCGGGCTTCGTATAACTTTGTTTTCTCAACCCATTTATTCTCCTTTTTATTAGTTATTAGGCTTATTTGTTTAATCCTAAAAATTTCCGGGTTAATCTTTACCGCTAAAGGTATTTTACCCGCTCTTTAGTATTAACGGGGTTTAATTACCAAACCCGTTTTCGGGGTGTTACAAGTCTACCCCCTTAAAGAGGTTTCATCCCCGAAACCTTATTTACGTAGTTCATCGGTTTAATCAAACGAACCTAGTTTCGTTTTCAAGGCACCCGTTTCTTTTGGTCAAAAGTTTTCATTTTTATTTTGACGCGTATGTTTTTCGGGTGTAAGGCCTCGTGGGCCGTTACTTTCAGCTTGTATCTATTATCTTTATTGATTATTTATTTTGGCGCTTAGACTTGTTAGTCACCGGTTACCTTATACCCCGTCGCTCGGGTATATCCACTTTGCCTTCACGAGGCCTTCAATCTTTTATCATCCCCATTTCTTAGTTCACGCTATAACGTGGTTAACTTCCATATTACTTTTCTTAACCGTGATCGTATCACGTCATGTTTAAATTTGTATAATCCTTTTATTATCGAAAATCTTCTTTTTGAACGTGTCTTCATGCACCCATTCTTTTTGTGCTATCTAATTCCTCTCATAATATTTACATTTGTTAAAACGTTATTTCTTACTAAAACTGCATTTTAGTTCAACGTTTTCTCTTTAACTCATGTCAATTCCAAGGAATTTACGTCCAAGGATTTATCCCCTTCCGTTGTCATTTCGGTAATGACTTCACCCCCTTTTTTCGTGACGTAACACAATTTAAATAATTGTGAATTCTTTTGTCATTTAAGCCTGTTTAAATGTTTTTGTGAAATTCTTCACTTTTGTCAACCAGACCTTTCACAATCTCTTCTCTTTAACCCATTCAATTAACTTAGCGAAACTGATGCGTATTCTAGTGTTATATTTTTTAGGTGTATATTTTAAGCCCCTTTAACACTTTTTAGTCAAGTTTTAAATTTATAAAACACGATATTTACTAACACTAGACACACATATGGGCAAGTGCACCCATCGTGAGCGTAGTATAGTGTTGGTAAGATACCGAGGTCGTCCAAGGACACAAGAGCTTTTAGTACCGGTTTATCCTCAACGTCTAATCAAAATAAAAAGTTTAGAAAAATGTTTTAAACTAAGAAAAATAAAAACTAACTAAAATGCTGAAAATAAAAATAAAAAGAAAACAGATAGACAAGATGAATCACTTGGTTCCGACTCGTATCTAGTGTAACCTTTGATTATTTCCGCACTTTTGCACATAATTAAGAGATTATCTTAGTTATTGTAGTAGGCCCCTCTTTTGAAGGTGACGTTACCCTCACCCCAGTAATTTGAGTCAGCAAGGATACACTCCTAAAAGGGTGGATTATTGGAAGATAATTAATTAAGTTATTAATGCAGTATTATGGTAGGCCCCTCTTTTGGAGGTGACGTTACCCTCGACTAAGTAGTCTGAGTCAGCAGGGATACAGTCCTAAATAGCCGGGTTATAGTATTAATAGTAGTTAACTTATGAGGGGATCAAAGAGTTTGGACCCCCGCCATCCAATACCGTGAAGTATTGAAGGAGGTCCTACTAAATTTGACCCAGGTCCATTGCAGGACCTCTAAACGCTGAACAATGGCAAGACCTTTACCAAACCGTTCCCTTAACCCCCGACCAGGTAGCCAACATACCTCCATATAGACCGTGGAGATATGAATGGTGAAAATCTTTTATTTTATATAGACAGTAAAATAATTTCAAGACACCGCGGACAAACGATAAGGAAAGATCACCTTCAACATAAGCAACTAGTTATTAAAGTCATTAATACGAAACCAAATAAAAAGTGCAAAAGATTAGAAATAAAAAGTATTACACTAGACACTTTGTCTTCACCAAGTGAAGTAAGAGACCTAGGCAAACATGGCCTTGATTGTCAAGAACTCTTACGATCAATCTTGGATCCCGAGACGACTCACACACTCTACGATGGACAATGGATGATGGTGGTGGATGATGGTGTTATGGTGGTGGTGGGTGGTGGGTGAAGTGTGAGAGAGGTGGTGTGCCAAGGGATGGTTTGAGCTTGATCCAAGCACTTCTATTTATAGGCTGAACAGAAGCTCGGGCATGGCCCCGTGTCCAGTGGGCACGGCCCCGTGTCCACATCCTTCTCTTTCTTCATTTAATGCAGCTTTGTCTTATTAGTTGACCACGCCCCCGTGTCCGCTGAGCACGACCCCGTGGTGCAGAAGAATCTTTGTACTATGCAGATTTGCTGGATTGTGCGAATCTTAGAGTTGACCACGGCCCCGTGTCCACTGAGCATGGCCCCGTGGTGGGCAATAGAAGCTTCTACCACTTTGTCTTTTCTACTGACACTTGGGCACGCCCCCGTGCTGGCTGAGCACGGGGCGTGTTCAGGCCTCTGATCTCTTGTTTTGCTTGGGAAGATGCTGTAGTGGGGTCGGGCATGTCACGTTTTGTTCCTTTTCTTGTATTTATGTTAGATTTTGATGTCTTTTTGCTTCTTTTGTTAATTTGAGCTCATTTAATCCTGAAAATACAAAAGGAAGACAAAAGCACACTTTTTCCAACATTAGTACTAAAAAATGGTTAGTTTTATGCCTCATTTGATGAAATTTATATGTTATATTTTGAACACATCAAATACCCCCACACTTGAATCTTTGCTTGTCCTCAAGCAAAACTCTTTAATATGTGGCTATTTACACTCCCAAATGGAATGGGTAGAAAAGAAAGTTTTGGGCTTGTCGTAGAGTGTCGGGATTTCTAAGATTCTTTATTCAATTTTATTTTTATTTATTTACAATCCTATTCGTCATGATTTATTTAAAACTTTTCATAAGATAAATTACTTATTAGGGCATAACATGCCTTTGTAAAATTCTATTTATATACAAGTTCACATACCTCACGGGGATCACTCAACACTCGCCCGAAAATGTATTTTTGTGGATCACTCGAGAGCGTCATGAAACTTACTTCTACCATAGGCTTGCCAAGCAATCAATCCTCCTCCTTTTTAACTTATATACCTTTGTAAATATCAAGAGGACTTTTTGGGTAAAGGGTTAGGCTTGGGTTAAAGGTAGGTGGTTGGGTTGGTGGTTAGTGGTTAGTATAAAAGGGCGAAAAGCGTAACAAGTGTCGGTTGTCGTATGACTTTCTATTTTTGTAACTTTTATTTTGATGAAGCTATTTATTCAAACAAAGTTATTTTTGATGAACTTGTTTGTTTATTTTCTTTTGCTTCATCATCAAAATATTATTATTATTATTATTATTATTTTTTTTTTTTTGAAAAGTCATATGAAGAACCGAACTTGTTACTAAAACAAAGGGTTAAAAAATGAAAAAGGTTTTGGTGGGTAAAAAGGGGTGTTTGGTTTGGGTTATGAAATGAAAAGGTTTAGGCTCAAAGGGGCTAACTAGGGGGATTTTGGGTAGGTGGTAAAAAAAAAAAGAAAAATAATGGTGTAGAAATAAAAAGGGTTAGTCCTAATGCCTCCATCATTTACTTACTCGGGTTTAAGTTGGTAAGGACCGGGAATGTATCGTCGTGGCAAGTTCTAGAGTCATAAGAACCAAGCGGCTATTCACACAAGAAACGAAAATGAGCATTTAGTCAAATGATATGTAAGTGTTTGCTCAATAAAGGCTCAAAACTCACTTTTGTGGGAATGGGTTTTTATGTGATCAAGTATATATAATTAAATTTTAGCTAAGCTTGTCATGCCTTTTCATAATTTTCTTATGTTGGTTCTTTTTATCACGACGCTATCGGTTGTAAATTTTTAAAAATATAACCTTTTTAAGAACTTGAATTTCCCGAGTTAAACCTAGACAAGTAAAAAATGAAAAATTTTTTTGAAAAAATTTGGGGTGATTAGCGGTTCCAATAGAGTTTTGTTTAAGGCTTGTATTTAGGACTTGCAAGATTCAAGGTTTTAGCATCCCCCCCACACTTAAATTACACATTGTCCTCAATGTGTCCCAAAAATAAGTTTTTAGGTTGATTGAATGTGTAAAAATTGTGAAAAGCAAAAATTTTGTGTTACTGGTTACCTGGACACGACCCCGTGTTGAATGAACACGACCCCGTGTTCAGGTGCCAGTAACGAAAACTTACAGAAGGTGAACACGGGGGCGTGTTGAGTGGACACGACCCCGTGTCTGTCAAGGTATGTAGAATTTAAACAAACAGCAGGTTCAGGGGAATGGGCACGGGGGCGTGTCGGATGGACACGGCCCCGTGTGGACAGTCTGCAAAGTTGAAAAACAGGTTTCTGTCGTCGGTTTTCCTGTCCCGGCTTTAGTAGTACTAAAGTTTAGCACTCTAAGCCTCGTATGTACCTGCTTAATCAATAAACACCATACCATACCATAGCAAACATCCTACTTTTACCAAAGTTAACATCCATGTCATAGTTAAAAGGAAAATAAATGCGGAAAATAAAAGAAGTTAGGGAAAGTAAATTGTTCAACACTTGGCACGCAGGCCATCAATTGTTCAAGATTAAAAGGGTTAACCTGGGGAGTCATCAACCAACCGCTTCCTCCTCCGCTCCTCTCGCCTACTCCATAGCATCGTCATCGTCATCATCCCCTCCATGGCGTGCAATGTGGTCTCGTATATATCCAACATCGTCTTGGATATCGGATATGTTTCTTTCTATAGCTCCGACCCGTTGGTAGGTGTTGCTCGCCATGTTGTAAGCGTTCCGAGTGCACATAAGGTTTTCCTGCAACAAATCATGCAAACTTTGAAAGTTAGGAAAACCGCCTCCCGAGGAGGATGATTGGCCCGGATCACCATGGGGTTGGTATTGGTATTGATGATGTTGCGGAGCTTGGAGGACAAGCGCTTCTTGCGGGTTCCATGCATGACCTTGCATCCTTTGAAAGCTCACCATCCCGTCTTCCGCCTCATAAATCAGGTTCATTGAGCGGCATATGTGTATATCCACCATACCCGACCATGGGCTCCTCTCAAATGACCTTGGTATGTGGGCGAAGTGCCTGAAGAGACGGTACACCCATCCCCCAAAGAAAATAGGAGTCGGTGCACTAGCAAGGCGGTTGTGATGCATGTTTCGGAGCATGAGGAACGGAACATCGAGCGGCCTGCGGTTGTGGATGCAGTGGAGGACAACCAAATCTCTTAACCCAACGACGCCACTACTGTCATGCCTTTGGCTAAGAGAGTAGCCGAGGAGCCTATGAATGTATCTGTATAGCGGATCCCTCAACTTTGTACTCTTAGTGCTGCTCGGATTGTAGTACCCCTCTCCAATCTGAGCCCACATGGCTTGGCGTTCGTTCTCACCTATCTCTCTCATCCCTCCAGTATTTTCTTCGTTTCCCGCATCCTCTTCCGCGTACAACCCTACAATCGATCCAAACTGATCCATGGAGATCGAATACCTCATTCCGCCACATCGGAATGATACCCCGTCATTGTCGAACGGGTCACACCTTGAGTTGAATGTGAAAGTGCTATAGAATTCCAACGTGCATTCGTGGACGGAACGGGGTCGAATTGTTAGGGCGACTCTGAGTGGTCCCGTTACAATGTTGTTGAAACGGTCAATTTGATTCACCAAGGTTAGCAAGTCCGTGCATGCTTGCCTCGGGTGTCCCTCTGGCCTTGTTTGAAGTATCTCGTATCGAGCTCTAGCATCGAGCTCATTGGCGTTGAATCTTGTGAACTTCCTAGCCATCTGAAAGAATACACCAAAAGTTAGCGCGAAACAGAAATATTTTCGGACAAAAATTGCAAACAGTGGGCTGGACACGACCCCGTGTTCAGCGGACACGGCCCCGTGTCCAGGCGTCTGTTACTCAAAAATTTCATTTTTCAACCCGGTTTCGAAAACTTGAAAATTTTTGGTCCAATAGGTGCGGTTTCCCCCGAAAATGAAACCCTAAGTGCCGTTTTTCCCAAAATGTCCCGTTACCCTATCAATTTTATCTTTTTCGATTCAAGAACAAGGGTTTGGGGTTTTTGTGAGAAATCGGGTGAATCTATGAACAATACAAGTGTATTTACCTCCCATAACACTAATCTAACTAAATGCAAACAGATCTAAACAAAAATTTGAGGTTCGATCCGGATGAACATCAAGAACCCTAGATTTTTCCCCAAATTTTTGGTGTTTTAACTACATGCAAGTAACTAATCTAACTACTAAGAGTGATAGAGTCATACCTTGATGTTGTTAGAGAGATAGGAGACGTTGAAATTCTGCGAAAAATCGCCTGGAACCAGAGCTTTTTCGGGGAAACGGGGCGTGTGGAATTAAGTAACTGTTTTGAAAAAAGGGGATTTATCCCGACTGCAGCGCGGACACGGCCTCGTGTCCAGCAGACACGGCCCCGTGTCCAGCGGACACGGCCTCATGCCGAGCAAGGTTTTGAAAAATATTTTTTTAAGTGCTCGTGTGAGTGCCCTTTTTTTCCCATAAGCTTTGGTTAGAAAACTTACCGCTTTATTTGTTGTCTCAATCGTTCGTAACTTACCAGGCATGATGTTTTATTCTTCCACCGTTTGAAGCGAAATCTCTTCTTCTTCATCCTCAATGAATCCTTGATAGAGTTTCAGCCGTTGGCCATTGACTTTAAATGGAGGCCCATTTCGAGATTTAATTTCTACTGCACCGTGTGGGAAAATATGGGTGATGGAAAAAGGTCCTGACCACCTAGACTTTAATTTACCAGGGAACAATCGAAGTCGTGAATTAAACAAAAGAACTAGATCTCCTACCCGAAATTCATTAGGTTTAATATGTTTGTCATGCAAATTTTTCATTCTTTCCTTATAAATTTCGGAGTTTGAGTATGCATAATTCCTAAGCTCGTCTAATTCATTTAATTGACAAAATCGATTTTTACCAGCAAATTCTAAATCTAAGTTTACATTTTTTATTGCCCAGTAGGCTTTGTGTGCAATTTCTACTGGCAAGTGACAACTTTTTCCATAGACTAGCTTATACGGGGTTGTACCTATTGTTGTTTTATAAGCAGTTCGAAAAGCCCATAAAGCATCGTCTAATTTATCTGCCCATTCCTTTTTATTTAACCCTACAGTTTTTTCGAGTATTCGTTTTAAACCTCTATTAGTCACTTCGGCTTGTCCGTTTGTTTGAGGGTGATATGTTGTTGAGACCCGGTGATAGACCCCATATCTTGTTAAAAAAATTTCGAGTTGATGGTTGCAAAAATGGGTACCTCTATCACTTATTAATGCTTTAGGTGTGCCAAAACGAGAGAATAATTTTTTCAGAAATCTTACCACAACTCTTCCATCATTTGTTGGAAGTGCCTCGGCCTCGGCCCATTTAGACAAATAGTCTACTGCCACAAGTATATATTTGTTTCCTTTTGATGGTGGGAAAGGTCCCATAAAGTCAAGTCCCCACACATCAAAAATTTCACAAACAAGAATGCCATTTTGTGGCATCTCGTTTTTGGAAAAAATATTACCTGTTCTTTGGCAAGCATCACATGTCTTGACAAGACTTTGGGCGTCTTTGTAAATGGTCGGCCAATAAAATCCTGAATCAAATACCTTTCGTGCGGTACTGGTGGCACCATGATGCCCTCCGTATGGACCTTCATGACAATGGCGGAGAATTCTTCGTGCTTCACTACCATGTACGCATCGTCGGACGAGTTGGTCGGCACACATTTTGAAAAGATATGGATCTTCCCAAAAATAGTGTTTCACATTGGCAAAGAATTTCTTTCTTTGATAATGTGACCATCCTTTTGTGACTATACCGCTAGCTAGGTAGTTAGCATAGTCGGCGTACCATGGTTCTTCCTTATATTCCACCATTTCCAGGGACTCAGTTGGAAATTTTTCGTTGATTTGCTCGTCCCTGGTTGCCTCTAAAGCTGGGTCTTCTAAGTGCGAAAGATGATCTGCTGCGGTATTTTCTGCTCCTCTTTTGTCTCTGATTTCGATATCAAATTCTTGGAGGAGTAGAATCCACCTAATCAAACGTGGTTTTGCGTCCTTCTTTTTGAAGAGATATCGAATGGCTGCATGATCTGTATAGACTATAGTTTTAGAAAGAATAAGATAAGAACGAAATTTATCAAAAGCAAATACCACAGCTAGTAATTCTTTTTCAGTTGTTGTGTAATTTTCTTGTGCATCATTAAGTGTTTTACTAGCATAATAAATTGGGTGGAAATACTTTTCTTTTCTTTGTCCCAAGACAGCTCCAACTGCAAAGTCACTAGCATCACACATGATTTCGAATGGAAATTTCCAATCAGGTGCTATCATGATAGGTGCATTGACTAACATCTCTTTTAAGGTTAGAAATGCTTGGTTGCAATCCTTGTCAAAGATGAAAGGGGCATCTTTTTCAAGTAATTTCGTTAGAGGCCTTGAGATTTTTGAAAAGTCTTTGATAAACCGTCTATAAAATCCGGCATGCCCTAGGAAACTTCTGATAGCTCTTACGGAGGATGGAGGTGGTAATCTAGAAATGGTATCTATTTTGGCTCGATCCACCTCCATTCCTTCGCTTGAGATCTTGTGACCGAGCACTATTCCCTCCGTTACCATGAAATGGCATTTTTCCCAATTAAGGGCGAGGTTAGTTTCCTCACATCGGGATAGCATTCGTTCAAGGTTATCGAGGCATTGGTCGTATGAATCCCCAAAGATAGAAAAGTCGTCCATGAAGACTTCCATTGTCTTTTCTATCATATCATAGAAAATGGCTACCATGCAACGTTGGAATGTTGCTGGGGCATTACATAGACCAAACGGCATGCGTCGATAAGCAAAAGTTCCATAGGGACATGTGAAAGTGGTCTTTTCTTGGTCTTCGGGTGCTATCGGGATTTGTAAGTAACCTGAAAAACCATCCAAGAAACAATAAAATTTATGACCGGATAATCTTTCTAACATTTGATCAATGAAGGGCAAAGGAAAGTGATCTTTTCTTGTTGCTTCATTTAATCGTCTATAATCTATACATACTCTCCATCCTGTGACGGTTCTCGTTGGTATTAATTCATTCTTTTCGTTAGTTATTACCGTCATACCTCCTTTCTTTGGAACTACTTGGACGGGACTCACCCAAAATCGGAGATAGGATAGATAAGTCCGGCGTCAAGTAGTTTGATGACTTCGTTTTTAACCACTTCTTGAACATTTGGATTCACTCGACGCTGTGGTTGTATAACCGATTTGCAGTCATCATTCATCAAAATTTTGTGTGTGCACATAGAAGGACTAATTCCTTTTATGTCTACAAGTTTCCAAGCTATTGCATTTTTATGTTTTTTCAAAAGACTAATTAATTTTTCTTTTCCTAAGCCATCTAATTTAGACGAAATAATTACAGGTAAATTACCCTCTTTGTCTAGAAAAGCATATTCCAAACCTTTTGAAAGTTCTTTGAGCTCAAGTGGTGGGTCTTTAGGAGACTCCTTATTTGGTTGCTCATTTCGATCAAGAACTTTAAAAGTTTGTTCTATGGCGACCTCTTCTTCAACAAAGTGGTCAATCTCTTCACTTGTATCGGGTGGTTCATCTTCATCTTCAATTAGGGGGTCATTATTGCCGAATGGATATTTCATTGACCGTTCGAGATCGACACTTCTTTTAAATGCCCCTAATTGAAGAGGTAGATTGTTGAACTTCCGGTTTTTCAAAGCTTCGTGTGTTTTTACAAAGGGTCGTCCCAACATTAGAGGAGCGTCATCAAGGATGACAAAGTCGGTTGGGATTACCATTTGATTTGTTTGAACCAAGACATCCTCAACTATACCGATTGATTTTATTACTTTCCGATTGGATAGAAAAATGGGTATTTGAAGTGGAGAAAAATCACTAATACATAATTTTTCGAAAATGTAGTTAGGCATTATGTTAACACAAAGATCTTTATCGATTGTGACATTACTAATAAACGAATTTTGAAAGAAACATGGAACCGGTGTAATGTTAATTTCAAATGGGTCTTCTTTTATTAGCGAATTTTGATCATTAGTTAACTTAACACTTACCATTTCGTCAATTTTAGTGTTAGTGTTTAACTCTTTTAAAAACTTAGCATGAGTGGGTACTAAACAATGATTTTCAAAAGAAGGTGACAAGAGATTAATTTCTTCAAAATTAGACTCTTCTTGAATTTTAGCGTTTTCGGACTCACCTTTTTCGTTGTTTAACTCATGTGTCGCTTTTTCACTTATTTGTTCTTCCATTTTTACACTTTTAGTTATCTCTTCCTTTTTTTAATTCTTCTCTTGCGCGGGACTCCTCTTCCCTTGCGCGAGATTCTTTTATACAACGATCGATAACTCTAATGTGTTCTAATATCCTCTCGGTTACTTCGGTTATAGAAAAAGAATCGGAATTTTCTAAGCTTGAATCCGGTTGTTCGACCCTTTGTTCCTCATAATACCCATATGAAGTCGATGGTTCGCACCATTGTTCTTCATTGTAAGCATATGATGGATAAGGTTCATAATTTTGTTCTTCATAATACTCATATGAGGTGGGTTGTTCACGCTATGGTTCCGCATAATAAGCATATGAAGGTGGTGGCTCATATCTTGGTTCCTCAAAGTATGAGTATGAAGGCTCATACCTTGGTTCATCAAAATATGAGTATGAGGGAGGAGGTTCATACCTTTGGTCTTCATAGGATGTCTATGAAGTTGATGGCTCGTACCTGGGCTCCTCATAGTAGGTGTATGAATTGGATGGTTGATATGAGCGATTATATTGAACCGAGCGTGAGTTACGACAATTAGTGCAATAATTACCCCTATAATCATCCTCCTCATAGGTGTAGTTGTAACCTCCTGAGTATTGATCCATAAGAATCACTCAGCAGACCACAACCAAGTCTCGAGATCAGAAAACAAAAATAAAAACGGAAACAGAGGCTGGACACGGCCCCGTGTTCAGTGGACACGACCCCGTGTTCAGGATCTGTATCTGGGCGTTTTAATTAAATTTACTGATTTCGTTGAGCACGGGGCGTGTTCAGTGAGCACGGCCCGTGTTCAAGCTTCTGTTACTGGGTGTTTTTGAAAAATCTGCAGCACGGCCCCGTGTTCAGTGAACACGGCCCCGTGTACAGGCTATTGTAAATGCAAATCTAAACTAAAATGCAGAAAAAGTGCACGCGTTTAAAAAGGTTTTGAAAAACTGATTAGGCCGTCGATTTTAAGCTTTCTTAATATCCTTGTGTCCCCGGCAACGGCGCCAAAAACTTGATGCGTATTCTAGTGTTATATTTTTTAGGTGTATATTTTAAGCCCCTTTAACACTTTTTAGTCAAGTTTTAAATTTATAAAACACGATATTTACTAACACTAGACACACATATGGGCAAGTGCACCCATCGTGAGCGTAGTATAGTGTTGGTAAGATACCGAGGTCGTCCAAGGACACAAGAGCTTTTAGTACCGGTTTATCCTCAACGTCTAATCAAAATAAAAAGTTTAGAAAAATGTTTTAAACTAAGAAAAATAAAAACTAACTAAAATGCTGAAAATAAAAATAAAAAGAAAACAGATAGACAAGATGAATCACTTGGTTCTGACTCGTATCTAGTGTAACCTTTGATTATTTCTGCACTTTTGCACATAATTAAGAGATTATCTTAGTTATTGTAGTAGGCCCCTCTTTTGAAGGTGACGTTACCCTCACCCCAGTAGTTTGAGTCAGCAAGGATACAATCCTAAAATGGTGGATTATTGGAAGATAATTAATTAAGTTATTAATGCAGTATTATGGTAGGCCCCTCTTTTGGAGGTGACGTTACCCTCGACTAAGTAGTCTGAGTCAGCGGGGATACAGTCCTAAATAGGCGGGTTATAGTATTAATAGTAGTTAACTTATGAGGGGATCAAAGAGTTTGGACCCCCGCCATCCAATACCGTGAAGTATTGAAGGAGGTCCTACTAAATTTGACCCAGGTCCATTGCAGGACCTCTAAACGCTGAACAATGGCAAGACCTTTACCAAACCGTTCCCTTAACCCCCGACCAGGTAGCCAACATACCTCCATATAGACCGTGGAGATATGAATGGTGAAAATCTTTTATTTTATATAGACAGTAAAATAATTTCAAGACACCACGGACAAACGATAAGGAAAGATCACCTTCAACATAAGCAACTAGTTATTAAAGTCATTAATACGAAACCAAATAAAAAGTGCAAAAGATTAGAAATAAAAAGTATTACACTAGACACTTTGTCTTCACCAAGTGATGTAAGAGACTTAGGCAAACATGGCCTTGATTGTCAAGAACTCTTACGATCAATCTTGGATCCCGAGACGACTCACACACTCTACGATGGACAATGGATGATGGTGGTGGATGATGGTGTTATGGTGGTGGTGGGTGGTGGGTGAAGTGTGAGAGAGGTGGTGTGCCAAGGGATGGTTTGAGCTTGAGCCAAGCACTTCTATTTATAGGCTGAACAGAAGCTCGGGCACGGCCCCGTGTCCACATCCTTCTCTTTCTTCATTTAATGCAGCTTTGTCTTATTAGTTGACCACGCCCCCGTGTCCGCTGAGCACGACCCCGTGGTGCAGAAGAATCTTTGTACTATGCAGATTTGCTGGATTATGCGAATCTTAGAGTTGACCACGGCCCCGTGTCCGCTGAGCACGGCCCCGTGGTGGGCAATAGAAGCTTCTACCACTTTGTCTTTTCTGCTGACACTTGGGCACGCCCCCGTGCTGGCTGAGCACGGGGCGTGTTCAGGCCTCTGATCTCTTGTTTTGCTTGGGAAGATGCTGTAGTGGGGTCGGGCATGTCACGTTTTGTTCCTTTTCTTGTATTTATGTTAGATTTTGATGTCTTTTTGCTTCTTTTGTTAATTTGAGCTCATTTAATCCTGAAAATACAAAAGGAAGACAAAAGCACACTTTTTCCAACATTAGTACTAAAAAAGGGTTAGTTTTATGCCTCATTTGATGAAATTTATATGTTACATTTTGAACACATCAGAAACCCATCGCTTTTATACTAACTTTAACTCCCGTTATTATTTTAGGAGGGGAGTTACAACCAGTTTTCTTGTTTTACGTTATTGACCCGTAGGTTCTTTCACATAGCCTCACAGGCTTTTTCCTTAGGTTTCCACCTTCTAAGGTAAAACCCTATCAGTTTGTTTCCTTCTATTCGTGACCCGAGGGTCTTTTTGGTCCCGTATACTTAATCATTAATTATAATCCCATAGGTTATGATGATCCCGTAGATCATCTTCTTCTATTCGAGTCTTTATTCAACTATATATATATATGTATGTATATATATGGCGTCAAGACACCCCTTTTTATGTTTAGAATTATTTACTTTTGCTTTTGTATTTCATTTGACCTTGACCGTAGTCTAAGGCTACTTTTGTTTTCTTTCAAATTATTCATCCGACTCTATGACTTCTTCCGTCATTTACACGTCGGTTTGTTCTTACGCTTACCATTACCCGGTTCTTACCTATACTTTCTTACGACCCGTTGCCCAGGTTCTTTATCTTAATGTTTTTAACATTCTTGTTTTGCTAATTTGCATTTTTCCTATCTATATTACCAAGCTTTATTCTTAATTTAACTCGTTTGACTTGTTCGTGTGAAATTTCATCACTTGTGAACGTCAAACTTCGTTCTTTATTCGACCCGTTCAACTTTAAAATAGTTGAACGTAATTATCAAAATTTCTATTTGCAAATTCTCATCGTCCTTTAGTCATGACTCATAATCCGAGTCTTTTGACTTTCTATTTCGCGTTCCCGTCTCTTGGTTCACGCATACTTTCAAAATCCTACCCATCCATCAGGTATCTTTACCGTAATCATTATCAAGTAACCATTCTTATATGGTTTTAGACGTCATTTTAATTTATTTTGTCGTCTTAACGAAATCCATCGCTTTTATTCAATCAAGTCCTTTATTCTTTATTTAATTTGTTTGACTTGTCCATGTGAATTTCATCACTGGTGACAGTCAAACTTTTATCCCTATGCCTTAGCATTCCTATTGGTCGGTCGGTATTTTCTTTTACTTGATCTTTGTCTCTTCTCTCGGGCTCTTTATTCTAACGTAATACGCTCCCATCATCCGACTTGCGTTTACGTTTACTATCAAACATCTTACTTGTTTGACTCATTTGGGTACCTTTTTAATTCGTCCCATTCCCCCCGTTCTTACTACATCGGACGTAAATGTGTCTACTATAATAAGTTCATGGTATCATATGCCACTACTTACTTAGCCAGAGTAAACGATTAACACATGACATATATGACGTTTTTATAGTTTTCACGTCACGCCCTATGTAAGTAGCGCCTCTATTTATTTCATATCTCTGATTTCATTTAGTAAAACTTTATTTAATTGCAACACAACAATCATTAGTTTTACTAGTTTTACATTTGAACATATAAAATGTTTTTTTCTTTCCTATCGAACTATTATATAATCACATTTGTTAATGTGATCGCTACTTTTCTCAATAGCATTATATTGAGAGTTTTCCACTTGGATAACTACCCCCTGTCCAAGTTTCCATATGAACTAATCATATTATTTCTTTGTAATTCATTATCGTGAATAACACATATTTCTATTAAACTTCTCTTAGAAACATCATCCTGAATAGATATTTGATGCGTGTGTGGTGTATTATATTTTTATATATATTTTTAGCCCTTTTTAACCACTTTAGTCAAGTTTTAAATTTATAAAACACGATATTTACTAACACCAAACACACATATGGGCAAGTGCACCCATCGTGAGCGTAGTATAGTGTTGGTAAGATACCGAGGTCGTCCAAGGACACAAGAGCTTTTAATACCGGTTTATCCTCAACGTCTAATCAAATAAAAATTTTAGAAAAAGGTTTTAAACTAGAAAAATAAAAACTAAAATGCTGAAAATAAAAATAAAATAAAAACAGATAGACAAGATGAATCACTTGGATCCGACTCGCCTTTAGTGTAACCTTTGATTATTTCCGCACTTTTGCACTTTTTAAGAGATTATCTTAGTTATTGTAGTAGGCCCCTCTTTTGAAGGTGACGTTACCCTCAACCTAGTAGTTTGAGTCAGCAAGGATACAATCCTAAAGGGTTGGATTATTGAAAGATAATTAATTAAGTTATTAATGCGTAATGTGGTAGGCCCCTCTTTTGAAGGTGACGCTACTCTCGGCTAAGTAGTCTAAGTCAGCAGGGATACAATCCTAAATAGCCGGGTTAATATATTAACAGTAGTTTACATATGAGGGGATCAAGAAATTCGGACCCCCGCCATCCAATACTAGTGGGTATTGAAGGAGATCCTACTAAGCTTGACCCAGGTCCTTGCAGGATCTATACACTGAACAAGGCAAGACTCTTACCAAACCATTCCCTTAACCCCCGACCAGGTAGCCAACATATCTCCATATAGACCGTGGAGATATGAATGGTGTAAATCTTTTATTTTATATAGACAGTAAAATAATGCCAAGTCACCACGGACAAATGATAAGGAAGACTCACCTTCAACATAAGAAACTAGTTATTAAAGTCATTAATACATAACCAAATAAAAAGTGCGAAAATATTAAAAATAAAAAGTATTACACTAAATGCTTGTCTTCACCAAGTGATGTAAGAGACTTAGGAAAACATGGCCTTTGATTGTCAAGAACTCTTACGATCAATCTTGGATCCCGAGACTACTACACACACTCTATGATGGATGATGGATGATGGTGGTGGATGATGGTGTTGTGGTGGTGGTGGAGTGTGGGTGAAGTGTGAGAGAGGTGGTTTGCCAAGGGATGGTTTACAAGTGAGCCAAGAACCCCTATTTATAGCTTGCACAGAAGCCCGGACACGGCCCCGTGTCCATTGGGCACGGCCCCATGTCCACCATCGTCTCTTTCTTCATTAATTGCAGTTTGTCTGCATTAGTTGACCACGTCCCCGTGTCCATTGGGCACGACCCCGTGTGCAGAAGCGTATCTATACTATCAAGATTTCCCAAGATTATGCGAATCTTAGAGTTGACCACGGCCCCGTGTCCGCTGGGCACGCCCCCATGGTGGGTGATAGAAGCTTCTACAACTTTGTCTTTTCTGCAGACACTTGGGCATGCCCCCGTGTTCATTGAGCACGGGGCGTGTTTAGGCTTCTGTTCTCTTGTTTTTGCTTGGGAGGATGTTGTCTAGGGGTCGGGCATGCCACGTTTATTCCTTTTCTTGTATTTATGTTAGATTTAGCTGCCTTTTTGCTTCTTTTGTTCATTTGAGCTCATTTAATCCTGAAAATACAAAAGGAAGACAAAAGCACACGTTTTCCAACATTAGTACTAAAAAAGGGTTAGTTTTATGCCACAATTGATGTAACTTATATGTTGCATTTTGCACACATCAATATCCTATTCAGGTTTTATCAGATATATGCAACCGTTATCCCCTACGTGTTTGTTGCATATTACTACTTATGCGATTAAATTTAAAAGCGTGCACCTGGTAATGCTTGCCCTAACGGGCTTCTCTTGCCGCAAACTTTGTTCGCGATCATCACGCGATTTAAGTCCTCAATGAGTATGCTCAGCTTGTCATACCTCGGACCGTTCCACCATCATATCCACAATTCGTTCAACTCTCGTCATCTTCAGATGCGAGTGTCCTTCAACTAAACATTTACAAAAGTTAGTAATTTCAAAATTTATTAACTCCTGTATTGTAATACAAGGATTTTTACTTTACGTGTCAACACACGTAATTTCGTTAACGGTATCAATCCTTTTAATTGGGGTAGCGTGTATTACGTTATAACCCTATGTGTTGTTTACAACACTTTAACATGCTAAACCATTAACATACATGTACTTACCGGATTTGCGATCAAGCCTCGAACCGAACACACTTACTCTTTAACCATGAGCTCTGATTACCAAATTGTAACACCCTAACTGTTATAAAATGGTTTTTGTACTAATAACGACAACTAAATGTGTACTTACAAATACACATACATATAAAATACGGGTTTACTAAAACTTTTACAGTTTAGAAATAGTACAACATAATGTAATTGAGTTCGTCGTTTAAAAGGTTCGACGTAACGCCATGCGGAAGCTTTAATCTTGTGTGTTCGGTTCTTCGTTGAGCTTGATCTTCATCCGAGAATCCCTTGACATTCACCTATGACCAATACCAACACAAAAGTTAGCTTTTGTAGTTAAATAACATGTTTAAACAAGTCATTTGGGTCAAAACAACAAAATTCAACAATTTTCGTAATTTAGGGCGCTGCCGTACGCTAAGGGGCGTCGCGCTACACCTAGCCCTATTTTTGACAGAATGATCATTTGGCTGATGCTGCAGATGCCCAGCTCAATTTTTATCCAACTTAAAAACTTATAATTGCCATAACTTTTGTTCTACTTATCCGATTCGCGTGATTCTTTTTCCTACGCGACCGTAATTTAATTCTCCATCTCATGGAGTAAAAACCCGACATCTGAAATCACAAAATTTTAGATTTCAAGCTCTCGGCTTGAAATTCAATTTTGACACTTTTTGACCCGTTTGTGTTTTGATCAAACAAACTTGTTGGTTACCTTTAAAATGTCATGCAAATCACGTTACACCAGTTTACTAGTATTCAAGGTTCAAATTACGGGTTCTTATGCCTTCTTTACCCGGTTTTACTTGAAATCTTATTTTGACCCGTTAAGGGTATTTATGCACTTTTAAGCTTAATTTACGCTCGTTCCTTGTATGCAATGTAAGTCCACCCATTTATATTGAATAGTCTTCCACCACAATTATAAATGTGGTGGATTTAACGTACTTAAATACTTATTCCGAATTCTATCCCTCGGATATGTCATTTTACGGCAAGGCGCACTTTAAGGCGTTTAACCCTAGAAAGTTTATGCCTACAACTTTTATATGCATCTAAGGATTGCAAGGTCATAATATAAGTTTCTAAACAACCTCTAAGGGCCGTTTGCCCGGTTGACCCATCAAGGGCTTTTTGGTCGATTTTAGTCCTTCAACTTGCGATAAAGGACTTTCACTAAATACTTGACCAATCATTGCACTTTTAACTATAAGACTATATATGCGTACCTGGCCTGGGTCAACAAATAGACCCGATTTATACCTCGCTTTAATTATCACATATTCTATGGTGACGCAATTATCCGAATTGCTAATCGCTCTTGTTAACATAAGACTTGACAACCACATTAATCGATATTGTCAAATGGTGTTATCACCACCATTCGATCCGTTTGGCCTATACGACCAAACATTTACATATGTAGCAAAACATGGTTATTAATTACCAATTTTCCCAGCTGACCCATTTCGGATTTTTCTTTCATTAGATCCTTTTTTTTCCTTTTTTTTACTTATTTAGCCCATTTTGGCTTATGCCATTGGGATCCTTTTAGCTTCGGTTGTTGCATTTTCCGCATATATGGTTTATAAAATAAACACTGGCCCTACATAAAGGGTGTAAGTTTTACTTACCTTGCATCCGGTTATACTCTTTTTCCGCGTTCTCGGTCCGTTTGACCCGCTTCTTTCCCGAGCCTCCATCTAGCTTGTCAAGAGTCAAACTATAATTATTATTCACAAGTTGGTTAGATTAGTCATTCAAGATCATGACCTTTACACCTTATGAATCTTTTACCACTATTCTTAATGAACTTTATCATAGGTCGGTTTGACTTTTAAAAGTCAAATCACCAATTTACAAATATGGATGCACTAACAAGTTCACATGACTCGATTTAGGCACATTATCAACCACTTAGTGAGCATCATCTTTTGAGATTCCATATCAACTAACATTTTATCTAATTCATACCTCAAATAACCATAAATCAACATGTAATTTTAGTCATTGTATGCACATATACACTTTGACCATCATAACCATGGGTTTAACTCTTGTGTCAAAACCCACTTCTAATTACTTATGAACTCTTAACTAAATCTCTAATTTGTTCAAGTAGTTCATTCATACGAGTTAGTATGATGTTTATAAACACCAATACAACATCAATTTCATCAAATCAACAAAACCCACTTAGCTCATACTTGGTTAGTTGATTAATCACTAGTTTATGGCGCAATTCTACAAGTTTGCATCTAGGGTTTGTTCCTAGACTTGTACTCACACCAATATCACTATAACATTCAACATTCATACAAGAATTTCGTTCATGCATGTTTATCACAAATTCGAAATATCACTAAAAGTCAAAATTCAACATACCTTGTGATCCCCTAAGCTTGGTTATCACAATTTTATTATCTTGATTTCTCCTTTGATTTGAGCAATTCTTTGTAGTTTAGGGTTCAAGAGAAGAACCCCTTTTTCACTACAAGAAATTTGAGCAACAGGGGAGACAGTATTAGCGACGACTTCTAAAAAGTCACCGCTAAAGGTGTTATCCGCGTCTGGAATAAATGAAGCAGGGGCAGCCGTTGATGAAAGTTGAGATCTGACGGCTAGGGTTTTAAACGCAAAATCCATTTTTATAAGCGGGAGAATTTCCCCCTTGCCTGCCTGTACTTTTCTCCCCCAAATCGATTTCTATCTCTCGTTCCATCCCAAAATTCCTTTCGTTGCTCTCTTCTCGGCCCTAAATCTCCCCCTCAAAGGTTCTGGCGCTAAGGTTTCCGGCGTGAAGGTGGTTTCCAACATGAAAGTGGGTTCCGGCGTGAAGATTTTTTTCTGGCATGATGCCTTTTTCGGACGTGAAGCTTTTTTCCGGTGTGAAACTCCTTTGCGTCTTCTTTGCAACAGGTAAATAACCGAATCCTTGTGCTTGCATCCTTTTATTTTAGTGATTTGTTTAAACCCTAGTTTAAACTGATGATGCTTGGAATTCTGCTCATATTAGATTCAACGGAATTTAGTTTTCTTTTTCTCATTGACTGTAATTAATATCTACACACACATAATGATGATTAAAGGTACTTAGGAATTAGGATATTGGGTATTGGGGAACAAATAGTTTGATTTGTAAAATAAATTTTGGGGTATAAGTGAACAACGAGGGTGACGATGTTGGTCTTGGGAATGGGGATGCTGGGTAAACAAAAATATATTAATTGTAGATTAATTAAAACATTCAATTTTGGCCAGTAATAAACAATTGAGATGGTTGCTGTGAATGAGGATTTGTCAATTTGTAAAGCAATACTAATAATAAGTTTTTAAAAAATTTACAATAAATTAAGTAAGAACACTTACTTATAAATATAAGAACTCCAGCGCAGTCATGTGGCGGTTGTTGTTACTATTGAACCGAAGGTCAGGGGTTCGACCCATGCCATCCGCATTCCTTGTTTTGGCATTCAAAAAAATTAATAATAATGATAAGTGTTTAAAATAATTTGGGAACGAGCTTATGATGCTATCATGCTACAAGGAAAGTTTGTGCGTGTTTCTTTTGCAGTTTAAGCATAAGGAAAGTTTTCAAAACATTAGAGGAGGATGCTTTTAAGCCAATCTTACATCACTATAATGGTCCCAAGTTTCGGCTTGAGCTGTCCATCCCTAAGGTATACATATGTCAATGTTCTTTTACATTAGGCGCGCCTCGATGTGAGACGGAAAGAAATCGTTTCTGAGACGACGCCTCTCTGGCTCATTTTATACGTACGCCTCACAAGTTCATTATTTTACAGATAGCAAGGAAAGTTTTGGATGCGGCTACGCATTGCGTGTGATAACCGATGAAATCGATGTTGTGGTCCATGTCCATGAAGCAACCATTGTTGTTGGTATGTCAGTTTTTTACTCTACCCGTTGATTTAAGGAAAACTATTCTTACGTTTATTCTCCTGAAAATTATTACACATTTTATTTTATACTTAGTAAATACAAGATGCAATGTACATGTTAGTGTAGATCGATGTCATGCAACCACATTTTTGGCTACATCTGGTGTTAACGACGATGTTTGCTCAGGTTTCGGCCAGATTAAGGTTCCGGTTGATATCTGGTCAAGCTCTTTTGTCTTGCAGGTCTAATCTTAGAGGTGACACTGGCCGCTGATGAAAGTGGTGGTGGTGTTCGACGGTTTTCATGGTACAAGTTATGGAATATCACACTCTCTCCCTCTATCTCTCTTTGGGGGGGGGGGGGGTATTTAAGAATCTAATCTGTTTCGTTATTATCAAAATTTAAAATTATAATTTGGGTTTGTCGCAACAAAAACTAGCCAAAAGGGATGGGGCGCCGATAGATCGTGACCTGATGCTCAGTACTTATGGGATTTTTATCAGCGTTACAAGCGAAGACACAGAGTTGATGAAATAGAGAGAGAGGAACAAAAGTTGCTTGAATCTGGAACTTTTAGTGCTGACATGGACGGGTACACTTACATTCATTGTTCTTGATTTCTTGTCGACAAAGTTTTTCGTCTTATAAGTGTTTGTGCATACAACATATATTCTTTAGGCATGAACTTCTTGAGTTATGGTAAATATCATTGTCGCTAGTTAAAATAAAAGTCTAATTAGAACTTTTATATGGTTTTTAGCTTGGGACTGTGACAACTGGCACAAAACCGGTAATTTCCGTACAATTTAATTAACACTTAATGACTGCAATTATGTGCTTAAATGTCAACATTATCTGATTTTTTGCTATACATGTGAATTCATGCACGTTTTATACTACACATATTTCTTTATGCATTAATGATAGCGTTGCGTCAGAAATACTACTAAACTCACCGGTAAGACACATTGTGTCAACCATTCTGCAGAAAGCAGTCTGACAATAGAATTGGGGCCTAGGTGTAGGTCCAACGTCAAAAATACATTAAAACCCAAGAATGTATACAAGGGTTAACATATAGACTTTCCGGAAGCTAAAATATGCACTAAAAAGCACCCGAAACGCACTTTAAATGCAGAATTCTGCACAAATCAGCTATAATCAGCTTTTTAACATATAAATATCATGCAGAATTCTTGTTTTATTATCCAGAATACCCTCCTAAGTGTTGGGAATTAAAAGGGTCACAAAAGGGTTCATAAAGGATACTAAACGGTGCAATTTAGCACTTTAACGAACCGGTATCTAACCGAGCAACCAGACATTACCCGGAACATCAAAATATTATTAGAAGCGTTGTTTTAATGTTTCTGAACTAGTTATGGTCCCCGAACACCATAAAACCACTTATAACATAATAACACATCAAGTCCCTAAACTTTACACTTGAAACTTAACCTATATATGTAGTTAGTAAATTAAAATTACACTTTACCCCTCCCCCCCCCCCCCCCCATATTGTTGACGGTCATCATGGACCCCACCAAAATATTGCCAAGATCCTACATGATCTTACTTGATCTCATTTGATTTCACATGATCTTTCTTAGATATGATTTAGATATTATGTGATCTTATTTAGATCTTGTGTGCACTATATATATATAACCATCCTCACACTTCATCTTCTACACACCACAACCTTCTCCTCTCCCCCTACCTACGGCCGTGAGCCACCACCCACACCACCACCATCTTCATCCATTGTCCATCCATTCCAAGTTAGTCACAAGGTGCAAGAAGGTGTTTAAGAAGGTTTAGAGCTTGTGAATCTTGAAGAACCTTCTCCATTTGCTTTTAACCAACCCATTTGTCATCTTCAACCACTTGTGTTCTTCCCTAGCCCTTGTGCTAGTAGTAAGCTTCTTGTAACTTGTTACTTCATATTTCTATAGTTGAAAGATGATGAACAATATTAATCTTAAAGAACACAAAAGAACATGAGCATGATACTTTAACATAAGCTTAAATACATAAGAATACATGTAAATGATGATGATTTGCTTCTTGTTGAATGATGATTTGTGTTAATGATGTTAGACATCATAAGAAACCTACTAGATTGTGATTAAACACATGATCTAGTAAGTTAAAGTGGTGATCTTGTGAAAGACCAAGATCATCATACTTTATGTCTCCATGAACTTGAATAATGAAAGTGATCTTCATATGTAAAGATGATTTAAACAAAATACAAATCTTGTAAATAGATGATTACAAGAATAATTTTCCCAAGAAACCAAGTTTATTTATGAGATTTACAAGTCATGGGTTCTAAGTAAACTAATGATATTTTTAGTGTTTAAACAAGACTAGAAACATGATTGTAACAAGAAGAATACAAAAGAAATATTTTTAGAAAAATCATCTTACAAGTTGTAAATGACTAAATCTTTTAATAAAGTGATTTACAAACAAATAACCATGTTTTTAAGGGTAACTAAACCTACTAAATAACATGGTAATTTACTACAAGTTTTTACAAAAACTTCAAGTTCATGATTTACTTGATTTTGACACTCGGTAAGTGTTAAATAAGTTGATGATTGTTGTGATGATTTTAAAAGAAAATAAACACATCTTTTGAAAACATGGGAAACCTCCATTTTTAGGGGAAACCATGTCTATAAATTTTGACACTTAAAAATATAAGTTTTGGTGAAACTTATTCCCTAAAAATTTACCTAAAAATATTTACCAAGGTTTCCCTAATTTTTATGTAAACTTCAAGTTAAGAGATGATGATTTCTTCAAGATAAAAATTGATATTAAGTATGTATATTTTTGAGAAAAATATATATATTTATTGGTCACCAAATTTTGTGCTAAGTGTATGTAGTATGTATTATAAGTAATAGTGTACTAAGACTTGAAAATACACTAAATACTCCTAGGGAGTGAAAATACAAAATACACATACAACATGCATAGACAAACACAAGATAATATATTTATGAAAATATATTTCTTAATAGATTATGTAACTTAGACAAGTTACGAACTGAAAATGAAGTTTTGGACAAAATACATAACTCGGGTAAAAAATACAAGATACTTATATTTATTTTTGAGAAAATAATATGGGTAAGATACATAGTTAAAAATGTGACAACTGGCACCAAACCGGTAATTTCCGTACACCCTAAGTATTATTTAATGACTGCAATTATGTGCCTAAATGTCAACCTTGTTTGATTACATGATATACTTGTGAATTCATGCACGTTTTACACTACAAGAATTACTTTATGCATTAATGAACAGCGTTGCGTCAGAAATACTAGTAAACTCACCGGTAAGACACATTGTGTCAACGATCCTGCAGAAAGAAGTCAGACAAAAGAATTAGGGCCTAGGTGTAGGTCCAACGACAAGAATACATTAAAACCCGATGGTACATACAAGGGTTAATATATAGACATTCCGGAAGCTAAAATACGCACTAAAAAGCACCCGAAACACACTTAAAGTGCAGACTTTTATTAAATTCAGCTATATTCAGCCATAATTCAGCATTTTTACATTGATTTATCATGCAGAATTCATGTTTTATCATTCAGAATACTTCCCTAAGTGTCGGGAATTAAAAGGGTTACAAAAGGATACATGAAGCACTTTAACGAACCGGTATTTAACCGAACAACCGGACATTTCCCGGAACATCAAAATATTATTAGAAACATTGTTTTAACATTACCAAGCTAGTTATGGTCCCCAAACATCATAACACACAATGTAACAACTAGTAACCATATAACCTAACTAATACTTGAATCATAACTAACTAAACTAATTACTAGTTACAACCTACACCTATACCCCCCCCCCCCACCTATTGGACGGTCCAACAAGGGACCCACCTTGTGATTTTCTTTTGTTAAAATAATGGATCTTGTCTCCCCTTTATTGACATAATACACAATGGAGAATAAAGAGTTAGTAGTTTATAAGATGGACTTGAAGATCTTAACCTCATAACTTCACATAACACTTCAACACACCATCTCCTTTCCCTTCCTCCCCTTACCTACGGCTTCAACCACACACACACACTTTCATTTTCAATCCATATCAAGCATTCTAAGGTGACTCCAAGGTGTAAGAAGCTAAGTTAGGGAGTGTGGAAGCAACGGAACTTGAAGGACCTTCTTCGTTTGCTATTAACCACCTCATTTCTTCTCTTGAACATCCCTAGCCTTGAGCTAGTGGTAAGAACATGAATCCCTTCATATTTCATCTTATCTTAGTGGTTAAAGTAGGTTACATGATGATAATCTTGAAGAACATTAAGAAACATGAGAATGAAACCTTAACATAAGCTTTAAATATGAAGAAATCATGTTGTTTTAGTGTTGTTAAACTTGTTGATTGTTTGTAGAAATGATGTTGATCATCATGTAGTCTTGCTAGATCATGATTAAAAACATAATCTAGCAAGATGAGGGGATGAACATGTTAAAGGTTATGAATCGTCCTCACAAAAAGTCATGAACTTGAATAAATATGATGTTTTTTTGTAAAATAATGAACAAGTAAGTTTAAAGTCTTGTAAATCTAAATATTTCAAGTATGATTTACCAAGAAACCAAGTTAAAAATACAAGTTTCACTAAATCTTGGTTCTTACATAAATAAACATCATTTTTAGTGGTTAACAAAGTAAAGAAACACATGTGTAACAAGAAAAATACATGAAGAAGTATTTTTAGAAAACATGAACATAAGTTGTAAAGAATCATATTCTTTTTTTTTTTTTTGATGAATTATTTTTGTTATCCATTATTTATTAACAAAATGCACTTTACATCAATATCGCAGGTAAGCGAGCAACAAGCTGCGCCGCTACCCCTTTCTGGATAGCAAACCCTAGCCTATTAAAAACAAACCCCTGCCCCCTTGTTGATGAGCCACTGCTGTGGACAACCTGTTGGACCCTAGTCAACAAACGGATAGCTTCTGGAGCCAGGGATCCAAAGGTGTCGAAGGCGAAGGGGACAAATGCATGTTGGTTATCAGCACATGCTTTAGCGTGTTTGTCCACCTTTTTTGATTCTGCTTTCTTTACCGCTTGTCCTGCTACAAACCCATTTTCCCTTAACCCAGCTAAGGGAGAGACTCCTGTGAGATCTACACAAGCATGTTTCCCTCCCGCCCAGCCAAAGACGAGCAGATCCGCTGGTCTCAATGTAGATCTCCCTTCCATGGGGTCTGTATGAAAATTCACAGGGGCCTCCTTCTTGGCAGAAATCCCCGCTCTCCTCGAGATGTCCCCCAAAACATCCCTCACCCAGTCATGCCGGTATTTGAAACCAGGGAGCTCCTTGCAATGAACAGCATGCTCCCCGTATTTATCCATGCAGGCTTTACGGCAGATTGGGCAGGTTTCGTCTTCTGGATACATAGGGATCATCAGCCGGTATTTGAGGATAGCCCTGTACTCAACAGCCGACATGCATTGCCCCAGCCCCTCGATCGGGATAACAGTCAAAAAGTCTTGCGCATGGGGGCCTTTCAAGCACTCAATCACCGCCTTCTGGCGGGGAGACAGATCAAGTGTTTCTCCCAGATTCCGAGCGATTTTCTCAAATAGAGCATTCGCCAAAGTTTTTTGTAGCTTTGGGGGGGGGAGGCGGTGTCCATATTAGAGAAACCGCCAATGTCAAAGTCTGGAAGAGAGACACTTAAATACTCGAGGGCCTGTTGGTAGTCTACGTCAAGCTTATCAACCCCACTGTTCCGAAGGATGTGGTCTTGCAATACACACGACTGAGCTCTAGACGCCACAAAAGCATAAACTCCAACATCCCGAGCTGAGAGGAGGCCCAAACCACCCAGGCGCATCAGCAAAGATGCCAAACGCCACTGAAGTTCACCAAAGTAGGGCCCCCCATAAACAATAATGTCTTCAATAGCCTTTCAGAGACCATCGTCAAAACAGGATACCGCATTTTCCATCAAGTGAGGTTGGCAGGTCCGCAGCCAAAACAGTAACTTAGCTACCCCCATGCATGACCTTAAAAGAAGAAGCTCGCACTGGGGGTCCTGTAAGCAGGGCAAGAGTTTCATAAGGTCAACCGCTGTCGATTCCCGCCGCCCTGCTAATTCCCCAATATAAGCAGAGCCTCGGCTAACCCCCCCCCCCCCCCAAGGAGCTTAACCCCCCTCACAGGTCTACCTATCCCTCTCGGGAAAAGGCCGTCCTGCACCTTGAGACCGTCACAAGATGGCCAGTACACTTCCATTTTCTTAATATTGAGATGGAGCCCTATGGATGGTCCCTCCGTGTTGATGATGTCCAAGGCTTTAGCAACTTCCATTGCATTACCTATGATCGTACCATCATCCAAATACCAAGCATGAAAGGGGAGGTTACAGTGCTCCTGTACACGGAGAATAAGGGGATGTAAGGCTACGGCAAAGAGGAGGGGCCCCAAGGGATCTCCCTGTTGCACTCCAGTGGTGGCCCCGATACACTCGCTGCCAACATACAACCGAGCGGGTTGGGCGTACAGGAACTGGACCCACCGATAGATAGATGGGCAACGTTGGTGGACCTGCTGGAGGAACGCTGAACGGTCAACCATGTTGAAAGCATTGGCGAAGTCTACCGTAAGTAAGGCCAAGGACCCATCTTCATGAAAGGAGTTAAGGAACCTGTTCGCACTATGAAGCACCGCCTCCGCCCCATTTGGTGTACCAACCCCAAATTGAAAATCCCCCAAACACTGGGCCATGTCCTTCCCAACCTTCTTCATAGCCACCTTAGAGACCAACCTACGCCAGATGCCACCCACTGCGATAGGCCTAATACCATTATCAGGTTTCAATAAGGGGGTGAGGGGGGCTGAGGCCACAAACTCTGCCAACTCTTTAGGGCAAAGCCCTTCAAGCCATAGGTTGACGACTCCAGTAATAGCTGTGAGCAGACCCGAGGAACTTACCAACCCCACGCAACCAATAGCGTCCAACAAGTGTTGGGCCCGCATCCCATCTCTGCCACAAGATGTTCCTCTAGGGAAGGATTGGATACATTTAAGCGCGCAATCCTCTGCTGTAATAATAGTGGGTTGGACAATGGGGTTGGAAGGCAGTGATGGGGGTGGCATCACCGGGTGTTTATCAATAAGAGCTTTCATGGTTGATTCTCCAAAGGGGGCTACCCCACTAGAACATAAAACTTTGACCGCCGCCGTAAAATGCCCATCCCTGACCTTCCGCAGGCATTGCTTGATATTGGGATCCTTTTTATTGTCTTCGCCCTTTCCGGAAACCCTCCTAGGCACCTCAGAGTCCCCCTCATAGCTCAAGAGAGAAGAGACCAGATCTGGAAAACCAGACCCATCTTTCCACAATGCAAGCGCCTGCAAGATGCTGCTGCACTGCAGGGATTTTCTATTTCCTGATCTCCGCTCTTGCGTGGAAGAAGGCCTGACAACCCTCAGTGTACAACCCGGCAACAAAAGCAACTGAACCCAATTTTCAACCGAGCCTGGAGACGCCACCACTTTACGTAAGGCACCCATTAAAACCTGAGCGAACGCCATTCGACAACTTGGGGGGATGCATTTGACTGTTTGAAGACGGAGTGAAAAAACACGCTCGAGAAGGGCAACATCGGTTACCACCCCTTCCGGGGAGAGTGTTTGAGGGTCGGCAACCACTTGGCATGGCTTCCTAATCCCAACAATGAAATCGTCCACGTCTCCCGAGATTTGAGTAAAAGACACTTTAAGTTACTAAATACACTAGTAAGTTACTACACATTTTTATAAGTTTTCAAGTTCATGAAATAGAGAAATTAGTATATGTTGTTGATGATTGTTGTTGAAATTGATTGATGATGATTTTAAAAGAAAATAAACACATGTTTTGAAAACATGGGAAACCTCCATTTTTAGGGGAAACCATGTCAAAATTTCTATAAATTTTGACACTTAGAAAAATATAAGTTTTTGAGAAACTAATTCCCTAAAAATGTATCTAAAATAATTACCAAGGTTTCCATAATTTTTGTGTTAAGAAATGATGATTTCTTCAAGATAAAAATTGGTATTAAGTATGTATATTTTTGAGGAAAATATATATATTTATTTATCACCAAATTGTGTGCTAAATGTATGTAGTATGTATTATGTGTAATAGTTTATTAGGACATGAAAATACACTAAATACTCCTAAGGAGTGAAAATACAAAATACACATACATCATGCTTAGACACATACAAGAAAATATATTTATGAAAATATATTACTTGATAGAATAAATAACTTGGACAATTTATAAACATGAAGTGAGGTTTTGGACAAAATACATAACTCAGGTGAAAATACAAGATACTTATATTTGAGAAAATAATATAAGTAAGACACATAGTTAAAAATATAAATTATTTTTAACACAAGAACAAAAACATAAAAGATAGTGACTTGTACTTGTGCGATACAAGTCTAGTGACTAACGATAATAAAACACGTTTAGGTCACGAAGCTAGATAAGCAAATCCGGTGAAGTTTACGACGCAGGAACGCAAAGTTGTGAGTTCATGCTCCCCCTTTTCTTTTAACTGTTTTCAGTTTTATAACTTCGGGGGTGAAATACATGTTACAAATACTACAACGTTTATAAATGGTATGATACAAAAACAAGAAGCACTCTTGGTGATAACTAGTACCAAGTATGATGCGTTTTGAGAAATGATACGAGAAATCGTGTCACGAATAGGGTACCATAAGCACCATTAATCGTGTACATACTTAGACCGTAGAACAAAAGGTTAGATCTAACGGGTGTCCGGACAGCCACACTCTTGGTGAAAACTAGTACCGAGTAGTGCTTTTGTGTCTCCGTCGTGAATCGACAACTAGAAAAATGCCTATGGTTTGGTGTCTTCCTATGTCGTGTCACATGTTAATCGCCTTGCAACCCATTAACAACCTTGATACATACAAGAATACTTTATTTCACAAGAATACTGTATTCATACCACAAGAATACGTTATTTTTACAAGATACATACCATGTTTTCATACAATGTATACAAACGTGAAATACAAAGACTGCATGAATTCACACCAACATTATGTTGACGTTTTTCCAAAACTCACATGTATTTCAGGTAACTAAGATGGATGTTCGCGCGGTCTTACTCATGCTCTTGGATGTCGTTTATGTTTAGCTTGAATAAAGTTGTAAACTTTTAGACAATATGTTGTCTCATGATGTAAACACTTAAACTATGTTTTTCATTATGTAATGGTAATGGTGTTTGAAGTTATTTTTATGAGCATGTAGTATGTTTACCAATCGTATGCAATGAAAACCTTTCATGATCACACCTCGAGCTTTCGCCTAAGAAAGGGGTGTGATAGATTGGTATCAGAGCTGCAATTGTAGTGAACAAGGATTCCTTCTCGAGTCTAGACTGCAATCTCTAGGCTCCTTTCACGAAAACATTTTTTCAAAAAGTTTTCATTGCATAAAACGTCCCGCGACATCCGCTACCTAAAACTGTTTACAAATAATCAAGAAAAGACACTACGAGACTTAGGGAGCACTGGGGTAGCACTTGTCTGTGATTAAGAATTACTTGCAATTATGTGTGATAATTGACATATACATATACTAGAAGTAGAATGTCGCAGGTATACATGACTTTACCTGAAAACAGTAACCTATCTGAAGGAAGAAATACGAGGATGAAACGAACTGTGCGGACTGTGCAAGGAGTTACGTAATTATGGATGCATACATAATTATGGAATTCAGTGCACAGAAACCACAGCAAGTCTTGTCACGTATCATAAGAGATTCCTTCAATACAAGAAAAGGTCCAACGTGAACACCCCTCCCCCAGCCTATTAAATACTCTTTTGGAGTAATAATTTAGGGTATAAAGACATGAACCGCCAATGTGAAGTAAGATATTTGTCCTTTACATATATTAAACTTGTACTTTGGGGTGATGTAACCCTTATGCATTTTGCTTACCTTGCAAACAATGACGTAACAAGTTGCCCTGGTATGTGTAAAGACATCGGTGAATATCTTATGACGCATCAGTATTTATCTAATTATGCATGCTTGTTGCTGTTTGAATTGATTTGTACATTTGGCGGATTGTTTGATGTCACTTATGTGGTATATGCCTGTGTATATATACTACTACTATCTCGTATGACGATATCAAACAAATGTCTAACCCTGTTGTGTTATGTTCCGACAGAACATGGCACCTAGAAGAGCTGTGACCAATCAAGGTTCCGATCAACCCCCCATCCTCCTCTGCCAAGGACCGCTGAAGAACTGAACGCCCTACTGGAGGAAAGGATCTCCGCAGCTATCGCCCAATACGAGGCGAACCGCACCGAACAAAGTGGAGGACCAAGCAATGCTAGATGTAATGGGCAGGGAGACACATCTGGAGGAAGCACAACTCAAGGCTGTACTTTCAAGCAGTTTCTCGACTGCAAACCACTGAACTACGATGGCACTGGAGGTGCAGTGGCATTTGTACGCTGGACGAAGAAGACTGATACCACTATCCGCATGAGCAAGTGTACCGCGGATCAGCAAGTCACTTTTTCTACAGGGTTGTTTGTTGATGAAGCTCTGACTTGGTGGAATTTGCAAGTCCAGACTCTGGGTGATGATGTTGCGTACGTCATGACATGGGATGAGCTAAAGGAACGTATGAGAGAAAAGTATTGCTCTCGTGCTGAACTCCAAAGGTTGGAGACTGAGTTCTGGCACTTGACCATGGAAGGTGCTGACATTACTGGGTATACTCGAAGGTTCCACGATTTTTCTAGAGTGATCCCTTACATGGTGACTCCCGAATTTAAGCGCGTTGAATGCTACATCTGGGGATTGGCCTCAGAATTTCGCAGCATGGTAACTTCGGCCAAACCTGCAACAATCACCGAGGCTGTAACTCTGGCTGTCAGCCTTACTGAAGATGTTGTCCGTATGAAGAAGCTGTCATTGAACCCAACCGAAAAGACCAAGACGTATGCTGAGTCATCTGGTGATAAGAAAAGGAAGCATGCGAATCTGAATCAAGCAACCCACAGCAACAACAAAGGTTCAAACAACAAGAAGCATGACCCTAACCCACGTAAGGAGGCGAGAACCTTTGCAGCGGTAAATGATACTGTAGCCAAAGGATACCAAGGCACCCTGCCTAAATGCCAAAAATGTAGGTATCATCATGAAGGAGCTTGTCACATTCCAAGATGCGACAAATGTGGTAGGTTGGGTCACCAAACAGAAGACAATAATGGGAATGGAAACCGCAACGGTGCTGGTAATGGAAATGGTGGTGGAAATGGAAATGGCAATGGTAACATGAATGGTAATGGAGCTGGGCAAAACCAAGGATACTTTGGTTGTGGAAGCAAGGATCATTTCATAAAAGATTTCCCAAGGGGGAATAATGCTCAGGCTCGAGCGTTTGTGATTGGAGCAAAGAACGCACGCGAGGACCCTAACGTGGTCACCGGTACGTTTCTCGTTAACAATCACTTTGCATCCATACTATTTGACACTGGTGCCGATTATAGCTTCATGTATGTGGAATTTAAACGTACGCTTGGAATAGAATCTAGTAGATTAAGTATTCCTTATTCCATAGAACTAGCCAATGGTAAACTTGTTGAAACGAGTGAAGTTGTTAGGAGTTACACGTTAGAACTTGGTGAGCGAAGATTTAGCATCGATCTCATACCTATTCAATTGGGTAGCTTCGATGTAGTGGTCGGAATGGACTGGTTGTCCAAGAACAAGGCTGAAGTTGTTTGTCGTGAGAAAATTATTCGCATCCCTTTGGCGAATGATGAAACTCTCATCGTGCATGGAGAAAAATGAGACGCGCCTCTGCGAATCATCAGTTGTATGAAGGCACAGAAGTGCTTAAGGAAAGGATGTGTTGCTTTCCTGGCACACGTTGTAGATAAGAAGGCTGAGGAGTCGAAACTCGAAGATATTCCTGTGGTGAAGGAATTCCCTGATATTTTTCCCGAAGATCTACCAAGACTACCTCCGCAACGACAAGTCGAATTCCATATAGACTTGGTTCCAGGAGCCGCTCCTGTAGCCAAGGCACCCTATCGGCTTGCACCAACCGAGATGCAAGAATTATCTGCATTAACTCCAAGAGTTGTTGGATAAAGGATTCATAAGGCCAAGCTTCTCGCCTTGGGGAGCTCCAGTATTGTTCGTAAAGAAGAAGGATGGAACACTACGGATGTGTATCGATTATAGAGAGTTGAACAAGCTCACAATCAAGAATCGGTACCCACTACCGAGGATTGATGACTTATTTGATCAGTTGTAAGGATCGAGCTACTATTCCAAGATCGACCTTCGATCTGGATACCATCAGTTAAGGATTCAAGAGGAAAGCGTACCAAAGACTGCATTCCGAACGCGTTATGGGCATTACGAGTTCCTTGTGATGCCATTCGGACTGACGAACGCGTCAGCGGTATTTATGGACCTGATGAACCGCGTATGCAAACCATATCTCGATAAATTCATGATTGTATTTATTGATGATATCCTGATTTACTAACGAACAAGAGAAGAGCACGAGCAACACCTCAGAACCATTTTGGAGCTACTGAAGAAAGAGAAACTTTATGCGAAATTCTCCAAGTACGAATTTTGGATTCGTGAAGTACAATTTCTTGGTCACGTTGTGAATGAGAAGGGCATTCATGTAGACCCATCCAAGATAGAAGCCATAAAGAATTGGGTAGCTCCCAAAACCCTAACTGAAGTTCAACAATTTTTGGGCTTAGCGGGCTATTACCGACGGTTTATTGAGAATTTCTCCAAGATAGCTCAACCGCTGACGACCCTTACACAGAAAGATACGAAGTATGACTAGGGTGATAGGCAGGAAGAAGCCTTTCAACTGCTCAAAAATAAGCTATGCGATGCACCAATACTATCCTTACCTGAAGGCACTGAAGACTTCGTGGTATACTGCGACGCTTCGCGTCAAGGTTTGGGCTGTGTGCTCATGCAACGCCAAAAAGTCATCGCTTACGCTTCAAGTCAGTTGAAAGTACATGAAAAGAATTATACCACGCACGACTTGGAACTAGGCGCGGTGGTATTCGCCTTGAAGATCTGGCGACACTATTTATATGGTACTCGATGTACAATCTTCACAGATCACAAAAGCCTACAACACATATTTGACCAGAAGGAATTAAATATGCTTCAACGACGTTGGGTCGATCTGCTGAATGATTATGACTGTGAGATTAAGTACCATCCTAGAAAGGCAAACGTTTTAGCAGACGCGTTAAGCCGAAAAGAAAAGGTTAAGACCCTAAGGGTTCGAGCATTGGAAATGACTATTCGAACGAACCTCACTACACGCATTCGTGACGCACAACAAGAAGCCCTTAAGATGGAGAATCGTAGACCTGAATACCTCCGAGGTATGCTGAAGAATTTGGTGCTAAACAAAGAGGGAACCTTGTACTTTAAGGGGCGTATTTGGGTTCCGCTCTATGGCAATATTCGAGAAGTCATCCTTAATGAAGCTCACATGTCAAGATACTCGATCCATCCAGGATTGGACAAAATGTATCAAGACTTGAAAGACTACTATTGGTGGCCGAGGCTTAAAAGCGATGTTGCTATCTATGTTGGAAAATGCCTAACCTGTGCTAAGGTTAAGGCTGAATATCAGAAACCGTCTGGCCTACTGCAACAACCCGAGTTACCTATGTGGAAGTGGGAGCAAAACTCGATGGACTTCATAACGAAATTACCCAGGACCCCTAGAGGGCACGATATGATATGGGTGATAGTTGATCGATTGACGAAATCTGCGCATTTCTAACCGATCCGAGAGAAGGATAGCACTGGAAAGCTTGCTGAGTTGTACTTGAAAGAAATCGTGGCACGTCATGGAGTGCCTATCTCAATTATTTCAGACAGAGATGGATGTTTTGTCTCAAGGATATGGCAATCCTTTCAGGAAGCCTTTGGATCTCAACTAGATCTAAGCACGGCCTTCCATCCGCAAACAGACGGTCAGAGCGAACGGACCATACAAACGCTGGAAGATATGCTTCGCTCATGTGTTATGGATCTAGGCGGCAGCTGGGATACTCATCTACCCTTAGTTAAGTTTTCCTACAATAACAGTTATCATACGAGCATAAAAGCCGCACCGTTCGAAGCTCTGTATGGCCACAAGTGCATCTCGCCATTATGTTGGGCAGACGCTGGAGACAAATGTATGGTTGGTCCTGAACTTGTGCAAGAGACAACCGACAAGATTATGCAGATCCGAGAGCGCATTAAGGCGGCTCGAGATCGACAAAAGAGCTACGCTGATCGAAGACGAAAACCATTAGAATTCGAGGTGCGAGACAAAGTTTTGTTAAAGGTCTCACCTTGGAAGGGCGTAGTAAGATTCGGAAAACATGGAAAACTGAATCCACGATACATCGGACCATTCAAGATTTTGGAAAGAATTGGTACCGTGGCTTATAAGTTGGAATTACCAGAAGAACTTAATGGAGTACATGATACGTTTCATGTATCCAACCTCAAGAAGAGTCCAACCCAAGAGACAGTGATCATCCCTACGGATGAAGTGCATATTGACGACACCCTCAGATTTACAGAAAAACCCGCTGAGGTTACAGACTGGAAAGTCAACAAGACCCGAAGGAGTAGTGTCAAACTTGTCAAAGTACGTTGGAACTCTAAGCACGGACCCGAGTACACATGGGAACGTGAAGACCAGTTTAAAGAAAAGTACCCCCACCTGTTCAAGAAAACTCCTGCGAGAGATAGATCAGCCTGAATTTCGGGAAGAAATTCTTTTAACGGGGGGAGACTGTGACAACTGGCACCGGTAATTTCCGTACAATTTGATTAATACTTAATGACTGCAATTATGTGCTTAAATGTCAACATTATCTGATTTTATGCTATACATGTGAATTCATGCACGTTTTATACTACAAATATTGTTTTATGCATTAATGATAGCGTTGCGTCAGAAATACTAGTAAACTCACCGGTAAGACACATTGTGTCAACCATTCTGCAGAAAGCAGTCAAACAATAGAATTGGGGCCTAGGTGTAGGAGCAACATCAAAAATACATTAAAACCCAAGAATGTATACAAGGGTTAACATATAGACTTTTCGGAAGCTAAAATATGCACTAAAAAGCACCCGAAACACACTTTAAATGCAGAATTCTACACAAATCAGCTATAATCAGCTTTTTAACATATAAATATCATGCAGAATTCTTGTTTTATTATCTAGAATACCCTCCTAAGTGTTGGAAATTAAAAGGGTCACAAAAGGGTACATAAAGGACACTAAACGGTGCAATTTAGCACTTTAACGAACCAGTATCTAACCGAACAACCGGACATTACCCGGAACATAAAAATATTACTAGAAGCATTGTTTTAATGTTTCTGAACTAGTTATGATCCCCGAACACCATAACACCCCTTATAACATAATAACACATCAACTCCCTAAACTTTACACTTGAAACTTAACCTATATATGTAGTTAGTAAATTAAAATTACACTTTACCCCCCCCCCCCTATTGTTCACGGTCACCATGGACCCCACCAAAATATTGCCAAGATCGTACATGATCTTGCTTGATCTCATTTGAGTTCACATGATCTTTCTTAGATATGATTTAGATATTATGTGATCTTATTTAGATCTTGTGTGCACTATATATATAACCATCCTCACACTTCATCTTCTACACACCACAACCTTCTCCTCTCCTCCCACCTACGGCCGCGAGCCACCACCCACACCACCACCATCTTCATCCATTGTTCATCCATTCCAAGTTAGTCACAAGGTGCAAGAAGGTGTTTAAGAAGGTTTAGAGCTTGTGAATCTTGAAGAACCTTCTCCATTTGCTTTTAACCAACCCAATTGTCATCTTCAACCACTTGTGTTCTTCCCTAACCCTTGTGCTAGTAGTAAGCTTCTTGTAGGATCATTTTGTGACCCAAACGAGTCGATCAGAAGAGTTCTTTATCAATTCGAGAGGCGGAAACAAATGAATTGACTTAAAAACAGCTTGTTTCACACTTAATTGTTTTGCTTTATAGATATAACAAGTTTCCAGATCAGTAGACACGTCGGCAGCACTTCGGTACCGGAATTACAAAAGTTACAAATGATTTCGCATGAAGGGTATTTATAGAGTTCCTAATTCCGCTTGAACATGTCCAAACGAAATCACTTTCAAGCGAAATCAGTGATTTCGTTTGAAATGTCTTGATCATTTCAAGCGAAATTACCACTTGACACTTTCAAGCGAAATTACCTTCCTCAAGCGAAATTACCTCTAAACCCTAATTTCTCGAACTACGTGCCCTGATCTAACATTCTTAATACAAGACTCAATACAAGACGAAGTCGACAGACGTATGCACCAACAGACTCCCCCTCGGATGTTGACGAGTCTTAAGTGTCGAGTCTTCAACATCTTCAGTCTTTATCAGTCTTCTCAAACTCTTCCAAAGTATCTAACAATGTAAGTATTCTCCATCTCTCTTTTCTCTTTATCAACTTATCTCCCCCTCGGATGTTGATCTAATCTTCAATTCCAGAATCACAATCTGGATCTTGAGTCTTCTAATTCTCTTGATCAGATCTCTTGATTCCTTAAGTTCATCTGCATCAGCAGTTCCAGGATCATAACCTGGCCTACCTGCACAAACTCCACCTCACAATAAATTTCACAATTTTAACATTTGACAAATTTATTCTCTGCTTACCACTAGTATACACAATTCAATAAATGATTTTACAATGTTAATCTCTGATGAACCACTTGAAGAAATATCATTTTTCTTTTCAAACACACTCTCCCAACCCAGTTGTCATCATGTTTAGCACTTGGAATTTTGAAAATCAGCTCTTCAACATCAGTTGTCGAAAATCTTTTTGAATTTTTCAAAATTTAAGCTAAAACACTCCAAAAATCTTTTTAGATTTTTGATATAGAAGAAATGCTAGTAAAGAAATATTTACAAACAATATTTTTTGTGAGTTTGTGTAAGAGGATCATATCAGTTTCTGAGACAAATCACCAACACCGTTAATATTGCACTAAATTCTTATGGACCCCACGATCTCAGCATATCCCCTCATCATGCAATACACTGACTCAAGTAATGCCTTTAAACTTTCATCAACTGTGATATGTGCAAAAACAACTCAGAATGTTTAAACATTAACAATCAGGTCGATCTTTCGATACGCAGAGAAAGTCCAATGTTTAAACAAAATAAGAAATAAAAACAAGTTGAAGTTGTTTAGGCTTTAACCACCAGATCGATACTTCCGTATACGCAGAGGTGATCCAAAGCTTAAACGAAACACCAAAGAAAATAAAGCAGAACGTTTAGGCAATAACATCCAGGTCGATACTCACGTATACGCAAAGGATGTCCAATGCTTAAACAAAATAAAGAAATAAAACAAGTTTAAATCTTTGCAAAATGAAATACACAATCACAGTGATTTTTTTTAGTAAGTTGTGAAAGTTCACAAACTGACTTCTTTTATGTCTTTCGACAATCAGCGATTACCGAGCAGGCACACAATCAAGAAGGACAAAACTAAGTACTATGCTTTTGACAATGTTTCCCACTAGAACTAGTCTTTTTCATTTAAGTTTGTATCGTTATTGCAAATCTACTAGTCTAGCTGAGCCTATCGTCACATCTTTAGTGAGACCGTTAATCACATTTTAACTTTCCAATTCTTTAGCATGCAGGTGATCATCCACTGATGTACTATCATTTCCTCTTTTTACAACAAAACTCATTTTTGGTTTTATCATGTTTTTGTCCTTTTTCAAATTTTCAAATGTTTTTGGATTTTCAGAACATTTCTTACTCCCCCTAAAATTCAAACATATTTAAAGAAATTTGAAACACAAACTGTACAAGTAAATTGACAACCGATATCGAATCGCCTCAATTCGCCATCCACTTGGCATAAACAATCAGAACTCTCCCTGACAACAAAACATTTTCCCATTGTGATTTCAAAACACTTAAGTTTGTTTTAATCAAATGGTTTTTCCGAAAAATAAGTTTTGTTTTCATAAAACCACTTGTAAGATAGGGGATCTCATCACATTGTTCTTTCATTTTCAACCTTTTGGAAAAAATTTAACAATTTTAGATCAATCAACAATTCCCACTAGTAGAAAATCAAGTACAACTTAATGTCTCTGATTTACCACTTGTAAGAAGAAATCACTTTCATGAATTTCTCAAGAAAGATGCCGATTCCTGCTCCACTCTTACCAACCTGGGAGCTCCGGCAATTCATACTTATCACATATGAAAAACAGACATCCAAGCTTCACCAAACTTGGATTTTACCTCCTCTTCTTCACTTGGGTAATAAGTTGCCTTCTTTGTTTCATAAAATTCTTTTACCCCTTTCTCTTTTCCCTCAACCATTTTTCCAAAAATATTTTTCACATTTCCATTAAAAGCTTTTTTGAGATCAAATTCTTTCTTCTCAGAATAGAATTGATTCGAGATCTCAACATTTCCAATTTTTCTAAAATTTTCAGCCCTCAATGGTGGAAAATTTACATCATCCATTGGAGGTACTGATGTTTCAATTTTTATCTCAACTTGTGGCTCCTCTGACTTTGTGGAATCAGATTCATCGCCAGATTTCACATCACATTTCTTAACAACCTACTTTTGGTTGTCAAGATTCACACTTCTCTTGTAAAATCTTTTTGAACATTCACCAACTTCATATGTAGAGTTTTTGAAAACTTTAAATTTCTCAGTTGGTAGTTCAGTTTTATCAATAACTTTTTCTTTGAGTTTTTCAGAGACTTCCTGTTTTGTTTTTGTAGCTTTTGGACAGTTCCATGCAATGTGACCAACTTTATTGCATTTGAAACAGGTTCTTGTCTCCCTTCTCTGTTGAACTCCATTTTTCTTCATTTCAGCAAGAAACTCTTGGTTTGACTGTCTCCAGAATGGTTTCTTCTGTTCTTCCTCAGCACTTCCTCCTGAAACAAATACAGTTTTTGTTTTAGAAATTTTCTCATTTTTATAATTTTCTGGTGGAATAAAACCAAGTCCTTTCTTTTTGAAATTACCGTTATGGTTTGATTTCTTTTGAAAACCAGAACCAGAACTGTAACTCTTTTTCTTGTTTAAACGTTGTTGAACTCTTGAGGTGTACTTTTTAGGTTTTTCATTAAGATTTACATCTTTTATTTCAGAAATATTAATTTCTGTTAATTTGAAAACCTTGTTGATCATTTCTGGTTTAACACCTCTTATTGGAAATTCCTCATCAGAATATAATTTGTCTGAATCAATCAAAGTATATGCCACTTTAATTTGTTCATCATTCAAATTAGATTTTGATAACAGGAATTCTTTATTGTAAACCCGTTTAACCGACGTCTTTGAACTATTGACTGACGAACTCGAACTTTTGACAGACGAACTTGAACTTCCAGACTCGGACTTTGACTCAGACTCCTCATCGTTATCCAACACCTGATCGACCATCTTTTTTATTAACTCGGACTCATGATCAGTGTCAGAAGATGTAAAAGTAACGTCAATGTTTTCTGGTAAATCATCGGTTATTTCGGACTTTAGCTTTATATTGACTGCCTTTTTTACTTGCTCCTCATTTGGTTTTCTGGGAGAATAACCTTCCCAGATCGGAGGCGGACACTTGTTATAATTTGCACTTTGTTTCTTACCAGTATCCTTTTCTTCAGGCTTCTTGTCTTGAAATGCTTCAAAACCTGCAACAGTTGGATAAATTCGATCAATCAAATAATCAGAACTAGAATAACTTTGCAACAATCTTCTAATTCTTTCATTCTCTATTTTTTCGGTCTCCAACTCTTGCTTCAGCTTTGCACTTTCTTCAATGTAAAAATTTATGGCTTTCTGCTTTGACATCATCACAGCATTCATCATTGTCAACGCATCTTCTCTTTTAGAATTTGTCTTTTGTAGACTAGTTACCGTTCTATTCAACACATCATATGATTCTTTCACGTAATTGAGATTAAACAATAAATTCCCTTTCATTTTCTCAAACTCATTCATCTTCTCATCTTTCTCTGCACACTGCTTACAAGATTCCAATCATTTTTTACATGGTTTTGTAACTTCAACAATCTTTTCAACTTCAACTACTTTCTCAACTTCAACTATCTTTTCAACTTCAACCACTTTCTCAACTTCAACTACTTTCTCAACTTCAACTTCTTTCTCAACAACTTCAACTACTTTTACAGCAGACTCAACTTCTTCACTCTGTTCAGACTTCTCTTCCTGTGCAACACTCTCGCTTTTTACTTGTTTCTTATTCTTTGCTGCACGTTTCTCCTTTAGCTTCTCCACTTTATCTGCAAAATAAAATTGAAAACTTTCAAGAGATAAATGAGTTTTTGCAATATTAATATGTATTTCTTCTTCATCATCACTGTCATCAATTGATGATTGATCCAACACTTGAGTCTGTTCTGAACTATCATCTGAAGAAACAAACTCTTTATCTTGACTTTTCTCATCACTGGCAAACGCTTTCATCCATTCCGTCATCAAATCTGGTTTTTGAACTATTTGAGCAATTAACGCTACAGTTTTTGAATCAGATGGAATATATTTGTCCCAACTAAAACCTACAGCCACTTTCTCATCATCTTGATCAATAATACCATAATAAGCCTTTTTATTTGCATCTTCAATCATTTTGGCATGAGCAGTTTGTGGTTCCTTTTGTTTATACGGTTGATGAGCAACTTGTTGATAAATGGCTTTCCGATAGTAATCATCTTTTCCAAACGGATTTTGTGCTCCACTTGCTTCTCGATTTTTACATTCTCTCTTGAAATGACCTTTCTCCCTGCATCGAAAACAAGTAACTTTAGATTTATCAAAACCCAAAGTAGATACATTTGCATCTAGAAAATCATTTCTCCCTGTAATCATCTTAAATTTTTCAGCTCTTCTCAAAACACTGGCTAGACACCATTTAATATCCATCAGCTCCATTTCCTCAGCATCAATCTGATCGTAATCCTCTTTCGTCAACATAGGATTTCCGATCCTTCCTGCAACCAACCCTTCATATGTTTCTAATACTGTCACAAGTAACCCCATATGACTTTTAACAACCTCTTCAGAAAATTTTTGACCATTCTGAAGATGTAATTCGATGTTGCAATTTAAGACATGACCATTCTTGCTGTTTGAGCTTTGAACTTGATGACTTGAGCTCGAAGCTTTCGGATTAACACTCGGATATGAAGAGAATCCACTGCTGCTGCTGTTTGAACTTTGATTGATTGTTTCAGATGAGTTTTCGGCATTAAAAGCAGTTTGGATTTTTGGACTTAATTCAGTATTCTGAACACTCCCTTTGTAGTACATCTTAACATCTTGTTGTGCACTCGGATTGTTCATTCTTGCAATCTTTTGTTGCTCAAGATCTTGTCCTTCAATCTTTTCAATAAACTGAGAGATTGTCAAACCATCATATTCTCCAGTATTTTTCAAAATCATCAGATAGGTACCCCACTCTTTCTGAGGTAAAGCATCAGCTAATTTGTCAACCCATTCCTCACGATCTTTGTTAATATCTAACAATGACATCGACCGTACTAAGTGACAATATCTTTCAATCAGTTTCTTTGTATCTTCTCCTGGCAAACTTGTATACAAGTCAAATTCTTTCTTTAGTAGTGCCTTTTTACTCTTGATCATCTTCTCACTTCCCTCAAAATTAATTCGAAGTGCTTCCCAAATTGAGCGAGAAGTCTTATCATGTTGAAGCAATATGAAGATGTCTTCTTTAATCGCTTGCTGGAGTAAACTGGTCATCATCTTTTCTGCTTTGTACATGTCTCGTTCTTTATCTGTAAATTCATAAATCTTTTTCTCAACTCCCAAATCAGTACGAGGTAGCACATACTTTTTCTCAACACATTCCCAAGATCTCAAATGATTAGCTTGAACCCAGTTTTCAAACCGATCTTTCCAACCATAATACTCCTCAATTCCCATTAGCTTCGGGGGTTTTTGTAAAGTTCCAGTTTCATTTTCCAAATTCATGTTCTGAGAAATGGTAGCTGGAGTAGTCGGAGATGTAGCAAACGCGTTATAGAATTCCTCTTCCATGTTTCGATAAACTTTTTTCACAAAACTGACACTTTCAAACGAAATAGTACTTTCAAACGGAATAGCTCTCCACACGGAATCACCTGTTGAAACAGAATTACCTCTTCACACGGAATATCTCTTTCAAACGAAATCAGGTGCTTTTCATACGGAATAAGTAATTTCGTGTGAAACGGCTCAAACGGAATTACACTTTCAAACGGAATCAGGTAATTTCATGTGAAATCAAAGGTACTATTCAAGCGGAATTTCAATTTCAAGCAGAATCAAGTGCTAATTCCGTGTGAAATGCTGCTGACATTATCTTTTTCGATCTGATTTTCAAACGGAATAACAAATTTTATCAGTTTTAGGCTGTATTAAGGTCCAATTCTTTCAAGGGTTTGTTAAAACACTGTTTTGCACACAATATGTGAAATTCAAGTCATTTTGACCAAATTTTTACGGTCAATTTTGAAAAGAAGGTGTAGAAATCAGAATTTATGGCTGTTTTGGCAAGAACACTTCCTCATGTGCTCTGATACCACTTGTAGGATCGTTTTGTGACCCAAACGAGTCGATCAGAAGAGTTCTTTATCAATTCAAGAGGCGGAAACAAATGAATTGACTTAAAAACAGCTTGTTTCACACTTAATTGTCTTGCTTTATAGATATAACAAGTTTCCAGATCAGTAGATACGTGGCAGCACTTCGGTACCGGAATTACAAAAGTTACAAATGATTTCGCATGAAGGGTATTTATAGAGTTCCTAATTCCGCTTGAACATGTCCAAACGAAATCACTTTCAAGCGGAATCAGTGATTTCGTTTGAAATGTCTTGATCATTTCAAGCGAAATTACCACTTGACACTTTCAAGCGAAATTAGCTTCCTCAAGCGAAATTACCTCTAAACCCTAATTTCTCGAACTACGTGCCCTGATCTAACATTCTTAATACAAGACTCGATACAAGACGAAGTTGACAGACGTATGCACCAACACTTCTTGTAACTTGTTACTTCATATTTCTATGGTTGAAAGATGATGAAAAATATTAATCTTGAAGAACACAAAAGAACATGATCATGATACTTTAACATAAGCTTAAATACATAAGAATACATGTAAATGATGATGATTTGCTTCTTGTTGAATGATGATTTGTGTTAATGATGTTAGACATCATAAGAAACCTACTAGATTGTGATTAAACACATGATCTAGTAAGTTAAAGTGGTGATCTTGTGAAAGACCAAGATCATCATACTTTATGTCTCCATGAACTTGAATAATGAAAGTGATCTTCATATGTAAAGATGATTTAAACAAAATACAAATCTTGTAAATAGATGATTACAAGAATAATTTTCCCAAGAAACCAAGTTTATTTATGAGATTTACAAGTCATGGGTTCTAAGTAAACTAATGATATTTTTAGTGTTTAAACAAGACTAGAAACATGATTGTAACAAGAAGAATACAAAAGAAATATTTTTAGAAAAATCATCTTACAAGTTGTAAATGACTAAATCTTTTAATAAAGTGATTTACAAACAAATAACCATGTTTTTAAGGGTAACTAAACCTACTAAATAACATGGTAAGTTACTACAAGTTTTTACAAAAACTTCAAGTTCATGATTTACTTGATTTTGACACTCGGTAAGTGTTAAATGAGTTGATGATTGTTGTGATGATTTTAAAAGAAAATAAACACATGTTTTGAAAACATGGGAAACCTCCATTTTTAGGGGAAACCATGTCAAAATTTCTATAAATTTTGACACTTAGAAAAATATAAGTTTTGGTGAAACTTATTCCCTAAAAATTTACCTAAAAATATTTACCAAGGTTTCCCTAATTTTTATGTAAACTTCAAGTTAAGAGATGATGATTTCTTCAAGATAAAAATTGATATTAAGTATGTATATTTTTGAGAAAAATATATATATATTTATTGGTCACCAAATTTTGTGCTAAGTGTATGTAGTATGTATTATAAGTAATAGTGTACTAAGACTTGAAAATACACTAAATACTCCTAGGGAGTGAAAATACAAAATACACATACAACATGCATAGACAAACACAAGAGAATATATTTATGAAAATATATTTCTTAATAGATTATGTAACTTAGACAAGTTACGAACTGAAAATGAAGTTTTGGACAAAATACATAACTCGGGTGAAAAATACAAGATACTTATATTTATTTTTGAGAAAATAATATAAGTAAGATACATAGTTAAAAATATAAGTAATTTTTTTTACAAAAAGAATAAATACATAAAAGATGGTGACTTGTACTTGTGCGATACAAGTCTAGTGACTAACGTTAATAAAACACGTATAGGTCATGACGCTAAATAAGCAAATCCGGTGAAGTTTACGACGCAAGAAACGCAAAGTTGTGAGTTCATGCTTCCCCTTTTTCTTTTAACTGTTTTCAGTTTTATAACTTCGGGGGTGAAGTACATGCTCTTAAATGTTTACAGAAAAGTGAGTTCATATCCCCACTTTTAAACTTTTACATACTTTTTAAACTTGGGGAAAATACATGTGTTATGGTATGATGGATACAAAGACTAAGGAATGATACTTTAAATCGTGCCATGAATAGGGGACCAGAAGCACCATTAATCAACAATATACCTAGACCAAAGAACAAAAGGTTAGATCTAATGGGTTTCGGGCAGCCACATTCTTGGTGAAAACTAGTACCAAGTAGTGCTTTTGTGTCTCAGTCGTGAATCGACAACTAGAAAAATGCCTATGGTTTGGATGCTTCCTATGTCGTGTCACATGTTAATGGCCTTGCAACCCATTAACAATCTCGATACTTACAGAAATACTTGATTTATACAAATTACATACCATGTTTTCATACAAAGTATACAAACATTCAATACAAAGAGTGCATGAATTCACACCAACATTATGTTGACGATTTTCCAAAAACTCACATGTATTTCAGGTAACTAAAGTGGATGTGCGCGCGGTCTTACTCATGCTCTTGGATGTTGTTTATGTTTATCCTTAAAAAAAGTTGTAAACTTTTCAGACAAAATGCTGTCTTGTGATGTAAACACTTAAACTATGTTTTCAGTTATGTAATGTCTTTGGTATTTGAAGTTATTTTTACGAGCATGTAGTATGTTTACAATTCGTATGCAATGAGAACCTCTCATGATCACACCTCGTGCTTCCGCCTTAGAAAGGGGTGTGACAGGGACTTAGATCTCGAGAAACTAAAATGGTATTTGCCACATTGAGAGCTCTTGTTGAGGTAATGGAAGTCCTTAGTAAAGATGCTGAGCCTGATGGAGTTGTAAGACGTATTGTAGAAGAGGTATCTCACTTTTCCCTCTATTTATAAACTTGTGTTATTCTTATCATTTTAATTTATTTTTTACTATTATTGTAGTTAAAAAGGTTAAAGAAAACAGACCAAGGATTGTCAGGGGATCTCACGCCTTACAACATTGATCCTCTTGACGCGCCATCTTTGACTAATGCTATTGGGTTCTATCCAGAAATAAGTTAATTGACTATTTTAATAGTAGTTATGTCTTACTTGTTTTTCGTTCACTTGAAAGTATTCATGTGATGCACCTTTAGGCATGGCCTTTGTCACACCCCCGCTTTCCACGTGTCACCGGTGGGCCCGGTGGGGAGTATCGTGACGTAATTGATATCATCATAGTCAAACAACACAATATTCAAATGCACAGCGGAAGCAAAAAGATAAATATATTACAATCCGAATAAAAAGTAATATCCAAGTATTACAACGGAAGGTAAATGATCCACAGGCGGATCTTAAAACATAAATATTATTCAACAGACTTTAGACGCCTAGAACTTGCAAGATTCCTTATTAACGTCCTGAGCAGCTTCCAGCCTATTACGTACTTGTACCTGTCACTTAGACTTTGGAAAATACGTCAGTTTTCACTGGTAAATACACTCAACTGACTCTTTTGAAAAGAGTTTGAGAAAATTGGTTTGAATGCACGTGGCACGAAAATGTTTTGACACTTTGATTAAAATGCACAGAGGCAAAATTAACCTTTTATACTTTGGGATAAACTATATCTCATGTTATCAGTTTTACATAACTTGCTCTACATACGGGGCCCGGTTCTATGCCGGTTCATGATTAACCGACACACCACTATTCCCTTATTGGGAATCCCTTATTGGGTATAATTAATTAATTAGCATATAGCATCTGTCAGGTGTATGCCTACACCCCGTGCTTAAGTCGTGGCCATTGCACTTTAATGAGTCAAGGATATCCAGGACACGGTCGCATTAACCCCCAATGTTTCAGTCAAGCAATACGAATTTAAAACAGGTTATTTGGATTTCCCGACTGATTGGTCTTTGAATCCCATACCTGACCATGCGGTATTTATATTACCGTATCCCAAGCCCGTCATAGGGAAAATAAGTTAAGAGTATTTACCTGAGCTAGCTCCTGTCTTAATTAGCAAGAATTAATAACTCAGCCGTATTCACTTAAGTAAGCGTATGTACAATTTACCGGAAGGCTCTAGTCTGGAATGATGGTAGAAATAACCAATTAGAATGCTAACGGGTCTTTAATTAAGCCTAAGCTTAGACCGGTTAGTCTTAAGGAAATATACGGTTCCAACGCATGATTAAGCGAAGACCGGATAGAATGTGATTTAGACCCGACAAGTTCGAAGACTTGCTTAATATGGGTATTTCATACACATTCTGGATTTTGAGATAAAACCGATAAGGTTTGACCCGTTTAGGCTAATCTATGTAAACTAGTTACATAAACCGAACCGAACGCGTAAGAAGCGTAACGGGTATTCATGAGAGCCATATACAGGTTTCCTAAGTTAATTATGCCTCAAATATGTTGTGACATCAGTAAGATGTCTTTCATTATGCCCGAAATGTATTTAAACACAAACTATGCCCCGCAGGGGTAGTTTGGTCATTTAAAAGGTGATAAAAGAGTTTAAGTGTTTAACTGAGTTACAGGTCTGATGTAATCAGCAAACATACTCAATTTGATAAGTTATAACAGTAGGGTGAAGTATATATGTGAAATTTATCAAGTATAACCAAACTATGCGCCGTAGGGACAGTTTGGTAATTTCACATAAGCCGAAAAGCTCAAAACCGAAGTCTGAGTTTATCAACCTTTGCTTACTGTTAAAATATTATAATTTGCCTCAAATATCAGTAGGTATCAATCCTTGTATGTTTGAAATAATTATAGTACATACTATGCGTTAAAAACACTTAATTATGCGATTAAAAGCCGTGTACGGGTTTGATACATAAAGCTGATATTTTTACTATTCCAGAAGGCTTAAAATAATTTATTTATCATTTAAGATCAGTAGCAAAAGGTTTGGAGTCATTTGGATATGTAAAACTCATTTTATGGCCCGTTAGGGCAGAACCGACAATTAACGGATTAAGCCTACGACTATGAGTTATGCTCAGCCTAAAATTAATTAAAAATCTTTAAAAATCCCAAAATAATATAATACATCAGTGGGTAAAAGATTTGGTATCAAAAAGTATGTTTAACTAGGCTATACGCTAATTACGCCGTTTTACTTACATAAAGCTTCGTAATTACGCTAATGAGCATAACTCTCAATTTACACCTCAAACTGATGTCAAACTTTGCATACAAGTTTATATATCAGTAATTAAGGTTTCTATTCTTTCACATTTTCAAAAATCACATTTTAAGGTAATAAGGGCATAATGGTCAACATAAGGGCAATTAACGGAATCATGCGTATTAATCAGTTAACTAATGAACCGTGGTGTATAATCACAGAGGGTTATACTAGCATGTAACCTGGTCCAAATGAAACTCTTAGGTATTTCTAAATCATACCAAAACGGGTCAGAACTGAAAGTCAAAGTGAAAGTCAAACTATGCGACTTTCGGTTCCAAACCGGGTCTAAACAGGAAATTGTCGGGTTGAACATGTTTAGACATGTTCTTACACTAATTACCAAATTATATTAATGATCAAACAGGTTGTATGTGCTCTACATTGCTAATCATGCATAAATTGCAATTTAAACATTCTGTTGACTTTTTATTAGTAAGTTTGACCCGACATTAGACCTAGTTAGAGTGGGAATCAGGGGAAACCCTTTTAAGGTTTTATTACCCACATAATTACCTACTTAAAGGTACTTTTGATTTGACTAATCACTGGACCATTAGTGATTAATCTTAAAGTCAACCATTAATTACGACGGTTTGACTTTTAAGCTAAAACTTAATTAAGAAAGGTTAAGTCAACTTACTAAGGTCCTATGCACGAAATGTGAACACTTGAGAGCAGACTTGAGCTTCAGTAATGATCAGATTGCTTGAATGAAGGTGTGAAGACTTGTTGCAAGTTCATGGGCTTTATATAGCATTTTAATCACCACAAATCTTTGACACATGTGTCTACAACCCATCACAACTGATCAACACATGTTCCTAGTGCTTAGGGGGTGTCTAGAGGTCAAGAGAAATGTGGAAAATTGGTTGAAATCGAGCAGATTGCACTTAGCAGGCAACAGCCAACATTTTCGGAGCAGGGAGTCCCTCGCGTGGCGCGACGGCCGCCTGCAGCAAATCTGAATTTTAGATCTTTTGCTATTTAATCCTTGGCTCTTCAAACTCCGATTAGGCACTTGTTTCTTGCACTTTGAGCCCTCCAAATTGATATTTAGGGGCCGTAAGACATATACCCATTTTGTTAAGTCCCCGGTTAACATTATTGTTACCCGAAAAGTCCTAACTTTCAACGTTAACGCTTTAACCCCTCGTACACGAATTTGATCACAACTTGCTCATACGATAACGAAACTTTATGAAATTTATATCGTGGATTCTAGTGAGCATAATTAACCGTTACAAAGCTTCGGGTTTGTCAAAAGGTCACTCAGAGGTATAACTTAAACATGTTGACACATTTAGCCCCTGTAGTTTGTAATCTCTCACTTTTAGCTTCGTATGATCCCTGATTTATTCGTTTGAGGGTATGAGCATCATGTAGGGTTAATGTTCCATATATGTATTCACTATTGACATTTAGAACTCGTATATACACATACTTTTCATGTTTGTCAACTTTAGTCCCTCTAGAGTATTCTTTCACATGTTTAAGCTGATGACACGTGTCAATACATTATAGGACGTGAATTTTCGAGGTGTTACATCCTCGCCCCCTTAAAAGAAATCTCAACCTCGATATTTGTTAAGGTAAAGGAAGTATTTTCTGCCTCATATTGGGCTTAATCTTCCTCAGTACCTTTGAGCCTCTAAGGCACTCCAATTGACCTTTATAATAGGTACATGCATCTTTTTGGAGTTTCTAATCCCGTCGATCCTTAATCGACACAGGTTGCTCATCATATTATAAATCTGCATATCATTATGTGATAATGCTTCTTGACTTATTGGCGAAACACATCCTTCAATTACTGATGTGCAATGTATTGCGAGCTCTGCCAAGCTCTTTAAATAGGTTTTAGCTCGTAGGCTATTTAATCTTGATACATTCGAATCCTTCGAATGATTCTATATACTCAGAGCCTGACTAGCCTGATAATTTAACAAAGTTGTCACACAGAGATGTCAGAGATGTCCGTACTCTCAGGTTCATCTATCGATGCCGGTGTCAGATAATTGACACATTCTCTTTACAATGCAAGGATGTCCTAAGTAGAGATACTTATAAGGACATTTTTTTTATATTGGATATCTTCCTTGAATACCACTAGTCGACTTTAGTACAATATGACCATTGGAATATCTCAGGGGTTCCATGCATTAAACCTCCATACTGATCAGGCATGGAAGCAATCTATGGGACACACTAGGATACGCCAATCCTCATATGGCACTTTTATCAAACATAGTTTGGCACTCGCAGTTGATAAAATCAATGAGGAAAATAATTAAAATAACATATCTTGTCGTACTCTATTTGAAGAAAGAGTACTCTAGATTTTTCAGAGAGATCATTGCTGAGAAAATAAAAGGAACAATCTCTAAGGTTTCATTAGTAGGTTTTACCTCGTGGATAATATAAAAGTTTGCTAAGCTTATGGTTCATGAAGACTTATTGTTGCCTGTATTAAAAACAGGACACTTAGCAGAAATTATCATTGGTAAATGATAAGGAATGTATTTGATGACATCATGTTTTTCCTCTTGGCATTCATCAGGTGAGTTCAGGCGTTTTCCTTTCTTAGCCTTTCCAGGCTTAGCTGCACCTTCTTTGGCAGCTTCATGGCATCTAGTTTTGATGTGGCCTAGCTCACCGCAGCCATAACAGACTGCATTCTTTATGTCCCTACATTCATGGGACTAACGCCAGTTTAGCAGATGTCACACCGCTTTGGTCCTTCCAACTGCTGCGTCAACCACAGCTTGGGGATTAACTCCATAACTATTGAGGTTTACGTTCGTAGCTTTATTAGCTTTCGTCGTATTAATAGTATTGCGACTGTCGTCTACCTCATCCGAGTTTTCCATACCCGAAACTTGGTACCAATCACCAAGATTTAACAATTATTAGTCATCATCCTGATGACCTGACTTAGATTAGCCACGACATTCATAAACTGTATGTGCTAATCTGTTCCAAACATTCATAGTGAATGTTATTTGAACGTATATCCATTATATTTAGCCTAGGTCACAAAAGGACCATCAATGGCATTCAAAGTTTGGAACTAGTCCAATATTTGCTTTGACAGGGAATCAAAATGTCACAACTGTCTTTGGCACACGGATGATCATGAATAGCTCAAAGGCTAGCCTTACAAGACTTTTACTATATATATACATATATGGCATAAAAGCCTTTCTCGAGGGACGTAGAAAGATATGGCATAAGGCCCAGTCATGAAGGACATAAGTTCATATGGCGCGAAGGCCTTGTCGCAAAGACATTCAGATACGGCACAAATGGCCTTGTCACTGGGACGTTATAGGATATGGCACTAAGGCCTGTCACCAGGGATGTTAACAATATGATCATCTTATAGGATGATATAAGCCATGATTTCAGATAGTCGAGGCATTAAGGTTTGAATCAAAGTTCATTACCTTTTCTCGACAGGGAGTTGTAGGCTACCACTGTCTTTATTAAAATTTCTGGCCCGTGGGCCTATCAATTAACATCTCGTAAGATGTTAAGACATATAGTCATTGATGATACGTTCAGCGGTCACAGTAATGACATGACGACATAATCAGTGCCATTAATTTAATCAACTGTCGTTCAGTGGTCATAATAATGACATGACGGCAGGATTAGTACTTTAATTTAAATCAACTGTCATTCAACGGTCATAATAATGACATAACGACAGGATTAGTACTTTAATTTAAATCAATTGTCGTTCAGCGGTCATAATAATGACATGACGGCAGGATTAGTACTTTAATTTTAATCAACTGTCATTCAGCGTTCATAATAATGACATAATGACAGGTTTAGTACTTTAATTTAAATTAATTGTCGTTCAGCGGTCATAATAATGACATGATGGCAGGATTAGTACTTTAATTTTAATCAACTGTCATTCAGCGGTCATAATAATGACATAATGACAGGTTTAGTACTTTAATTTAAATCAATTGTCGTTCAGCGGTCATAATAATGACATGACAGCAGGATTAGTACTTTAATTTAAATCAACTGTCATTCAGCGGTCATAATAATGACATAACGACAGGATTAGTACTTTAATTTAAATCAATTGTCGTTCAGCGGTCATAATAATGACATGACGGCAGGATTAGTACTTTAATTTAAATCAACTGTCATTCGGCGGTCATAATAATGACATAACGACAGGATTAGTACTTTAATTTAAATCAATTGTCGTTCAGCGGTCATAACAATGACATGACGGCAAGATTATCGTCTAGAGGGCTTTGAGCATAGCTCACCCCCTTAGGACGGGGAATCTCAAAAGATCACAACTGTCGATGTCGCAAACGGACAGTGTATTATAGTCCGGGGGCACTTCATCCTTAAGGGATGATTATTTTAATAAGGAAAGATTGGAATACCCATTCTAAGGATGACTTACGTGATTTTATCGAACCACGTTTTGTCAAGCATGATAATATGCTTTCTGATGTTCACGAGGATTTGAATCTTTTAGTTAGGTTTTACCATCTTGGCCATGTCTGCAAACGACATTTGGGCTAGGTTTTACCTTTAAGACTCTTTTTTAAAAATGCATACTGGCAGGGAAGGAAGGATGTTTATTTTATTCAGGATTTTTATCATAAATCCTAATTTATAAGTTAGTAATAGCACAAATGGCCTAGTCGCGTAGACAAGTTTACTTTATAAGCCATGATTTCAGAGAATCGAGGCATTATAATTTATCCTAGTTATAAAACATTATGGATATTAAGGTGGCACAAGGCCTAGTCACATGGACACTTTTAAATTATAAGCTATGATTTCAGAGAATCAAAGCATGAAGGTATTCTGGCACAATAGGCCTAGTCATAAGGACATTTATAAATTATAAGCTAGGATTTCAGAGAATCAAAGCCTTGAGGTTTGAACCTAGTTCATTACCTTTTTCTGACAGGGAGTCATAGCTACCACTGTATTTTGGCTCATGTAGAAATGAGCAAGGCCCGTAGGCACTATATTACCACGTATGGTTAAAATATGATCATCTTAATTGATGATGTAAACCCAGGATTCAGAGATCATTAAACTGGGTTAGGAATCTTTTGAAGAATCCTTAATAACGTGTGTGATTTCTAACGAATCACATCTGCCGGGAGTGTTAACATGTTTTCAGATGTTAACTGGGATACGAATCTTTTAAACAGGTCTTACCATCTTGGCCAGGTCTTTAAAATGACACTAAGGCTAGGTTTCACTCTTAAGATTCTTTTAATATTTATCGCAGAAAAATTTCTAAATTGAAATGTTAATAAGGATCTGAATCTAAATTGAGGAACTGCCATCTTGGCCGGTCTTAACATGACCCGAAGCTAGGTCTTGTCCTTTTTAGATTTTGCCATTTTATTATAATGGTAGATCTTGCAAAAGGAATGTTATTTTCCATTTATTTAATATTTCTTTTTTAGAATGAAAGTTTAAACTTAATCATTCCACTATATAAAATAAAAGTATAAAGTTGCCCTAAGCGGGACTTGAAAGGAATAATGTTGTCCTCGTAGGGACTGAAAGATAATTGTGTCCTTATAAGGACTTATTAAGGAAACGATCTTCAGCAAGAGGAGTTTCTTCTTTATTTTATTTCTGAGTGTCCTCTCCTTGGATGCTCGTTTCATTCTAGCCGCGGTACGAAGCTCAGCATTTCAAGGCTCCAGATGTGGAGAATTTTTATTACAGCGTCTTCGCTTGGCGACGTATATATAAAAATTTGGAAGAAAAAATTTCCAGGTTAGGATTGAGAATATTCCTAAGTTAAGTCTAGACTCAGAAGGTCAAGGAATGTGCTACTGTGTCATTGAGATTAAACACGAAAGACCAGTGTTCAATTCACTCAATGTTGGCTCTGATACCAACCTGTCACACCCCCGCTTTCCACGTGTCACCGGTGGGCCCGGTGGGGAGTATCGTGACGTAATTGATATCATCATAGTCAAACGACACAATATTCAAATGCACAGCAGAAGCAAAAAGATAAATATATTACAATCCGAATAAAAAGTAATATCCAAGTATTACAACGGAAGGTAAATGATCCACAGGCGGATCTTAAAACATAAATATTATTCAACAGACTTTAGACGCCTAGAACTTGCAAGATTCCTTATTAACGTCCTGAGCAGCTTCCAGCCTATTACGTACTTGTACCTGTCACTTAGACTTTGGAAAATACGTCAGTTTTCACTGGTAAATACACTCAACTGACTCTTTTGAAAAGAGTTTGAGAAAATTGGTTTGAATGCACGTGGCACGAAAATGTTTTGACACTTTGATTAAAATGCACAGAGGCAAAATTAACCTTTTATACTTTGGGATAAACTATATCTCATGTTATCAGTTTTACATAACTTGCTCTACATACGGGGCCCGGTTCTATGCCGGTTCATGATTAACCAACACACCACTATTCCCTTATTGGGAATCCCTTATTGGGTATAATTAATTAATTAGCATATAGCATCTGTCAGGTGTATGCCTACACACCGTGCTTAAGTCGTGGCCATAGCACTTTAATGAGTCAAGGATATCCAGGACACGGTCGCATTAACCCCCAATGTTTCAGTCAAGCAATACGAATTTAAAACAGGTTATTTGGATTTCCCGACTGATTGGTCTTTGAATCCCATACCTGACCATGCGGTATTTATATTACCGTATCCCAAGTCCGTAATAGGGAAAATAAGTTAAGAGTATTTACCTGAGCTAGCTCCTGTCTTAATTAGCAAGAATTAATAACTCAGTCGTATTCACTTAAGTAAGCGTAGGTACAATTTACCGGAAGGCTCTAGTCTGGAATGATGGTATAAATAACCAATTAGAATGCTAACGGGTCTTTAATTAAGCCTAAGCTTAGACCGGTTAGTCTTAAGGAAATATACGGTTCCAACGCATGATTAAGCGAAGACCGGATAGAATGTGATTTAGACCCGACAAGTTCGAAGACTTGCTTAATATGGTTATTTCATACACATTCTGGATTTTGAGATAAAACCGATAAGGTTTGACCCGTTTAGGCTAATCTATGTAAACTAGTTACATAAACCGAACCGAACGCGTAAGAAGCGTAACGGGTATTCATGAGAGCCATATACAGGTTTTCTAAGTTAATTATGCCTCAAATATGTTGTGACATCAGTAAGATGTCTTTCATTATGCCCGAAATGTATTTAAACACAAACTATGCCCCGCAGGGGTAGTTTGGTCATTTAAAAGGTGATAAAAGAGTTTAAGTGTTTAACTGAGTTACAGGTCTGATGTAATCAGCAAACATACTCAATTTGATAAGTTATAACAGTAGGGTGAAGTATATATGTGAAATTTATCAAGTATAACCAAACTATGCGCCGTAGGGGCAGTTTGGTAATTTCACATAAGCCGAAAAGCTCAAAACCGAAGTCTGAGTTTATCAACCTTTGCTTACTGTTAAAATATTATAATTTGCCTCAAATATCAGTAGGTATCAATCCTTGTATGTTTGAAATAATTATAGTACATACTATGCGTTAAAAACGCTTAATTAGGCGATTAAAAGCCGTGTACGAGTTTGATACATAAAGCTGATATTTTTACTATTCCAGAAGGCTTAAAATAATTTATTTATCATTTAAGATCAGTAGCAAAAGGTTTGGAGTCGTTTGGATATGTAAAACTCATTTTATGGCCCGTAAGGGCAAAACCGACAATTAACGGATTAAGCCTACGACTATGAGTTATGCTCAGCCTAAAATTAATTAAAAATCTTTAAAAATCCCAAAATAATATAGTACGTCAGTGGGTAAAAGATTTGGTATCAAAAAGTATGTTTAACTAGGCTATACGCTAATTACGCCGTTTTACTTACATAAAGCTTCGTAATTACGCTAATGAGCATAACTCTCAATTTACACCTCAAACTGATGTCAAACTTTGCATACAAGTTTATATATCAGTAATTAAGGTTTCTATTCTTTCACATTTTCAAAAATCACATTTTAAGGTAATAAGGGCATAATGGTCAACATAAGGGCAATTAACGGAATCATGCGTATTAATCGGTTAACTAATGAACCGTGGTGTATAATCACAGAGGGTTATACTAGCATGTAACCTGGTCCAAATGAAACTCTTAGGTATTTCTAAATCATACCAAAACGGGTCAGAACTGAAAGTCAAAGTGAAAGTCAAACTATGCGACTTTCGGTTCCGAACCGGGTCTAAACAGGAAATTGTCGGGTTGAACATGTTTAGACATGTTCTTACACTAATTACCAAGTTATATTAATGATCAAACAGGTTGTATGTGCTCTACATTGCTAATCATGCATAAATTGCAATTTAAACATTCTGTTGACTTTTTATTAGTAAGTTTGACCCGACATTAGACCTAGTTAGAGTGGGAATCAGGGGAAACCCTTTTAAGGTTTTATTACCCACATAATTACCTACTTAAAGGTACTTTTGATTTGACTAATCACTGGACCATTAGTGATTAATCTTAAAGTCAACCGTTAATTACGACGGTTTGACTTTTAAGCTAAAACTTAATTAAGAAAGGTTAAGTCAACTTACTAAGGTCCTATGCACGAAATGTGAACACTTGAGAGCAGACTTGAGCTTCAAAAATGATCAGATTGCTTGAATGAAGGTGTGAAGACTTGTTGCAAGTTCATGGGCTTTATATAGCATTTTAATCACCACAAATCTTTGACACATGTGTCTACAACCCACCACAACTGATCAACACATGTTCCTAGTGCTTAGGGGGTGTCTAGAGGTCAAGAGAAATGTGGAAAATCGGTTGAAATCGAGCAGATTGCACTCAGCAGGCAACAGCCAACGTTTTCGGAGCTGGGAGTCCCTCGCGTGGCGCGACGGCCGCCTGCAGCAAATCTGAATTTTAGATCTTTTGCTATTTAATCCTTGGCTCTTCAAACTCCGATTAGGCACTTGTTTCTTGCACTTTGAGCCCTCCAAATTGATATTTAGGGGCCTTAAGACATATACCCATTTTGTTAAGTCCCCGTTTAACATTATTGTTACCCGAAAAGTCCTAACTTTCAACGTTAACGCTTTAACCCCTCGCACACAAATTTGATCACAACTTGCTCATACGATAACGAAACTTTATGAAATTTATATCGTGCATTCTAGTGAGCATAATTAACCGTTACAAAGCTTCAGGTTTGTCAAAAGGTCACTCAGAAGTATAACTTAAACATGTTGACACATTTAGCCCCTGTAGTTTGTAATCTCTCACTTTTAGCTTCGTATGATCCCTGATTTATTCGTTTGAGGGTATGAGCATCATGTAGGGTTAATGTTCCATATATTTATTCACTGTTGACATTTAGAACTCGTATATACACATACTTTTCATGTTTGTCAACTTTAGTCCCTCTAGAGTATTCTTTCACATGTTTAAGCTGATGACACGTGTCAATACATTATAGGACGTGAATTTTCGCGGTGTTACAACCTTTTTATATAAGGTCTTTTTTGTTTTCTTTTGATTCACAGGTTAGGGCTGCGATATCGGCACCTAGGTATCATGAACAATATCCACGGCTTCGAGCTGATTTTGAGGTTCCTGCGCAGCGTACCCTAGACATGTTTGATCCTTTGGAATTTGTGTTCGGGTTTCAGGTTTGGATGCTTTCATAGCTGAATCTTGTTGGTTTTTCAGGCTTGTAGGAATGATCTGTTACAAATTTTGTTCAGTCAATTTCTTATTCACTATGAGATTAGCGGTCCTTTGTGGGCATTTTTCTTGTCACTTAGGAATAATGTTTAGATGTTGTCGGTTTAGATTTTATATTTATGGTGACATTACATGTGCAGAAGGACAACATCAGGAATCAACGTGAGAATGTTGTTCTTGCTATAGCAAATGCATAATCACGGCTTGGTATACCTGTCGAATCTGATCCAGTGAGTGATGCTATTTATTTGTTTAAAGATTTTCATCAGTTTCTCTAACTAGCGTAATTCAATAGACATGTTGCTGATGTGTAAATTTTATATCGTTATAGAAAATAGACAAGTGAGCAATTAAGGAAGTTTTCCTAAAGGTTCTGGATAATTACATCAAATGGTGCAAATATCTACGTATACGTCTTGTTTGGAATAGGTATTTACTTGCACTGGTATTTGCCTATTATATTTATCATTCCTCATGCTTTGCTAATTTTAATGAGAGATTGTTAAGTGTATCAAAGTCGGTTTCCGGTCATTTTTGCCATTTGGTAAATATTTGTAATTGGATGTGTATGTATTTGGAAAACTGGAAATAGCAGCAAAACTGTGAATAGTAATACAATGGAAATTTTGTTTTACTGTTTTTTGACTTTTAGTGGTGACAAATGTCGTCGCTAAAGATCAATATGTCGCCACTAAAAGTCAACAACCTTTAGCAGCGACTTTTTTAGCGGCGACTTTTTTAGCCGCGACCTCTACTCTTTAGCGACGGAGCATTAGCGGCGACGGAGCATTATCGGCGACTTGTCGCCGCTAAAACCTTTAGTGGCGACAAATGGGACTTTTAGCGGCGACAATTGTCGTCGCTAAAACTCTGTTTTCCTGTAGTGTTTGGCTTGGGAAAAAGTCGACCAGACACACCTTCTTGTGTGTGTTTTTGGTCTAAAATTTAGTTTTATTAAAAGGACTTTCACCTTTACCCATTTTAGTCCCTCTAGTTTCAGTTATGTAAAAAAAAAAAAAAAACCACTAGTTCATGCATTCTTTATTGTTTTAAAACAATTTAATTAACTAGGTTAATCATTCCTAGTTACTCAGTGGGTTCAAGGAGTTATAACCCGTTCTATTTTAAGTCCCGTTAACTCGGGCTTCTTATAACTTTGTTTTCTCAACCCATGTATTCTCCTTTTTATTAGTTATTAGGCTTATTTGTTTAATCCTAAAAATTTTCGGGTTAATCTTTACCGCTAACGGTATTTTACCCGCTCTTTAGTATTAACGAGGTTTAATTACCAAACCCGTTTTCGGGGTGTTACACAATCCCACCTTCGTTACCTGGAAAGAAGAAGATCAGCTGGTCCTTCTTATTCTTCAGTCGACCCTAACGGAAGAAGCCATGGCCGAAGCCATTGGTCACACAACCGCATATCAGGTTTGGCAAGCTCTCGAGCATGCTTACAGTCATGTTTCTGTGGAAAGGATGCATACCCTTTGTGATTCACTCCGTCAATTGCAGAAAGGAAACTCTCCAGTCTCGGATTTCGGCCGGAAATTTAAGTCACTTTTGTGATGTGACAACCCTCACAAAACCAGGTATCCGTACAATTAATTAATATTTAATTAATGCTTGATTACTGTGCTTACTTACAATTGTGGTTAAACTGCTTCTTGAATTCTGATACATACATACTCATGCATCACATTCTATACTGTCACTCTATTACTTACACACAAACATTAGTGACAACTTTGATGCACAAAAGCACAGTTAGCACACTAAACGGATAACCCAGTAAACATGCTGACATTACCAGCACCAAAACAGACAATGTTCTGAGGCCAGTATGATCCAGGAGTAGATCACTATACTAGTAGGGAGTGTAGAGAGGTGAGAATCATTAAACTGCATCACTAGGTGATAGTTATAGTGACCGGAAGTGCCTAAAACATGCTTAAAGTGCAGAATTCTGCACTAAACACCAAAATTCAGCTTTTAACAAAGCTAGTAAAGGGTAAAAACTTGGCAAAATAATTCTAGACACTTTCCAAAGTGTGGGTAATTTATTGTGTCACTAAAAATAATATAAACGACACTTTAAAGCTTTGTTTGACATTTTAACGGATCAATATCCAACCGAACAACCGGACCTTACCCAGAACATAAAAATATTGCCAAAGACATTGTTTATACTCTTTTGAACTAGATAGGGTCCCCGAATACCCTAACACCCGTTATATTAAATAACACACACAAGTATCATAACTAAACCTTTTGATTTCAACTAATCACTAACTATATCATTACATTACCCAACCATACCCCCCCCCCCTAAAATGACGGTTACAAGGGGTAGTACACCCCCTTGATTTCTTTGATTATTTTAATCCTAATGTTTAGTATCTAGTGGACATATTACATGTTGTGTAATAGTGATTATGGGTTTATAAATTACACTTGAGTTAATCATTCTCTCTCATTAAAACACCAACATCAAACTTGCTCTCATTCTCCTCTCCTTGCTTAACTTCGGCCGAACACCATCACCACTACACACCCATCATCAAGCTTTGATCCAACCATTTTACATATATACAAGTGTGCAAGGGATCATACAAGAAGGCTCGGTGCACTCGGAAGCTCAAGGACCTCCCTAGATTTCTTTTATCCACCTCGTTTACGTCTTGTTTCTTTCCTAGCCTTGTGATAGTAGTAAGTGCCTCTAAACATCATTTTGATCTTGTTTATGGTGGTTAATAAGTGATTTAATGGTTGAAAGTTAAGAACACACAATAACATAAGATAAAGTCTTGAAAGTAAGATGAACAAGTTGGATAAAGAGAAGATACATGTGTAAATCATGTAAATCTTGTATGATTGTGATTATTTGATGTTGTTGGTCAGTTAAAGTTGGATGGATCATCATCTAAACATGTTAGTTCATGTCCAAGAACATGAACTAGTAGTATGTTAGTGATAGAAATATGAAGGATGATGAAACCATCCACCATGAACTTGAAACTTGTGTAAACATAATTTTTCTTGTAAAATAAGATTTTAAACTTGTAGATCTAAAGATCTACAAGTGGTTTTTTGGAAGGACCAAGCGGAAAACACTAGTTTTGTCTTAACCCGGATATTTTATGAACTAGAAGCTAACTTGGTAAATAAACAAGTGTGTAAACACTTGTGTCACAAGAAAAAAATTTGACAAGAAATATTTTTGGTAAATCATGACTAGAAGTTGTGAAACTTCAAAATCTTTAAAAATAAAGTTTTTAAGAAACTAATTTTGTTTTTAAAGATAACAAGATCTATTAAATATGTTAGAGAGTTACTACATATTCTTACAAAACATTCAAGTTCATGAGTTTATGATTTAGGGTTGTTTTTGTCAAGATAGTGATTAAAGATTTCGTATTGTTGATTGATGATCGTTGATTGAAATTTTGAAAAGAAAATGATACGCTTGTAAGCGTGGACACCTCCAGTTACAGAGGAAACTCTGGTGAAATTTTTCCAGAAATATAACACTTAGAAATATTTTTCTAAACAAATGTTTACAAATTATATTTTTAACTTTGTTTTCAAAATAAACTTCACCATGATTTTATTTCAAAAGTTACAAAGTATCGGAGGTGGATTTTCGTAAATAAAACTTGTTAAATATATATTTAGAATATATATTTCTTAATAAAACGCTTGTGTAATTTTGTGATTATTTTGTGAACTAAATATATTATTTTTAGGGTAAAAATAATATAACCTGGGAATATTATGAAATCACGACTCCAAAATAATACCAACGCTATCACAAATTAATATTTAAGTTACACCGGTATTATTATTACAACGCGAACTTAAAATGTAACTTATGTATTTTCGGAAAATACTCTTAAATGTGTATTTTGATAAAGTATTATTTTGGAAATGGTATGAAGTAAAATATAATATTTTTGGGAAAAATATGTATATTTCGGAGTTAGAATATTTTATGACAAGTGATTAAATATATTTTCAAGTGAGACTTAAATATATATTTTCGGAAATATAAAGCATACATGTATTAAAAACCCCCATCCTTGGGAAGGAATATATTTATTAAATAATTAAGAAGTGTAAACACGAAATAGTTGTCTAACTATTTCCCAAAAACGTTAAACCTTAAGCCAAGGCACGGCCGTCCGTCTAATAGAAGTTAGTACGTGTAGGTCGTCACGCAGCAGGTTGATTGGGATTGACTATTTCGAGACGCACTTCAGTGAGTTCATGTCCCCCCTTTTCTCTTATCTGTTTTCAGTTTTTATACTTCGGGGGTGGAATACATGTTACAATATTTACAGACTTTGATATACATGGTATGGTTAGCTTAATGAGGGTTTACTACTTAGATCATGTGAGTGGGTAGGCGGAAACTAGAGGCCATTAATCCTCATTGTAGGACCGAGGGTCATTAGCGGTAGATCTATCTGGTTGTAGTGAGCCCAACTCCAGGCCCACTGTACGGACCTCGGTGTGACTTTGAGCCCGACGCATAAATCTGCTAGGTTTGAGTCTTCCTACAGCACTTCACACATATCATTGGATTTGAAACCCAATGGTGATCTCTTTTTTTTTCCTTATTTGCTACATACCAGGGATTTTCATACATACGAATACATTACAAAGGTTTATACATACGTACTTTTACATGAACTCGCTTAACTTTATGTTGATTTTTCAACTTACATGTATTTCAGGAAACTAGGGGATCTGGCAAGGTATGCAATGTCGTCAAGCTGCGTAAGAATAATGGTGTCATCCGAGTTTAGGAATTGTGATCCTTGCCTGGACGGGTCACAAGTCTTAAACTGTGTTTTTATTTATGTCTTTGGTTATGTCTGGTGAACAAGTTTTTAATTATGTCGTTGTTGTAATATGTTTTAAGTGTCGACTTTTAAGAACAATGTTGTCGTGTTAACTTTTAGAACTTGTCAAATGGATGAACATCATGGTTTTATTTTCATATAGCATTGTTGTGATTATGCTATGGTATTAAGAAGTCACACCAAAATAAACCCACGCTTCCGCAAAGCCAGGGTGTGACATGTGACCAGTTAGCCGCCACCGGACATCCGGTGACTGATGAAGACAAACGTCACTGGTTCCTATGCGGACTTGGCACCTCGTTTGAGACCTTCTCGACGGCTCAACGAACTGTCAAACCATCACCACCGTTCCGTGACCTCCTTGCTCATGCCGAAAACCATGAATTGTTTCTTCAAACTCTCAATGGTCCCAATGTCCCACCTGCTGCCTTCTCTGCTCAGTCCAATCGGTTCAATGCTAACTTTAAACCGTCTCGTGACTCTTCTCAACATGGCCGATCCCGGGGGTCTTCTTACACACGTGGACGCTCGACCTCTAGGCGTCCTCCTCACTGCCAATTGTGCAGGAAAGAGGGACATTATGCAAGCTCCTGTCCAACTCTTTCAAGCTATGCCCAACGTGCCGCCATACCGCTTGATGCTAATTTAGCTCAAGCCTTCCATGCTCTGATACCATGTAATAGTAAAGGTTTCTGTTGTGTCTTTTCATTTACAACAAAGTGTTTTTAAATATACAAAGAGAGGCACAAATCAAGGAGAAAATATCTCCTGACATAAAAACAATTTAATGGAGAAAATATGAAATGATTTTGGCTTTGATAGAGGCTTCAATTTAGGTGGCTATTAACTTCTACGAGTTCAAAGTCTTTTTTACAAAGTACTGTGTAATATTGTTCATCTCGATGCCTCACAATCGGCTTGAAACATTGTGGCATCGTAGAAGCAAGTTCCTGGTGAGAAACGGTTGCGGATGACATCAAATATATTGTTGTTGGTTCAGGCCCCAAATACAAACTCACACACACAATACTCACGATACTCTTTGTATGTGTAAGAATGAAAAACTGCACTTTATTCACTAAACAAATAAAACTATTTATAGGCTACATGGACACTACGTGGGAACATTAAAAAGAACAATAAAATACTAATTTAGCCTAAAGAACTGGTACACCAAATTGACTTCTTCTGCCCAACGTGCATTTGCAATATATTCGGTCATCCACGTTCCCCTGTGAGTTCGGTCAAATCTGACCACTTCTTTATTCAAACAAACTGCAACGAACTGATCCAGTAACCTGCTGACCCATGACCCGATACGTAACGACCCGTGACCCGTAAACGAACCGATTAATCCAACAATTGCTACCAAAATCTGAGCTGTTGAACAATGAGCATGTAGTCGTTGAGTACTCACCCGATATTATGTTGGATATTAATAATGATAAGAACACAAAGAAAGGTATCAGAAGAAGCTTTTGATAGTTTTATTGATTACTCGACAGAAACAAAATAACAAACATAAGTTACAAATAACCCAGAAACAAACCGACCACCTGTTGCACTTTATTTGAATTCAAATAGTAGCATCTCATGCACGTGCCTCCTCTTGATCATATTTCACATGTGAATTATCTTCAACATAACATTTATTTATCTTACAAAGATAGGGTAACCAAACAATTAAACATGACTAACATATTGGAAGTGGAACACCATTCCACCCTTCCAAACACTCCAACAACGGATCAATGATCTCCCTTTTGCACAGGGCCCTGAACACCTTATCGAACTCCTCCCCCGGTGAAGTCACCTTCTCACCGGTCAAGTAAATCGCACCAAGCTCCTCCCTCACGAACCTGTACAACGGGTACAACCTACATGACTTTATTCTGTTAGGAATCAACAACGAACCATTCTCAAATGCGGTTCGAACTGCCTCCACTTCTTTCGGTAAAACCGCTTTTAGTTGGTCCTCAAACTCATTAATATTTCGGAAGATCAAGGTTCCCGCATCCTTCTCATTAACGCCATTGTTTAAAGCGTGTTCAAGCAAGACTTGTCTAAGCTTCTCCATCAATGGGTACGTGGCAAGGCATGGGTCATCAATGTAGGCGAATACGTATTCGCGGTCAACCACCCGAAGCAAGTCTTCTTCACATAAACTTGATGGGTGGAGCTCCGGGGTTAGAACCTTTTTGGCTACTTGGTTTACGGTGTTCTTGACGGTCAACTTCAAGTTCTCTTCCAAATGCCTCAAGTCAATGGATTGGCATAAAGCTACTAAGTAAGTGGATGACATGAGCTTTAAGATCTCGACAGCTTCCGCGGTTTTCCTTGCGGAAATCAACCCTAAAGAGTTAACATCTTGGTTATGTTGTTCGGCGCTTTGAACATGATTTGTAACCGGATTCGCAAGAAACTGGAGCTCTGAACAGTAAGAAGCCATGGCGACCTCTCCACCTTTGAACCCGTAATCCAAACTTGGGTTACGCCCACCCGAGAGATTCGAAGGTAACCCCTTGTTGTAAAAATCGTTAACAAGCTCGGAAAACTGCGCGAACATGAGCTTTCCTATAGCCGCAATAGCCAAACGTGTGTTGTCCATTGACACACCAATTGGGGTGCCTTGAAAGTTGCCACCGTGTAACGTTTTGTTTCTTGAAACATCGATTAACGGGTTATCATTAACGGAGTTGATCTCGCGTTCGATCATGTTAGTGGCGGAGCGGATGACTTCGATCTGTGGTCCGAGCCATTGAGGGGACGTGCGGAGTGCGTAACGGTCTTGTTTGGGTTTTTGTAACGGGTCCATTTCATGGACCTTTTGTGCGGCTTTAACGTAGTCACTTCCATCTAAAATGTATTCCATGATGGCTGCCGCCTCTATCTGGCCCGGGTGGTGCTTAAGTTTGTGGGTCAAGTGGTCCGTAAACTCGGGCTTCCCTTGCATAACTTCCGTGAAAATCGCGGACAACACTTCCGACAACAATGCAAGGATGTTAGCTTCAAACAACACCAAGGACGCCATCCCCGAACCCACGGTGGTGCTGTTGACAAGTGCGAAGCCTTCTTTAGGCTGTAACTCGAAGAACCCGCCTTCGATGCCTGCTAGGGCGAAGGCCTTTTCAGCATTAAGGATTTCGCCGGTGGGGCTGATGGATTTGGAGTTGGGGCGGCCAGTGAGGAGACCGACGATGTAGGATAAGGGAACAAGGTCACCGGAGGCAGTGATGCTGCCACGAAGGGGGAGAATTGGGGTGATGTTGTGGTTTAGAAACTTGGTCATGGCTTCCAAGATCTCAAATCGGATGCCGGAATAACCCTGGAGAAGGGTGTTGACTCGGACGAGCATTGCGGCCCTTGTTGCTGATTGCGGGAGTGTGTGATTTGATTCGGCGCTGTTGCCAAATATCCCAGCGTTCAAAAATCTGCCAAAACATAAAAAGTTATCAACCTTAGTTTTCAAATTGTTTCATGCACGTCGTAAGAGAAGGCAAAAATAGTCATATAGGTCGTGTTTTTTTTTAACGGCTTACAGTTAGGATATCGCTAACCGGGTTAGTAGTGACAAACGAAAATGATATTATCGCTCAACTCGATCAAATGAGGGTGAAACCCTACAACCGCATGGTGTATGTGACTGACGTCTAATGACTAATGAGCCAACTGACAAATCATATGGCCCGTATGACCATTTTCGTCTTGACATACAACCAGGTTCGGGCCCATGGTATAACCATGGGTCAATGGCTCTTTATGAATTTTTTTAGTATTATTTATACGCTAAATTAGTGACTGGCGCCATAAAAATTTGGTTAAGCCCCCTATGAAAAAGTCACTGCTTACATCTTGTATGATGTGGTGCATATATGACCACTTCACCATGTCATACGTTCTGTGTGATAACGTCACCTGTTGCAAATATACCAGGACCTCTATTTTACAAGACATGATTACCTGATGAGTTCCTTCTGAAGAGCACCAGCTTCCGTGGTTCTCCGGTTCGAGTTAGCCCCGAACCCGGTGGTGACACCATAGCCATCAGTCCCTTTATTATTACTCTCAATCAACCAATCATAACTCGCCTTCACCCCGGCTCTCGTAGCCTCCAATATCTCCACCCTCACTGCCGCGTTGTCACTAACGCCAATCGCAGCCACTTGCCCCACCGTCAATGTTTCTCCCCTTCATCGATTCTGCCACCGTCCCCCAGTTTAAATGATCACCGGTTTGGTGTCCACTGATTTCAATATTCTTACTGGCCATTGTTTAGAACTAGAAAAATGCTTGAAGTGTTTTTAAAGAGTGACAATGGGTTAAGTTAACTTAACTAGAAGGAGTAAAAGACTTAGTGGTGTTTATATAGATGGTTGGTTTACTTTTTTTTTATATAAAGTTGTTGAAGGTGTTTGTGTTTGGTTTTGATTTTTGAGTATGGGGGTTGGTGAAGTTTTATACAAGCCAATGACAATGATTTTTATCTTATATTCTGAAACTTGTTTGAAAATTCTTAAACCAACCGATAAAATAAAAAAGTTGAACACGAAAGGAAACCGATGTGAGGTTTGAACACCTAACCACTAACACCCAAGTCAAATCATATATAAAAATAAATTTATAAATAAAGTATCTATATTGTTTCAATTGTTGAAACTTATAAAAAAATCTTAAAAAGACCCATGTTATATGACCCTTAATACTTGATGTATTACATAGCATCAAACTGAACAAATAATAATTCTAGAGTAAAGTTTCGTTTTGCTTTCTGTGGTTTAGTCGTTTTAACGGTTTTGCCCCAAACCTTTAAAAATAGCAATTTTACTCCCTAATCTATGAAGCTCATCTCTATTTCACTCCCCGCCCCTAACACCATCCAATTCCTCTGTTAAATCCTGGTCACATGCCCCTCACATGAGGGGCATTTTAGTCTTTTCATATCCTCTCTAAAAACATATTTTATTATTACAATAATAACACACATACAAACACACTCTTCTCTATCTGTTCTCCCTCTCCATAATCAGACTTCACCACAAAATCACCACCAACATTACCATCCCCCGCACCTATATTAAAGGAATATAAAGTATTCCTTAAATCCATTTTTTCTTTTATTATTATTAATATATATCAATTTTTTTATAGTTCTTTGATTCAAAAACCCTAACAAAAAACAACCAGAGTTATTGATTATGATGTCTGCTCAATTTTTTTTATAGCTCTTCGATAAACCCTAACAAAAAAACAACCAGCCTTGTTGATTATGGTCTCTGCACCAACAATTAAATCAAACCAAAAAGGCCCTTGAAGTGAATTTGTAATAATCGCAAAATTTACAACAGAAATGAACAACATTTTGGAACGACCCGATCGGAGACCAACTTGCCTCGATTGTTGGCGTATGACAGTTACCGGTTAGACCACAACCATCAACGAACTATCTCAAATCAGATGTCGACGGAAACGACTGACGAAACCTGATGTAGACGACGGTAAAAGAGCGACGGCTAGGGATGGTCCCGATCTGGCGAGAGAGGGAACGACCCTAGAGCGGCGGCGATAGCGGTGGTGAGTTAGAGGTCATGGAGGCTCCTATTTTCTGGTCGTCGAATGGTAGTGTGGTCGGCAAGAAGGTTCAGTTCTGCGATGAAGATGATGGTGGATTTGGGGGTTTTGAGGTCCAAAGTTGCAGATGAAGATGATGGTGGGTGGCCGACGGTCATGGTTGTTGGTTTAGGGTTGAAGATGAAGGTGGTGGTGGTGGTGGCCGACTCTGATTTCAGTTGGTTTTGAGCTCCAAATCGACGGCTGGTGGTGATCTCAATGGTGGCTAGGGTTAGAAAGGGAGTGTTATCTGGTGGTTTGGTAACTTTAATGGAAGAAATGGTGATTGGGGTTTGATTGTTGTGTGATGATGTAACTGGTTGTAGAGAGAGAGAAACGGGGTGAGAGAAAGAGACAGACTTAGAAAATGAAATAGGGGTGTTTTTTCTCATATACATAAATATATATTAATAATTAATAAATGGATTTTAGAAATTAATTAAATACATATATATATATATATAATTACCATAATACCCTTACATTTAACAAACATTTTAGACAAAGTTAGAGGCGGGGAGTAAAATGAAAATAAGTTAAATAGATCAGGGAGTAAACTGGCTATTTTTAAAGGTTTGGGGTAAAACCATTAAAGTGACCAAACCACAGGGAGCAAAACGAAAGTTTACTCATAATTAATTCTATGTTAACTATCGTAATTTTCCACATTTTTTTATCTTGATCCTTCTACAATTTTTTTCGAACAATTTTGATTTGAAGTTTTATATTAATATGATACACAAAGTATGATCATGTAAAAACCGATTTTTTTCATTATACAGATCCGTATCTGTAAAACAAATTTTAGTAACATTTGCAAGGGTTTACGCTATCATTTTGTTGTCGGTGTTCGATAGTTCACAATGACTGTAGTGACTATTCTCACAAGTCACAAGTGGTGGTTGGTCTAGATTTTTCGAAACTCAACTTTTTTTTTTTTTTTTTTTTTTTTTTTTTTTTTTTTTCTGAACGGCTAATGTTAATCTCCCCAAACCCTTATATCAACTTTGATTGTGTTGGACTTTAACACTTGGGCATCAAGACCATTTAATCATGTTAAATAAATCTATGTTTATGCATTATTAGTGAGAATTTATTAGTGTAAGATATGTCCAAACGGTGTCATTAGGTAGTTATGACGGTTAGATTATAACCGCCAAATGGGTGAGTATAAATACCCATTAACAAATAACGAGATAGATTAACAAGGGTGAGGATCAAATAGAATGTTTATTTTGACTAGGAAGGATAGTAAGCAATAGGATTATGACATGTGACAAAATTTAAAATGAAGATAAAGGGTATTTTAGTCAATCATATCATTTCTTCTTCCTTCTTCTCCCCAGTAACTTCAAAACCCACCATTTTCAAAACCCACCATCTTCAACCTTTTCTTCACTTACTATCTCAATAATCACTACATTATAGTGCGATTTTCGTCATCAATCAATGATTCAAACACCCGATCAACGTGTTCTTCAGTTTTTTTTGAAGAAAACCCAGTTTAATTTCATTCAAAATCTCGTTTTTTCCCGTGATTTTGAAGATAATCACTCGATTCGTTCGATTCGATCGCTGATTAGTGTTTATATCATTCAAATTTCGTCAATCGTTCAAGAAATCGGCTTCGATCCATGTAAGAAATTCTTTAATTTCATTTTTACGATCTGGGTTTTTGATTTAGTCATTGCGTTTTACGATCTTGGCGAGGGTCCGGGGGCAAAGCCCCTTGTAGCAGGGTCCAAGGGGCGGTAGCCCCTGGCCAGGTCAGCTTGGAATTTTTTTTCAATTAAATTGCTTTAATAAAAATGCATGAGAAAATTTAATTTTCTGTAAATTTGCCTCTGGAAAACTGCATTCGTAGACAATTTTATGTCATTGCGTTTTAGAACTGCATTCCTGGTTCTGACAATTCACAGACAAAACTATTGTCCTGGTTCAATGCGTTTTAGAGAGAACAGTTTCTTTGGTGTTTTTATGCCATTGCGTTTTAGAACTAAGACATTTTTATGTGTTTTCTTATCATTGCGTTTTAGAAAAACACATTTTTGAAGTGTTTTTAGTCATTGTGTGTTTTAGGTAAAACACATTTTTAGGTGTTTTCAGTCTATTGCGTTTTAGAGATAACACTTTTTTTTTGTTTTTTTAGGCCATTGCGTTTCAGAAATGAGACATTTTTAAGTGTTTTCTGGCCATTGCGTTTTATAAGTAAGACATTTCTTTGTGTTTTTTGTGCATTGCGTTTTAGGTAAAACACATTTTTATATGTTTTCAGTCTATTGCGTTTTAGAAAACAGATAGTTTAAGTGTTTTCTGGCCATTGCGTTTTAAAAATAAGACATCTGTTTGTATTTTTTGTGCATTGCGTTTTAGGTAAAACAATTTTTATGTGTTTTCAGTTCATTGCGTTTTAGAAAGTACGCTTTTTGTGTTTTTAGGCTATTGCGTTTTAGAAATAAGACATTTTTTGTGTTTTCTGGCCATTGCGCTTTACAAATAAGAAATTTCTTTATGTTTTTGGTGCATTGCGTTTTAGAAAAATGTCATTTTTAGGTTTTTTTTTCCATTGCGTTTTACGCAACTGGGTTTTTTCCATTGCGTTTTACGCAACTGGGTTTTCGAAAAAAATCGAAAATATAGTAATAGTATACTCGTTTTAAAGAAAAAAAAACGCTCGTTTTTTTGGTGCAATTTTTATTAATAAAAAATAATGTCGTATGAAAGAGTTATTAATGTTTAAAAAATGGGAGGGGTGGAGGAGAGAGAAACTATTGCCTTGGATTGACTAGAATGCCCCTAGACAAACTCACGCGCCTCCTTTTTTTCCTTCAATTTCACTCATTTAATCTTAGCCCTTTATTAAATAAATGGATGGTCAAGATTACTTCCTAAGCTTACTACCCAAGTAAACTTCCTGTTATATCCTAACCCAGATTAACAATAGGGGTGATTAAAATATAAAGAATGGGGTGATTAAAATATAAAGAATGAGATGTGCCTACTAGTGGTAGAAGGCTTGAGTTTTCGAGTGGAGATCTAAATTCGATCTCACGTGTGTCACTTTTGGTGGATTAAAGCAATAAAGGATTTAAGCCAGGGCTTATGCGAGGTTGTCAGTTCGAATCCCAAACCCACCTTGGTTTTCGTCCTACTGTGTGTTACACCAGAGAGTTATTCTCTTATGGTGGCACAACGACTGTCAATTGACAGTCGGCGGTATGACGGGACTCTACAATTTAGAAAGTGCGGTGACGTAACACAAGAAAGTCGTCGTTCTAAAAAAAATATTTTAAAGAAACGTAAATTATCAAACTATCTTAAAAATAGCAAGTTCATAGGACGACATGGACCCTTAAACCAACAAATCAATTTCCTTACATATACATAGAACGATGTCGACGTGTGGATATAATATTTGTACACCTTTGAATTTCTTTCCATTTTTGTTTGTAAAGATAAACCACTTCGTCAATGGAATGGTTCTCCACTTACTTTCTTTAAGCCTACACTCAATTTCAAACCTACCAAATTTACTGAAAGAAAGAAGAAACGACATAGATGCATATACGTAAGGCTGTAAACGGACCGAACGAACACGAAGAAATCCTTGTTGATGTTTGTTCATTAAAAAAAGGATTGTGGCTGGAATCCTAGCCCCAGTACCCATTTGGGTACTCATCATCCCACCCCGCAAGGGTTATGATGTCAACAAATAGCCTCGGTCACTACCTCCATGATATGGGCACCACAATGGTCGAACCCGCGTCACTACAACTTACCATTTCAGCGTGACTTTCATTGGCTGCGGGTACCACTGGGCTATAAGCCAATTGGTACGAACACTTACCAAACGAGATTTTATGTCCCTGTTTGTTCTTTAAGGAAATGAATATGTTCACGAACACATATAAAACTGGCGAAGGAGGCTAGATATGGATGACGGAGGAAGGAGCACAGGCACTTAAAGTCCAAATAGTGGAACGAAGGTCGAAGTATTCATCGATGTGAATAATGAGGAAGGAAAGGGGGAACCATGCAAAACAAGAAGGAAATAGGGTTTCATATTTTAATTGTTAGGATAATAAATTAAAGAATATAATAATGTTTAGATATAATAAATAAATGTGCAAAAGTCTTTCATGAACAACATAAACAAATGAACGTAAATGGGCTACCATTCATGAATACATTATCAAACGTTCACGAACACAATTAAATGAACAAGTTGTTCGTATTCGTTCATTTAACTTATTGAACAAAATTTCTTGTCCATGTTCATTCATTTGTTAAATGAACAAGCGTAAACGAACTTCCTGCCAAACAATTCACCAATTGTTCGTTGAACGTTCGGTTCGTTTACAGCCCTACATAGACCACCCCACCACCACACTCGGTATCCTCCTCCTCCGCCAGCACTACTAATTCATTGCCATCCTCCTCCACCACCACACTCTGCAATCACCATGGTAGTTGTACTATTCTCTAGCATTGTTTGTATATTGTAGGGTCGGTCCAATAGGATGTGTAGGGTGTGCAACCGCACAGGCCCCAATATTTTGAGAGGACCAAACATGTCATTTTACATATATAAATTACTTTTTGAGTCCCTGTGTTTTGTTGGTTTTTGCTAGTTGAGTCCAAAAGCAAAAAGTTTAACGACCTGAGTCCCTATAAGCTTTTTCTTTAACCAATTGAGTCCAATTTTCTAACTCTGTTTGAATTTTTTGTTAGCTTTTCATTAAAAGACTAAAATGCCCCTACATATTATTATTATTATTATTATTATTATTATTATTATTATTATTATTATTATTATTATTAATATAAAAGCTGTGTTTTGTTGCTTTGTAACCCTGAGTTTTGTTGTCCCTCACCACATCAGACACACACTGATCTCTTCATCTCTCTCCCCCTTCTCTCTCAACCACACCACCACCACACCACACCACCATCCTAACGCCGCCACCACCACTATAACGTCCCCGCCACACCGTCACCACCACAACACCCACCACCGCTACGTCACACACCGTCACAGCTCTGGTTGCAGTATCTTCAACCTCCAATAACCGTACTTTTTCTTGCAATTTCGGCTTTATTGTGTCAAATATTTGTTTCTGAACTCCGGTGGCCGAGTCAACCCACCAGAACTCAGTCGGAACTCGGACTTCAACCAGATCTGACTGTCCGTACAGTACGAAAACCGGTGGTGGTGGCGGTGGTGGTGGATGAGCGTATGGAAGTGGTGGTGGAGGGAGGTGGTTGACTGACGGGATGTGGTGGTGCGGAGGAAATTGGTGGGGGAGGAGGAGGGGCGTACCTGTGGTGGTGGTGGTGGTTGAACGACGGGAAGTCCATCGGAAGCGGTGGTGAGATGACGAAGGGTTTGTGGCGGTTTGAGGTTTCACTCGGACTTCAACGATTGTTCCGGCGAAACCTACGGCGAAAGCTCGTTGGGGAAATGAAACAACTCGCTGATTTCATTGATGTTTGGAATTTGGATTTGATTTTCTGAATTTGTTGTTTGTTTGTGATTTTCGTTGGGGCAGTGGTGGGGATGAAGTGTAGATCTGGATTGTGGTGGGTGTTTGGAGGTGAGACGATGGTGGTGGGTGTTTGGAGGCGGCGGTAGTTCGATGGTGGTGGCAGTGGAGGGGATGACGGTGGGGCAGTGGTGGGGATGAAATGTGAAGAGAGTGTGTGCAGGTGTGTGTTTTATTATATATATGTAATTTATATATATATATATATATATATTAAAAGTTTATGCATTAAAAACTTGTTCCTTGTACTCATGTGCATATAAGACTTGTACTTTGTGTGTAAATGACCAATTTACCCTCATAGTTAACAGACTTGGTGGATGGTGTTAGAAAATTGGACTCAAATGGTTAAAGAAAAAGCTTATAGGGACTCAGGTCGTTAAACTTTTTGCTTTTGGACTCAACTAGTTAAAATCAACAAAACACAGGGACTCAAAAAGTAATTTACCCTATATAGTTTTAATTATTATATCCAAGATTTAAACACAAAAATAATAGCGATGGAAGAGTTATTAAAACCATGTCCATGTTATAGACGAGATCATAAGTTCAAGTTGTCGTACTCCATCTTTTTTTCTCAATTCTCATTCCCTTTATCGGGCCCAATATTAATTTTCTTTATATAAATCTGTATTAGTTTGGGCTTTCAATCTTTAGGCACCATTTTCTAGACTTTGAGTGAGCCCGTGCTAGTTAATTTTTAGTATACTTTCTATTTTAATTGGTCACTATTACTATTCGCAAGACTTTGAGTTGAGCCCGTGCTAGTTAATTTTTGTAATTTTTACATATTTCCCCCTCCTAAAGGGCTTATTACATATTTCCCTAAACAAAAAAATCAATTACATATTTTCTCTTTTTTTACCCTTGCAAAAACCCATCACTTTGTTTCCTCTTCCCCTCCTATACTCACGATGAACCAAACCCTACACAACACCATCGCCCTTTCTTCCTCAGGTCCTCACGACGCCAAAACCTTCAATCGTTTTTCTTCCTCTCGAACCATTAGTTATTCTTTTTTAAAAGGATCAAAGACTTGTTGTGAATTGGTTGTGAGCTGAGACCCATTTTCAGTTTTGGCGTAAGATTCTAGGTGAGATTTATTCATATACTTACAGATCTCAACAAATGCTGCTGGGCTTATTGAATATAGTTTTCCATTGATTTTTGGTAAGACAAATGTGAGGAACAGTCTAGAATGTTAAGTCATGATTCATGAGTATTCCTATATATTGTTTCTTTTGAACATCAAACAGACAAAAAGCTTTTTATCGGAAAAAAAACGAAAGATAACTTGCACCAAGAATAAGGTATTCTTGTATCTATCTTAGTCTTTTTGATTTTCGGGTTGCTCTTGGATTTTTTTTTTGTCCGACAAGTAAGGATTGCAATTTTAAAAGTTTGTGTTTTTTTGATTTATTATGGTATTGTTTGGGGAAAAATATGAATTGGGAAAATATGTAATTGATAATAATATAAATGAAAAATATGTAAATATTCATTTAATAAGTTCATTAAGGGTAAAATAGTCTTTAAAAAGAGTAATTTTAATGAACAGGGGAAACATGTAATATATATGGGTTAGGGAAGGAAAATATGTAATTGAATTTTATAATTGGGTAAATATGTAATAAGCTATCTTAGGAGGGGGAAATATGTAAAAAGCCCAATTTTTAGTATACATATCCAAAATCTCGAGGGACAACACTAGTATATTGTAACGCGTGTAGGGATTATTATATATACATGTAATTGCGAGAACCCATCCTCTTCTTTTATTATTTCGTAATTATCACCTTAATGCTCCATGATGGGCACTTAAGTGGTTTAAGACGTGACCCGGGCCAAAGGTCTCTCACCAATGACATGGCTCGACAGTCATGTACATGACGTATCCCGGAAGTTATACCATAAATATCGAGACTGCCATGTCACCTACAAAGATAAGTACAGATACCCATTCTCGCTAACAAAACAATATTAGTTTGTGTTACTCAATTCTTGCTAAGTCACACAATAAATATACTTATTCTCACATTATAGCTTGGTCGTGGGGGAAATCACTTCATTGTGATTACTCTGTTCCCGAGTTCACTTAACGAGGGGAAAAAATAAAGGAAAAGGAAAAAAAAAAGATGTCTTTCCTTCCATTTCCTTTTCCAAGTCAGAAAGAAATAAAAACTAAATAATTTCGTCTAGTTTTCCTTCCATTTCCTTTCTTTTCCTTCCTTAAGTGAAACTCAAGAACACAACATGTTTGATTTTCCTTCATGGAATTGATGGTTGTGGACTTTTAGCCATCTCATGGTTAGCAATGATTTCAGATAAGTTCACGGTATACAAAAATTGCAAATCCTGACATGTGTAATGAATGTCAATGAAACAACAAAAGTAAAATACCGATTTTATAAGTCAATTCATTGTTTGCTATATCCTATTCATGGCGATGCATTAAAAGAGGGGCATGGCTTTATGGCTTGCCAAATGATTGATTGTACAACTAGGGGTGCAAACGAGCCGAGCGGCTCGCGAGTTACTTAAGATCGGCTCGAGAAAAAGCTCGAAACGAGCCGAGCCTTATCGAGCCCGAGCCGAGCTTGAGCCTAAAATAAAGCTCGTTTGTTTATCGAGCCCGAGCTCGAACCTCGCATGTGAAGCTCGTTAGGCTCGTCGAGCCTTATCGAGCCTTAATGTAAACGAGCCGAGTCGAGCCGAGCTTATATAAAATTGTTTACAAGCCGACCTCGAACCTAAAAATAAGCTTATTTAGTAAACGAGCCCGAGCCCGAGCTAAGCTCGCGAGCCTAAAAAGTCTATTATTTATATTATTTTTATTTAATATATTAATTAATAGATAATAAACGAGCCGAGCTCGAGCTTGAGAAAATACCAACGAGCCGAGCTCGAGCCCGAGCTTTCATAAGTTAATCGAGCTCGAGCCCGAGCTTTCATAAGTTAATCGAGCTCGAGCTCGAGCTTGAGCCTGGTCGAGCTCGGGCTCGGCTCGTTTGCACCCCTATGTACAACTATGAGGCTGAATATCCTGCATTGACGACGACCGATGTGGTATTGTGTAGAAATTAGACACTTAAATGATTAACTTAGCACAAACATTTACGGTAAGTTTTCATAAATTATTTTATAATACGATAGAGCATATATTATGTTCTTATCGTTTATTAAACTAGAACTTCGTCAACGTAGCTGAATTTTAGTATACACATAGGTTAAAACTTTGGATAGTGATATGCACCAAATGCAACATATAAGTTATATCAAATAAGGTATAAAATCAACACTTTTTAGTACTAGTGTTGGAAAAAGTGTGTTTCTTTGTATACTTTTAATTTTCGGGATTTAAAAAAGCGTAAGTGTACAAAAGAAACAAACTAACGACAAATACCAGCATAAATACAAAAGAAGGAAATTTGATACATCATACCAACCCTCCAAGCTTCACACCAAGACCAAAAACAATAAATAAAAAGACAAGCACGGGGTCGTGCCACCAAGGCATGGAGTCGTGCCCCACTCAAGATTCCAGAAAGAAAAAGACAAACAGAAGCAGACAAGAGACACGGGGTCGTGTCCTATGGACACGGGCCGTGGTCAACTCCCGGATATGCAAATCTTGGATAGTACAACAAGTACAATGGTCACGGGGCCGTGCAAACATCCGGACTGACACAGCTCATTAAATGAAGAAACAGAAGAAGGGGGCACAGGGTCGTGTAAAGCTTCTATTTCCAACTATAAATATGGGTGTTTGGTTCAATTGCAATCTATCCCTTCGCAAACCACTTATCTCACACCTGCCAGCACTCCACCACCACAATACTACCATTATCCACCACATTCATCCATCATCCATCTTTAGAGTGTGTAGTAGTCTCGGGATCCAAGATTGATCGTAATAGTTTTTTTGTCAAACAAAGGTCATGCTTGGCTAATCTCTTACATCACTTGGTAAAGACAAGTGATTTATGTATTACTTTTGATTTCTAAGGTTTTGTAAACTTTTTAATTGGGTTTGTATTAATGACTTTAATATATAGTTTTTTTATATTGAAAGTAAACTTTATTCTATCATCTCTTCATGTTTTGTTGATTCACTCATTCGTGTCTTTACGGTCTACATAAAGCGCGTTAACTGCCAAGAAGGGGGTTAGAAGGGTGGTTTGGGTAAAGTTCTTACCTCGTTCAGTGTATAAATCCTCCGAGGACTTGATTCAAGCTTATTAGAACTTTATTTGAGGCAGATTGCATCAAATCGAGGGAAGTAAGAACGGCTTGAATCCCTTATAAATAAACTACTATTAAATTGTGGGACTGTATCATTGCTAACTCAGACCAATATGGTCGAGGGTAGCGTTGCCTCCAAAAAAGGGACATGTCACATTTTGCATTAATAACTTACTTAATTATCTTTCAATATTCCGGCATTGCGGGACTGTATCCCTGTTGACTCAGTCCAATATGGCTGAGGGTAGCGTTGCTTCCAAAAGAGGGACATGCCACTATAACTAAGATAATCACTTAAAAAACTCAAAGTGTGGCAATCATCAAAGGATACATAAAAGATGAGTCGGAACAAACTGATTCTATCTTGTCTATTTGTTTCTTTTATTACTTTATTGTCTTTCTTTATTTTACTTATTAAAAATTTTTTTCTCAAAATTTGGTTAGATTAGACGTTGACGATATTCTGGTATTAAAATCTCTTGTGTCCTTGGACGACCTCGGTATCTTACCATCCCTATACCATGCCAACGATGGGTGCACTTGCCCTAACGTGTTGTAGAGAGTGATAGTGGTATATCATGTTTTATAAATTTAAAGCTTGATAAACGAGTAAAAAAATACTTAAAAATATATTAAAAATCATACACACTCGCATTAGTTCAGATAGTTCGTGAGCTTTTTGAGGAAGACATTCGGTGAATGCTTCCTTGGAAGACTGACATCCCATTTATCTTATATATGTTTAGTTTTGATTCAAATAAAATGTTCTTTTATGACTTTATATTCTACTTTGTATTGTATGTTTTATGTTTACATTGCATATTGAATGGAATTTTCTAGATTAAGTAGTATATGCATGAAAACCCATGGTTAGGGGACTGGGGTGGGCACGTGATGGAAGCCCATCACGCGTGCTCGACATTTGCACACCGCCGCCACCCACTTATACAATGCGTGAACATTTACACGCGTGGAAGACATCACGCGTTGAACATATGAAAGTTTCGACCGTTGGTTTTTTTTGGACCGTTTTTTAACGGTAATATTTAATAAAAAAAAACTTTAAACCTTTTATATATACTTCTCATTTTTTTACCATTTCACCCTCACCAAAACACAAACACATTTCACACAATCTACATCTTTCTCAAATGGAGTTTCCTACGGATTCGACGTTTCCGATGAACAGCGATAGCAATACCCAGTCGTCTTTTGACAATGAGACGCTTAAATATTTTGTGTCAGTGTATAACGAACTTGAATCTAGTTCGTCCCGCCCAAAGAAGAAGATGGTAGATCGTGATCGTATACATGCCAACGAAGTGTTAATGAACGATTATTTTATGGAGAATCCGATCTACAATGCCGAAACGTTTAGAGCTCGGTTTCGTTTACCAAAGAATTATTTTTAAAGATTGTTGGAGACATTGAATCAAGCGAGAAATGGTTTCAAGAAGGTTACAATGCGGGGGGCAAACCAAGTTTCACGACGATACAAAAATGCACGACCGCAATTCGCCAACTAGCGACAGATAACCCTCCCGATCAATATGATGAATACCTAGCTATGGCATCCAGAACTTCCCGTGAGTGTCTGCAATTTTTTTGCAACGCGGTTATAAAATTGTATGGTAAAGAGTTTTTACGTAAACCGACGAGACACGACATCTCACGTATTTACGCCGCACATGATGCTAGATGACATTTTCCAGGGATGTTCGGTAGCATCGATTGTACATATCGAGTGGAAAATTTGTCCAAGAGAGTTGCGCGGGGCGTATGTTAGGGGTGACATCAAAAGACCAACCATCATACTAGAAGCGGTGGCGTCGAATGATTTATGGTTTTGGCATTCATATTTCGGTGTTTCAGGTTCAAACAACGACATCAATGTGTTGCACACGTCGCCGTTGTTTCAAACCGTAATGGATGGTACCGCACCCTTCTTTCCATTTTATGTTAACAGACGATATTACAGACGAGGCTTTTTTCTTGTGGATGGTATCCACCCATCATGGTCTGTTTTTGTGAAAGCTCCTTCCTTTCCTGTCGAGGCTAAAGAAATCATGTTCAAAAAGTTGCAAGAATCGGCAGGAAAAGATGTTGAGAGGGCTTTTGGTTTCTTAAACGGTAGATGGGACATACTACGCTGACCGGTTCGTGCGATGAACAAGAAATCATTACATATCATAGTATATACATGTATCATATTGCACAATATGCTAATCAAAGAAGACGGACGTGCAATATCTCCGGATTGGGTGCCGGATCCTAGTACACAAGTTCAAGTTCCAGAAAATATCCAACAAGAATTGCGTGATGAAGAAACTCACTTTCGGTTGAGATACGATTTAATCGAACTAGTAGGTTCTTTAGGTTTGGAGTTTCATGAGTCAAACGAGGAGTAGAGTTTTTTTAGTATTTTTTTTTAAATTGTAGCCTAAAATATTTCTAGTATGTTAAATTGAACTAGTATGTTTTAATTTTAATGAAATTTATAATTTTAATGTTTTATTGTTAATTTCTAATTTAAAAAAATTATAAAAATTTGTGAGTGATGGAATTCCATCACTAGTGATAACCACCGTCACTAAAAAAAGTTTATGAGTGATGAAATAATGGTTGATGACATGACGTAACTTGATTGGATGTTGTGAATAATGAAATTTTTTGCAAGTGATACCACTCTCACTCCCCTATGGTGTTTCATTTTAGAGCACTACCAACTACCAAACGTTAAGCCCGCCAACCAACAAGTGTTAAGCCTTGTTTGATTTTACTTTCATCAAAACAAAACAAAAGAATAATCATTATTGTTATGTAAATTTAACTTTAATAATTATTGTATTGATTAATAATTTATTTTATTAAATTATTTAAGTTGTTCGCTTTTTGGGGTTTAATCTTTTAGCTTAAACTTAATGTATAAATTATAATAGAATTAAAAAAAATCTAATGAACCGAACACTTGTCCATGTACTAGTTTTTTCTATTTGATTGTTTTCTAATCATAAGTTGTTTTTATATAAATAATGACTATTAAAATTAAAAATTGAGACAAATGAAAAATGTATGAATATATCCGAACTGATTTTTTGTTACCTTTTTTCCCAACAAAACGAACACTTGTATATATAACGATTTGGCTATGTTACGTCTTTATTTTTGGGCCTTTTTGTATTGTTTGATATAGCATATGCCACTACTATAAACTGATGCTGATCGAAGTCCGTCACATCCCCGTAGCAACTTGGGGTTGAATCCTGTTAGTTGTTTTTTATATAGTAAAAATGATTGAATCATGGGCGGTTATGATGGTGTGCGGGGAGTACCTCCGCACAAGGCCTGTGATTCCGAGGGGTACGCGATTTAAAAAAAATCCGATATATATGTTTTTTTTATAAAGTAAACAAACACATGTCAATTCCAATATAGACCCATTTACAAATCATTTTTTATGGTTTAGAATTTAACCCACTTAACATTAGGTTTATTGAGCCCAATACTAGTTTGATTTTTTTAAAATACTAAAAAAATATTATGGAATGGCACATTTTTTCGAGCTCGAACAGGGTATGGATTGAATGAATAGTAATTACAAGTCATCGAAGATTTGAAGGAGCATAGTACAGGTTATATAAGTATGCCTTTTGAGGTTACATTATGAACCCTAATAAAGTTACAATATGATCTCCTCGTATTTAATTAGAATTAACGTTTAAACTTTATACTTTTACATGTGTGTTTTTAATCTTTTTTTATACTTATTTCCCTTTAAAATAGTATGTTTATTAAAACCTTAAATATACAACTGTGAAATGTTTATTTTTTTTGTATGTAAGTTTCGTTGAAAGCAGAGTTGCGTACTTGCGTGTAATAATGCATAAATCATCGAATCATAGGCAAATAAGTCGTCAAAGCATAGAAGAACAAGTTATCAATTTTTTTTTTCTTTTTCTTTTTTAGTTTTTCTGTTTTTAGCTATTTTTAATTTACTAATTAGTTTTTATGAACTGTTTCCACATATTTATATTTTTATCTATGTTTCCATTTGTCCTTTTCTTATTTACTAAATTACTTTAACTTTTATAATTATTTTTTATCTTATTTATATTTACGTTTCGAAATGAAAGTGGTGTCCCCCAGTGAACCATAGCCTGTGGATGGGGTTTATCAAGGGTAATAGCGGCGACAGTATGGAGCAATAGAGGCAACTCGTGTCGCCGCTAATAGGTGACGCAGTAAACCAGAGTATAAGCGGGATTTCTTCCCTTCTGACCCCATCCCCCCCCCCCCCAACCTTTCATCTCTCCCACCAGAAAAAACCCAAAATCGCCCCCAAATCTCTCTTCAAGTCTAACATCTCGTCTCCCAAATCGATTAGTATTTAGTGTATGTTGAATTTCTTCATTAGCGTCCAAGCAATAGCGGCGACATGTCGCCTCTAAAACCTTTAGCTGCGCAGATCTGCATCATTAGCGGCGACAATTGTTGCCGCTAGTGTCCCGTTTTCTTGTAGTGAATGATTCCGCTATGTCCTTATCTTTATTAATTTTTTGATTTGATTTTTTTAGCAACCTTAATAGTAACTAGGTTTATCACCCTAGCCGCGTTGCGGCGAACTTCTTTTGTTATTTAATCTGTGTTTACATGTGTTTTAAAATCACTACGAGCGCGTTGCACACGAAACCACTAACAAGAATAAAAAGAAAATGTAAAAAACTGTAAAAAAAATAATCGAAATAAAATCAACCAAAAAAGTTGTATGTTAATGATGTTGTTCGTATGAAACCCGTGTTCAGAGATTAGCAAATAATATTGGGTACCGGTGCCAATTTCCCGAACAGAAGGATCCTAAGTACAAATTCAGTACCGACTTTTGGCGTTTCTAGTACCGGTTCGCAACCGATTTTTACCTTCATATACAGGTATCGTAACCGGTATTTTCGGTATCGGTTGCCACGGAGCTCTAATCAGGGATGAGCAAATGGTACCGTGTAGCAGTACCAAATTTCCCGAACTAAAAGATTTTCAAACTCAATCCGGTACCGACTTTTGGCGTTTTCTATATCAAGCTGGTACCGATTTTTACCTTCATGTACCGATAATGAACCGGACCGTACCGGTATTTTCGATACCAGTATTGATTGATACCAAGCTTATCCAACTTAGAAAGTAAAGAAAATAATAATAATAATTATTAATATATTAATATATGATTATAATATATTATAATAATTGTTCATTTCATTTGCTTTATTAATATATAGTAAAGTAATGTAAAGGTCATTATCTGACCAATGCAAATTCAAACACCCCTATCGTACTTTATAATTAGGGCTGTCCAAAAAGCTCGCGGTTCGGAGCTCACTTGAAGCTCAATCGGATTTAGCTCGGAAAAAGCTTGCTTGATATGGCTCGGTTTGAAAGTGAGCCGAGCCGGCTCGGCTCGGTTAGAAAGTGAGCCTTGCTCAGCTCGGCTTAGCTCGAATTATTTTACTTATAATATATTTATTTAGTATAGATATAATATATTATAAAAAAAGTGATTATTATTTACATGTATTTAGGCTTGTAGTTTGATATTTATGACATATTTAAAAGTTGATTGTCATGCTAATGAACAAATATTGTATTTACTTTAAATATAAAACTTATTTTGCGTTGTTGAACGCGATTTTGGCTTGTAACGTATTAGGTTGAACTTATTCTGAATATGTTCGTTTGAATTACTGAATAATATTTTAGAATACTCAATTTTGAGAGCTATGTATTAATTTTTATTTTTAAATCGAGTCAAACCAAGCCGAGCCGAGCCAGCTCGGTTTAAAACCAAGCCGAGCCCGAGCTAAGATTTTCAGCTCGGTTTCAAATCCGAGCCGAGCCAACTCGGTTTATAATCGAGCCGAGCCGCCGAGCCTGAGCTTGCCCTAGCTCAGCTCGGCTCGGCTCATGAACAGGCCTACTTATAATGACTTTTATCATTTATTAAATGTTATATTTACGGTCTTTAAAGACTTTGATTATTTATACATGAGTAAATTACAAGTTTTGTCCTTTATGTTTATACCAAGTTGCAGGCGGTGTCCTTTGTCTTTAAATTTGATGAGTTTTGTCCTTAACGTTTCAAAATCCTGCACGTTATGTCCTTTAGCCCTAACTCAGTCAGATTTTTTTGTTAAATATGGTCATGTGACTTGCACATGAGGGCATCTTTGTCATTTTACCTCCAAAGAGACTATTAAGCAAATAACTTGGTATTCAAAGGACTGATTGTGTAAGAAATAAAACATATTCTCTCTCCACCCACTACCACCATCTCCACCTCCCACCACCAACACCCCCCGCCGCAACCTCCCAGCGCTACCCTTCAGCCATCGCTGAACACTAGAAGATAAATGAAGAAAAGATCTTCACTGAACACTAGCTAACAAAATAACAACTCTAGTGCAGAAACCCTATCATCCAATTAAACAAAAACAATAACCATTTAACTTCAAATTAATCTACTGATTTCACAATTCAACAAACCTAAGGTATTATCAAACACACACACAGAGACTTTACACTTCCTAACCAAAGTGATTATCAAACACACACACACAGAAACAATAACCAGTGTAGTACTTCCCCATCTTCCCAACCAAAAACCCTAAATCGAACCCCATTCTGGCCAATCAATTTGGCCAGACGAATCACAAACTTCAGCAGCAATTAATCCTCAAAATCAACCTAAACTTACCACGAGAATCGATGAAACTAACTAAACAGAAATTAATCTTCAAACCACCTTCAGATCTTCTCTATTTTGTCTCCGTGTGCGGTTCCGGCATCCCTAAGTTGTACTCGTTTCTCACCTCCACTCTCACCAACGACATCGTTTCTCTCTCTAGAAAATCGAACTTCGTAGGCGATTGATTCTGGTTATCTGATGCAGATTCCGTTAACTAGAGAGAGTGTGTGTTTGAGTGTGAAAGTGTGTGAGAGACAAAATAGGGGAAAACGGGAGAGAGGGATGGGTTGCCGGAGGTGGTGGTGGTGGTGGCGATAGAGGGGGTCTGTGATTTCTGATAGAGAGAGAAAGAAGAGAGGGGGGGGATAGAGAAGGACTGCAGAGAGAGAGAGAGGGGGGTTTTAGTTTATATATTTTATTATTTTAAGTAAATGCATAAAATCACAAAAGTACCCTTATCTACTTACCAAAATTACAAAAAATACCCTAATTTAACAGAAAAATTTAACTATGTTAGGCTCAAAGGGTATACCGTGCAAGATTTTGAAACATTAAGGACAAAACTCGTCAAAATTAAAGGTAAAGGACACCGCCTGCAATTTTGTACAAACATAAAGGACAAAACTTGTAATTTACTCTTTATACATCTATAGGCTCCAGGATTACAAATCCTAACAACGAGGCAGGTGAGATTCCATTTCACATTGCATGAACACATCTGAAAGTTGCCACTAATACAAATGGATGGATCCATGACCATATGTGGTAGATTTTTGTCCAAAGACCACTGATTACAACAAATGTTAGATTTTTTTTAACGGCAACAATGAAGTTATTAGTGGTCTTGAGAGTATATATATATTATAAACGTTAGGTGATATAAAAAAACATTACCAGGAGAAAGCGTGCCTTGACAACCAACACGTGTTTATCCCATGTTATAACAACCCTCCAAAATATTTTTCGACACCCTAACATATATTAAAATATTCCTATATGTCCTAAAATACACCCCGTATGTGAAAACCGAGTCCAAAATACATTATATCATTAAAAATAAAATAAAAATAAGAAAATTGAGGCTGTCGCGGGCCGCGTAGCATTTGGCTACCTTCTACGCGGGCCGCGAGCGATCATCAACGAGGCATCACCCGGTGCTGCCACGTGGCAACATGTGTTGGACCTATACTCGTGACCGGACAAGGCTACGGCCTAGATACTCTATGACGCGGGCCGCGTAAGACTCCCTCTAAGTCTACGCGGGCCGCGAGGGACCCCAAATCAGCTCCTATATAATGGGAGCTCGGGCCTTCAAACGAATTCGGTCATTTCCTTTTTCTCTCTCGAAATTTCTGATAGTATAAGTGATTTCCGGGCATAATACCCCCTAATTAACGAAGTTCTGCTCCGTTGTAAGTATTATAACCCCGGTTACGTATTAGATACGCTACTCGATTGATCCAGGGTTCCGTAACGGCTGTCGAGTTTCTGCCCGACGTAGTCATTGGAATACCGTCTCGGGGAGGGTATTACTAATGTAAATATAAAGGGTTATTATACTAATGTGTGTACATTGTGTAAATTATAGATAATCACCAGGAAACCTTAAAAGAAGTCTAAGACAGCAATGTGAGTAATCTGCTTTTTGTAAACTGTTTTTACAAAACCTTAAATGTTTTACAATGTGATTAAGCAGTGATTGAGTCTTTGTAGTTCTTCAATTACTGCCGGTATGTTGGGGTTTTGTATACGAAATGTGGAACACGTTACCATTGGACAACGAGTTAGCCAATGTGTAATATGACCCACTAGTCAGGATTGACAGTACTGAATGAGTAATTGTGTAGAAATAAACAATGTGATAGCTCTCAATACTGTTAAAGGATAAAACTCTTCTTGATTAAACTGGGATTCACTCACCAGTATTTTCCACTGACAAAATATTTTTAAACGCATTTCAGGTAACAAAATGTGAAAGCCAACTAGAAGCCAGCTGGACATCACTGAATGCTTGGAAAAAGTGGCTATAAAAGTTACCTAAATAAAAGAAGATGTTTTATTCAATAAAATGGGGATTTTCCCTATGAAAATGTTTGTAGTGAAAACTTGGGTTTTATCCCAATATGCTTAATATTATAAAAGTGTGGTATTTACTCTGATAAATATTTCCTAACTACGGTCCTGATGAAATTTCCGCTGCCAAAATGATAAACAAACGATACCACCAAAACTGGTCTCGCGGCTGCCCGTTTCCGGGACAGATAGGGGGCGGGGGTTGTGACAGAAGGTGGTATCAGAGCTAAGCCACTGATTCAGCCACAGAAATGTTCTGCTGACACCGAAATATTATTTAAATTGTTAGGAAATTAATTATGAAAATACATGCATAGTTATATTTATTTGTTGTGTTATTTGACTATTTGTTAGTTTACAGTATGAGTGATCAAGGACCCTCAGACGTTTATCGTCAGTTGTCCGATTCACCTAGGAGTGAAGGTACTTCCTCACAGCCTACCCTCTCTGGGTATTCAGCTGACCAGGAAGAAGGGATGTTTGTCTTTAAGGCTCAGTCTGAAGAGCCATTCCCTCAGAAAAAGAGAGGATGGTTCAGTAAGGGAGCATTCGAGCGTAGGAAAAGAATGCGAAAGTTGCAACAACAAAGAGTACTAGCAGCCGCTAAGCGAGAGTCAGATGCCCATACACAGGATATGCTTAATAGAAGCCTAGCCAATTTTTATATCCTAGCAACAACAGCTGCCGACCCAAACCTGGAACAACTAGTAGCCCCACAACCCTTACCTTTATTTCCCACTCAACCGATGGAGATAGAAAACAACCCCGAAAACCAAGTCCAAATGCATGACTTCAACCCTGAGGAAATACCTAGGATACCAGCCCCTAATCCCTTAGACCTGGATTATGATCCATGGTTCGATGATCATAGGGATTATGTGCCACGCTACCACCTAAATGACGAACCCATGCCGAACTTAGCAGCCTATCCAGGTCTGGACCCTCTAGATCCCTACTACAATAACGATGAATACATTAGGGTGATCTTAGAGAATCCGTACCCTCAGGAGGAGCCCATGCCCCAGTACCCAGACCCAGTACCAGCACCTGCACCCCAAATGAGTGCAGATAATGTGCACGAGCTCCGAACTTTCAGAGAAGAAATTTTAGAAAGTAATGAGAGGATGAGGCAGGTAGGAGAGCGACTCGTCTGGAAGTACGACGAGCGCAATATGGATTACTGGATGAATCCAGATCAGTGAAGGAGATAGTGGAGTTGGTAATAATAATAATAATATATGTTGTAGTATAGACCACCTTGTGGTTAGCGATGCATAGTAGTATTGTAATTTTAATTCCAGCTTTAGTGTGTATTAGACGCATACTATATAAGAAAGAGTAAAGTCGCAATGCTCGACGTTTTTTGCCAATATGTGTGTTATGTGGTTGTTGCCTAAATTATTAATTATTTTGTGATATTAATAATTGGTAAATGTTTAAAATTCAGATGGATGACGAAGTAAACCAGGAAAACCAGAATAATGATAACTAGGGATGAGTAAAATGGACCCGGTACCGGTACCCAATTTACCGAACCGGGTACCTTTTCGGTACCAATTCGGTACCAATTCGGTACCGACTTTTGACATTTTCGGTACCGGTCCGGTACGGTACCGGTTTTTACCCTCAAATACCGGTAACGTACCGGTACCGAACCGGTACCGGTACCGAACCGGTACCGGTACCGAACCGGGTATATTCGGTACCGGTACCGGTACCGGTACCCACTTTTGAGGATTTTCGGTACCGGTTCGGTACCGGACGGTACCGAGCTCATCCCTAATGATAACCAGAGTAACATTAACTTGGATAATGAGAACCCGAACAACAACAATAATGGAAACCAAGTGGATAACAGTGCCATGCAACATATAGTGGCACAAGGGATAATAGATGCGATGCCATATATTATCAAAACGGTTAAGGAAGCGGAAAATAAAAGTAAACATGATAGTAAACGACCCTCTGAACCTGAACACAGCGTAAACAATGGACCCGTACTTCAAGTACCCATTCCCAAAAGAAGAAGAACCGTGTCTTACGGTTGTTCTTATAAAGAATTCTAGTCTTGTAAACCAATGGAATTCTCGGGCAATGAAGGGGCCGTTGCATCTCTACGCTGGATAGAAAAGACTGAGGCAGTCTTAAGAATAAGTAAATGTGAAGAAGAGGATAAGATAATGTTTGCTTCCAATCTGTTTAAAAATTCAGCACTAGAATGGTGGAACACTATCCTCCAGTCGAGGGGAAGTGATAGAACTTACAATATGGAATGAGAGGGGTTTAAAAACATGGTAGAAATGAAATTCTGTCCTCCTAATGAAAAGGAACAGATAGCAAACAAATTCCTAAATCTTAGGATGACTGGAGTAGATAGTAAGGGTTATACTACATTATTCTTTGAATATGCTAGAATAGTACCAACCCTTGCATCACCAGAACCAGTTTTAATCTCCCGTTACATCTGGGGATTAATTGGGGAGATTAGACATGTAGTCAAGGCAGCTAGACCTCAAACCATAGAAGAAGCTGTAGAACTAGCAAACACCTTGACAGATGAATTAGTCCGTACACGAGAAGAGGATCAGAGGAGGAACCTAACCCAGAAGCTTGCCCAAGAATTCCGTTCTGGAAATTCTAACTGTGGGAGAAATGTAGGTTCTACCTCCGCACCCTACTGCAAGTATTGCAAAAGGAAGCATTCCGGAAGATGCTCTATATACTGTAACTTTTGCAAAATATCTGGACACAAGGAGGAAGATTGCAGGAAAAAGCCTAACAATAGGAAATGCTACAACTGCGTAGAATAAGGTCATATCAAGCCTAACTCTCCAAAGCTAGCTCCAGCTACGAACACCAAAAATACTACAAATGCTAGAGCATTTGTTCTGACTGCAGAAGAAGCAAAGATGATCCCGGATGTGATCACCGGTACGTTTTTAGTTAATGATGTTTTTACTAAAGTATTATTTGACTATGGTGCGAACCAAAGTTTTATTAATACTTCATTTTGCAAACTTCTTAATCGATCATTAACTAAACTTTCACAAGAATGTCTAGTAGAGACAGCAAATGGGGAAACTATTAAGATTTCTGAAATCTTGCAGGGAGCAAGAATAGAAATTTTAAATCAGAAATTTATTGCAAACCTTTACCCCATAAATCTGGCAGGATTTGATGTTGTGTTAGGAATGGATTGGTTAATAGCCAATAAAGCCAGTATTTTATGTGATCAAAAGTCAATTCATGTAAATTCACCAAGGGGTGAAAAGATCACAACTAAAGGAAATAAAACCTTTAGATCCACAAAATTCATCTCTGTGATGAAAACGGCATGTTATATAAGAAAAGGATCATTAGTGTATTTGATTTCTATAATCACTAACACTAATGGAAAAGAAGTAGAGGATATTCCAGTAGTATCCTAGTTTTCAGATGTATTTCTAGAAGAGCTACCAGGGTAACCTCCAGACAGGGAAGTTGAATTCAGAATCCACATAATACCAGGAACCGCACCAATTGCCAAAGCACCTTACCGATTGGCACTCGCAGAAATGCAGGAACTGAAGAAACAATTAGATGAATTGTTGGAGAAGGGATTCATACAACCAAGCTCATCGCCATGGGGAGCACCGATTTTATTCGTTAAAAAGAAGGACAGATCAATGCGTATGTGCATTGACTACCGTGAATTGAATAAAGTCACGATTAAGAATCGGTATCCATTACCAAGAATCGACGATCTGTTCGATCAGTTGCAAGGAGCATGATTTTTCTCTAAAATCGATTTAAGGTCAGGATATCATCAATTAAAGGTACAGGAAGAGGACATTCCTAAGACCGCTTTCAGAACAAGGTATGGCCATTATGAAATTACTGTCATGCCATTTGGTTTAACCAATGCCCCAG